>CM012453.1:30694371-31271871 GCA_003999625.1 Oryzias javanicus | reverse complement strand
CACAAAAAATAAAGATTAACTAAAAAAAGATCATTAACTGATGCACATGACTCCTCCAGATCTGTATTCCTCTGACTGATTGGACGGCCGGCCGGTCATCCTGGCCGATATACGCATATGAAAGGGTTTTACGCCGGCTTTCATGTGTGATGAAGGGCTCAAGCTCTCCCGGGAGACGCAACAATGAGCCGTTCTTTCAGTTACCTCCTGTGAAGTTCAGGAAGTCAATTTCACTCTCGAGCAAAAAAAACAAAAAACAAACATGTTTATCTTTTGAAACCACCAGCAAGAAAATGGAAGAAAGAGCAGCAGCTGAACTTCCTCCCAATCTTTGTCAAAGCGGCTTGAGTTGATTGTTTCCAAGACAACCGTCTCTAGAAAGAGAATAACACCTGCTAAAAATACTCGTGTTCGATAATCTTCCGGTGCATTAGCCGTGATGGGCTGATGCTGACGGGCTCTTACATGTGCAGTCCTCGCACAGGGGCAGCTTCAGAAACGCCGGAGTCTTCTTCAGGAAAGACACGGTGAGCGTCACTTCTTCACCCGCGTTCCTCAAAACCTGCACCTGGAAGGTCGACACACAAATGTGTTCAGCTCATTTGTAGAGAATCACAGAACTCCAAACAGGCTGAACCTCGTCTAAAGTTTAAAACCCACATTGTGTCCATGTCATAAACGTGTTTGTTGTGCTCGCCACGTCTGGTTTGATCTTTCTACTTTATCCACAAACATCACAGAGAAAAATGTTGGAATATTAGGTATATTGACTAGTATTCATTTGTTTTGTGGTGATGCAGAAAATGATTCACAAATGAAGATTTTCTATAATTATCGATAAAGAAATCCAGATGTTCTGAGATTGAATGTCGTAACATTGATCCAGGTGGAGCTGAAGCAGGCAGGGACCGTCACCAACCCCAGACGAGCAACAGCAGCTTGTCATTAACTCACAATAAATTATTCCAAAAACATCACAACTACTAATTATTGCTAAAACAAAAATCCACAAAAATTCCTGAAATCATTTTTTCTCTTTGAGTGAACCAGCGTACTCCATTAATGCAAAGTTCAGGAATGTATTTATCTTCTCGCTTCAGGACTACAGCGGTCGTAGTTTAAAAAAAAAAAAATATATATATATATATATATATATGATTTCAAAAACAGGAAAAAATGTCAAAAAAATAAATAAAGAAAGAAATATCTCACAAAAATTACATTACTTTTAAAGTAATTTAAAAAATTATCTGTAAAACTAAAATTAAGAATATACATCTTGAAAAAATATTTAAAAAAAAAATTAAAATTCTTCTCCAAAAATAGTGAAAAAAATGTATTGAAGATCATTTAAAAATATCTTGAAACACATAAAAAATATCTTGAAAAAAATAAATTACTTTGAAAAGGATTAAAAAAAACAACATAAAAAAGTAAAAAAAAAAATAAAAGAAATATTCTAAAATAAATAAATACATCTATATAAAAAAAACCCCAATATTCTCAAGACACAAAATATTTTTCTTGGAAGTAATTTAAACAATGTATGGAACAAAATGAACTATTCAGCATTTAAAAAAATACAGTGAAAAAATAATTTAAAAAACGAGACATTACAATGAATATTATTTTAAAAACATCTAAAAAACAAATTAAAAATTATTTTCAAAATCAAATTTATCCTAAAAAAAAAAAATCAAATGGAAAAATATAAAAATGCTTTTCGTAAAACAATTTTAAACCTGTTTTAAAAATATCCTGAAATATTAAAACATTTCAAAAATCATTTGAAGAATAGCTGGTAAAACAAAATATATATCAATAAAACTAAAACATTTTTTTCTCAAAAAACAAAAAAAAAACTTCAATAAAATAATTTGATCATACCTCAAAAAACAAAACAAAAAAATATTTTGATTTTAAAATCATTTTTTAAATTATCTAGAAAAAAAATATTATTATATCAAAAAGTATTTAAAATATTATCAAAAGACAAAAAAACCCTTTTAAAATAATATTTAAAAAATGTCTTTAAAAAAAGAGAAGTTTTATCTCAAAAATGGCTTTTTAAATAATTAAAATGTCTATGACATGGACACATTGTGGATTTTAACTTTCTAATTCTGCAGTTCTTCCTCTAGTTTTAATTTCCAGCCTGTTTGTAAATTATTTGCAGTTGTAGTTTGTGAGAAAACTTCATGCTGGGATGAAACCGTCTCATGTTTTTCTGCTCTTCACTCTCAACTTTTCGTACAGATGAACTTCGAAAGAGATGAAAAGGAAGAAAAATGTCCTTTTGCATGTCAAACACAAACAAATCATCAAGTTTGACAAGTGAAGCTGTTGAAAATGTTTGCAGCGTGAGAGTCTAGAAGATCCGAGCCGACAGCTTACCACTTCCTCATGGCGATAGCTTCTGACGTTTATTCCATTTATCTGGAAACAACAGTAGCATAGTTGCCCTGAATAACATCTCCCACATCACAACACTGCAGCTCTATCTTCAAAATGATTAATGCGGCAAGCATAATAACTGTTGAGGCATCTGTGCTGAAAAGTGTAAACAAGAGAGTCACAGTTGCTATGTGGGAGCTGAGGGATTTTTTATGTGTTTTTCTTTTTCTTGGCAGGAAATCATGCAACAAATGAAACACCTTTGCTTATAGGGATTCATAATTATTCGACAGTTTTGGGAGCATGTGGCCCATGAATTATTAAAGCTACAGGACGTGTTATTTTGCAGGATGAGATGAGTGAACATGAACGGCGGTGACATTTTACCTGAAGGATGCCGTCTCCGATGAACAGCAACCCGGAGAGCTCGGCTGCCAACAAACAAACACACAAATTACAGCCGCGGAACATCGGGAGACTCAAAACTTCACCAAAGCCGGCTTTGTACCTTTTTGTTCTTTTGAAATTTTTGATATGACAACAGGGATTTTATGCTCCGCTCCACCCTAAAGAGTGAGGGGAATCACAAAGGTAAGGTTTGATGGCAGCTTCATCGCTGTTGCTGTTTGAAAAGGAGACGATCAATAACACTTGTTCACGCTCAATACAAAGAAGTGGGGATGAGCGGCCTAATCATCCGGGATGTAAATTACCTTGATGCTCAGGCCAAAGCCGCCGATGGTCTGCCTCCGGATCGTTACAGTCCTCTCCTGCGAGGTGGGAGGACAGACACACGCAGAAAATAATGAAATAAAACGACAGAAAGAGATTCAAATGTATATTTTTATCCTCTTTGTGATTGACAGAGGTAATGCTATGAGGTCAAATCAGGATCAGCTTAAAATGAGCAAAAACAGACTGAAAACTTGAACAATAGACATCAAAACTGAATAAAAAAATAGAAAATTTTTTTTTAAATAAGACATTATAAATTTGAAAAAAAAAATTGAAAAAAAAAAAATCTTTTGAGAATTTGAAACAAAACTCACGAAACTTGAAACAAATGTTAAAAATTTGAAAACTAAAGAAATTTTTTTTTGAAAATTTGAAAAAAATACTGAAAACTTGAAATAAATCTTTCAAAATTGAAAAAATATAAAAATATGAAAAAACATAGAAAATTAAAAAAAACGATAAATTGAAATAAATCTTGAAAATTTGAAGAAAAAAATGTTAATTTTTTTGAAAATTTGAAAAAAATTCTTAAAACTTAAAATAAAAAATGAAAACTTGAACTTGAAAAAAATGGAAATGTTTATTTTTTAGAAAATTTTAAAAAAGACCCTGAAAACTTGAAATAAATCTTGAAAATTGGAAAAAATATAAACATTTGAAAAAACATAGAAAATAAAAAAAACTGATAAATTGAAATAAATCTTGAAAATTTGAAGAAAAAAATGTAAATTTTTTTGAAAATTTGAAAAGAATTCTTAAAACTTAAAATAAAAAATGAAAACTTGAACTTGAAAAAAATGGAAATGTTTATTTTTTAGAAAATTTGAAAAAAAAGACCCTGAAAACTTGAAATAAATCTTGAAAATTTGAAAAAAATATGAAAATTTGAAAAAAAAAACAAAAAAAAAAACGGGAAACTTGAAATAAATCTTGGAAATTGGGAAAAAATACTGAAAACTTTAGTTAAAAAAACTATAAATCAGGGCTGCTCATTCCTGGTCCTCAAGATCTACCAACCTGCCTGTTTTCCAGCTCTCCATGTACTGTTTGCTGCTGATTACCTGGACCAGGTGTGTTCTTTCAATCAGATTGTGGAGACATCTGACTGAGCCAATCAACAGCTGGCAGGGCTTGGAGATCTGGAAAACAGTCAGGGTGGTAGATCTCGAGGACCAGGAATGAGCAGCCCTGCTATAAATGTAAAAATCACAAATTGAAAAATAATGTATCTAGTAACAGCAGCTGTTTTGAATTTCACCTTTTTTTGTTGTTTTTCTAAATCTGAATCTTCCCTTTCAGTTCTCAGTTTACAGTTTTAATTCAGATTTTCAAATTTTGGCAGCTGAGCTGAGCTGAATTTACTTGGAGGCGGGACTTTGAGGACAAATATAAGAAAAAAAAACCTCTTAAAATTGTATTCTGAATATGTCTCAATTCAAATTGTTGTGAATCAGCTCCAGACAAAGAAGTTCAGGTTGAAAAAGCTCAAATTTGTGACATAAAAATTACGCTGAGCGAGAAAACAAACTCCCTGTTCCAAACTCTCAGCAATGGAGAGGGGAAAGAGGGGCGGGGTCGCTTCACGCCAACAGTCAACTCAGAGGTGAATTTCTAACTAGATTTGCAATTCCCTGAAGAAATTGCGTCTGATTGCTGAAAGCAATACCGATCTGAAGCATTGTACAGCTGCAAACGTTTGAGACCTTCTGTTCGATGCACACGCCAATTTTCGTCCGCGTCAAGTACTCTTGGAGATAACAGAGGAAACGTCAGGAATTGGCTGCAGCGCCACCTAAGGGAGCACCGTTCTGAAAGTTGTTGCGCTGACTCATCTTACACTGTGGAAGAAGTCTTGAAAATTTGGTGAAGTTATGTGAAACTGTTAAGGAGCTGCAGCGTTGCAAACATTGCAATCTCAGCATGTCTAATTTGCATGACGTGTTACGCAAAAACCGTACAGAACAATGAAAAACGGATATTATCATTGGATTTGTGGTAGTCCAAATAGGGTATGTGCAGAAAACTGTAAAGATTAGTCAAAGTATGTGACACAGGGAGTCAAAAAAGTGTTTTTCGTCCATTAGCATCCAAGGAACACACAGAAAAAGAAAGCACAAAATTCTGATTCACGGTATTAGAGATAGAGGCCAAAAACAAATGTTTTTTCAAACGACCGCCTGGTGGCGCTATAGAGGAGCATTGACCTGTAATTTTAATAGGACTTGTAGTTTACTATACCCTATGATACTGGAAAGTTTCATGAAAGTAAATTTCAGCATTTTTTAGGATATCAGCATTTAAAGGTGCTTTCAATGCAACTGTGTGCCATGGTTTTTTATTTCCACTAGATGGCAGCATTGCTCTTTCACAGAATCCTGTGGACTATCAATGGGGATTTCAAGTTTGTCCCATGTATAGGGGAAAAAATATTTTTAAAAATTCATATAAAATCAACCGTAAACCCAAATGGTACGAATTTTAAACCAAATATTTCATTGATCAGCTTAACAAACTACAAGTGGTTGGATGTTGATATCTGCAATTATCTACAAGATATGAGGACCCATCCAAAGTTAGCTTATCCTTCTTAAGTCACCACTAGGTGGCGCAGCAATGCTGTATGTCTAGTATGTTATACAACACACCTCTTACTAACTATATGCTAAATTTGATTTAGCTAGGTTAAGTAGTTTTTGAGATAGAGCCTTAAACACAATTTCCTTAATTATAGCGCCACCTATTGGAATATTTTCACAATATTTTAGGTGAGTGTTTATCAATGTAGGATGAAGTTATATATCAATATTTGTTAAGTTTTGTCAATCTTTGTAGGATCTAGAGCATGTTAAAATCTGGGACCACACCCACCTCATTAGCATTACGATTATTACAAAAACGGTAAAGAATTTGGCCAATTGAGTGGTACCATTGAATTCGGGGTAGTCTAAATAGGGTATGTACCAACTTTTGTCAAGTTTGGTCAAACTATGTTGAATAGGGAGCCAAAACGTGTTTTACGAAAAATCGCAAATTGCGAAAAATCTAAGTAGACGGAAGTCCATGGTCCCAATTTGAAAAACGTTCATTAGCATCCAAGGAACACACAGAAAAAGAAAGCACAAATTTCTGACTTACGGTATTCGAGATAGAGGCCAAAAACGAATTGCTTACTAAAACGACCGCCTGGTGGCGCTATAGAGCGGGATTGAGCTACAATTTTAATAGAACGTGTAGTTTACTATAGGCTACAATATTGGAAAGTTTCATGAAATTATCTTTAGTATTTTTGAAGATATAAGCATTTAAATGTGCTCCCCATGTTAAGTCAATGGGAAAATTAATTCATAAAAATATTCATATAAAATCATTCATAATTCTGACACATACCAAAAGTAATAGCACTCTACTCCCAAAGGAGCTTTACAAACTACTTTTGAAATTATTTTAATATCTTTAAAACTCTAGAAGTAGAAGCATTTTAAAAAGTGACGGAATAAAATATAATAATAAAAACTAGATTTGCAATTCCCTGAAGAAATTGCGTCTGATTGCTGAAAGCAACACCGATCTAAAACATTGTTCACAAAGAAAGGATTTAGAGCATGTTAAAAATCTGTGACCACATCCACCTCTATAAAATTACGATTATTTCAAAAACAGTAAGGACTTTGGCCAATTGAGTGGTACCATTGAATTCGGGGTAGTCTAAATAGGGTATGTACCAATTTTTGTCAAGTTTGAAGAAACTATGTTGAATAGGGAGCAAAAAATGTGTTTTAAGAAAAAATGCAAATAGCGAAAAATCTAGCAAGACGGAAGTCCATGGTTCCCTTTGAAAAACGTCCATTATCATCTAAGGAACACACAAGAAAAGAAAGCACAAAATTCTGATTTACGGTATAAGAGATAGGGGCCAAAAACAAATGTGTTTTTCAAACGACCGCCTGGTGGCGCTATAGAGGAGCATTGACCTGTAATTTTAATAGAACTTGTAGTCTACTGTACCCTATGATATTGGAAAGTTCATGAAATTATCTTTAGTATTTTTTAGGATATCAGCATTTAAAGGTGCTCTCAATGCAACTGTGTGCCATGGTTTTTTTATTTCCACTAGATGGCAGCATTGCTCTTTCAAAGAATCCTGTGGCATTATTTCAAGTTTGTCCCATGTATAGGAGGAAAAATATTTTTAAAAATTTATAAAAATCAACCGTAAACCCAAATGGTACGAATTTTAAACCAAACATCTCCTTGGTCAGCCTAACAAACTACAAGTGGTTGGATTTGATATCTGCAATTATCTACAAGATACGAGGACCCATCCAAAGTTAGCTTATCCTTCTTAAGTCACCACTAGGTGGCGAAACAATGCTCTATTTCTAGTATGTTATACAACACACCTCTTACAACCTATATGTTAAATTTTATTTAGCTAGGTTAAGTAGTTTTTGAGATAGAGCCTTAAACACAATTGCCTCAATTATAGCGCCACCTATCGGAATATTTCTACAATATTTTAGGTGAGTGTTTATCAATGTAGGATTGAAGTTATATTTCAATATTTGTTAAGTTTTGTCAATCTTTGTAGGATCTAGAGCATGTTAAAATCTGGGACCACACCCACCTCATTAACATTACGATTATGACGAAAACGGTAAGGAATTTCTCCAATTGAGTGGTACCATTGAATTCGGGGTAGTCCAAATATTCTATGTACCAATTTTTGTCAAGTTTGAAGAAACTATGTTGAAAAGGGAGCAAAAAATGTGTTTTCCAAAAAAATGCAAATAGCGAAAAATCTAGTTAGACGAAAGTCCATGGTCCCAGTTTGAAAAACAACCATTAGCATCCAAGGAACACACAGGAAAAAAAAGCACAAAATTCTGATTTACGGTATTAGAGATAGAGGCCAAAAACTGTGTTTTTCAAACGACCGCCTGGTGGCGCTATAGAGGAGCATTGACCTGTAATTTTAATAGAACTTGTAGTTTACTGTACCCTATGATATTGGAAAGTTTCATGAAATTATCTTTAGTATTTTTTAAGATATCAGCATTTAAAAATGCTCACAATGCAAATGTGTGCCATGTTTTTTTAATTCCAATAGACGGCAGCATTGCTCTTCTACAGAATCAAGGATTTAAAAAAAAATCATATAAAATCAACGATAAGACCAAATGGTACGAAATTTTAGACTTAACATCTCCTTTGTCAGTTTAACAAACTACAAGTGGTTGCACGTTGATTTCTGATGTTAAAAATCTGTGACCACACCCACCTCATTAGCTTTACGATTATTTCAAAAACGGTAAAGAATTTGGCCAATTGAGTGGTACCATTGAATTCGGGGTAGTCTAAATAGGGTATATACCAATTTTTGTCGAGTTTAGTGAAACTGTGTTGAATAGGGAGCAAAAATCGTGTTTTACGAAAAATCGCAAATTGCGAAAAATCTAGTTAGACGGAAGTCCATGGTCCCAGTTTGAAAAACGTTCATTAACATCCAAGGAACACACAGAAAAAGAAAGCACAAAATTCCGACTTACGGTATTCGAGATAGAGGCCAAAAACGAATTGCTTACTTAAACGACCGCCTGGTGGCGCTATAGAGTACCATTGAGCTACAATTTTAATATAACGTGTAGTTTACTATAGGCTACAATATTGGAAAGTTTCATGAGTTTATCTTTAGTACTTTTTAAGATATAAGCATTTAAAGTTGCTCTCAATGTTAAGTCAATGGGAAAAATAATTCATAAAAATATTAATATAAAATCATTCATAATTCTGAAGCATACCAAAAGTAATAGCACACTTCTCCCAATTGAGCTTTACAAACTACTTTTGAAAGCATTTTGATATCTTTAAAACTGTAGGAGGAGTAGCGATCCAAAAAAAGGGACGGAATAAAATATAATAATAATAAGAAAAAGAATAATAAAATATAATAAAGAAGGTGGATAACATACTCTGATTGCTTTCAGCAATCAGACAATGAACTACTGCCGTTCTGCAGACACTATATTCAAGAAAAGGTTTTTGGATTTTGGCTAAAATCCCATAATCATACTCAAAAGACCAATGCAAAAGATTTCAACATTTGCTTTCTGTCTTGAGAGAAAAAAAGATTTTCGAAAATTATCTCAGTTTAAGAAAACATGTCTGTTTTTGGTTTTTATCACATTTTTGCTTATTTAATTTTTCTTTATTTCTAAGGTTGCCACATATGTCCAACTGCATGTAGTCTGTATGTGATGATGCATTTGAAGGTCTCATCAAACCAGAGCGAATCAGAGACAGAGAGGAGGAAACCCGGACGCACATCACGCCGTTTATCTCTTTGACTTCAACTCATCTGAAGTGATTCGCACGACCCCACCTTTGCCCTTTCGGTTGATCTGTAATGACGTTCTGCAGGTCAGAAACTCGGGTTTGTCTTTGGAGATTTTTATCCAGTAAAGCATTATTGAATGAACAATGCCATTTCTGTAAAGGTCAGCTGACTCCTTTTCACGGAGAAGCGTGGATTTACAAGAGTGCAAGACAAAAAAAAAACCTGTCAGAAACGATAACAAGCCGGACCCAAATGTTAAACTCGACACACCAACCTCCAGCGGTCCAGCCTCTCATTAACAGCTACATTCCAAAAAAAAAAAAGACAGATCTGTGATGAAAACCAACATAATCACCCTTCTTGCTGTGCTACGTCTCAGGTGGAGTTTGAAAGACTTACTTACACTTGAATAAAAAGGTTCTCCCGACACGCAGATGACATCTTGTTCCTGAATGGTCAGAATATCTTTGGCCAAGTGCAGTCGAACATTAAATGGCTCCTCATTACCTTCTTGCATCAAATAAATCCCAGTCTTTGTCTGCGAACAGTCAGAGAGATAAAATCATTCATCATCCTTCTGTGACTAAATTAAATGTCCATGAAATGAAATGTCATTGAGAATCCTCGTTGCAGGACGAGCATGGAAATTAGTTTTGGGTGAAGCTCGCTTTTGTCTTCTTGCTCCTGTAATCGCTGATGCTTAGGTGAAAACAAACATATTCAGAGTTCTGAGTCATAAACACACATTTACCGCACAGAATGAAGCGATTGATTCAAGGCGTAGAAATGGAGATTATCTCGTTTAGTTCGAGTGGGAAAAAAAAAAGGATGTAAAATCAAGAGGCTCTGAAATGAAAAAGGTAAGAAGAAAACACGATTAATGAAACATTATTTTATTAATATTTGGCGTCCTGCTGTGCAGCTGTGAGATCAGCGTAATAAAACTGTCTAAAATAAACTTTTTTATATCCTATGATTGAGATTTTATTAATTTAAAGAGATAACATGCCATTTATTTCTAGTTTTTGGACAAAAGAGATCTTTTATTTATTTATTTATTTTAATTTTTTTTTTATTCTTTTTTTTTTTTTTTACTTGTCCTGTCCAACAGCTGAGCAAGCAGATACGGGCTGAGAGCCTCTTGCGTTGGACAGATTTTAATGTCCCAACAGGGGTTTATACTTAATAAACCCCTGTTGTATTTCATGCTAAACTTTATTTTAATTACGTTGTATCTTTTTCTTTTTTTGTTGGACCGGACGGAAACAAGGGGGGGGGGGGGGGTAAAAGAGTGGGGTTAAGAGAACAAAGAAGGTAACACAGAGTAGCAACATCCTATAACAACCAAGTCTAAATAACATCTGGAATGGGCGGGGCCTGTCTACACACACACTCAGTTACACACATACCTTTTGGCTAGAATAATCTTTACCTTTAAAGTTGTCAAAAATGTACACAATACCACTGCCCAGACCAGGGCACGCGGGACCGCCGCGGAGGCCCCCACGCCCGAGAGCCAGAAGGCACGGGAGCACAGAGAGCGCGGACCCCCGCCCAGCCAGAGCAGCAATCCCCCCACCACGCCCAGAGGGCCAACACAAGGCCCCACACCCGGAGAACCCCCCAACCCCAGAGGAGCAGCACACACCACACCCAGCAGCGCCGAGCATCCCCCCGTCCCACCCCAGGCACGAGCCAGAGCTCCCCCAGGATGACCCGCTTCTATGCTCCAGACGTCCGCCCGCCCGAGTCCTGGAGAGGCCCATTTCTCGAGAGCCGGGACCAGAACCCGAACCACCGAGACCTGGACACCCCATGGCTCCAATGTAGTTTGATCCCCCGTTAGATCTTGGGGATCCCTCTCCCAGCGTGGCGAGGAGGCCACAGAGCCCTTTATTTTAATAAATCAGGCAAACGTCAATCTGACGGCTGTAATGCTAAGCAGTGCAAAATGCTATAGGGGGCGGAGCCAAACTTAGCTGTCTGCTATTAGAAATCTAACAAGGAAACCAACCAATGTTATATTTCAGGATGGGAATTAATTTTCCACAATAAGAAGCACCACCGTTGTCTAAAAATGGCGGAAACTCTGCGGCTCTCTGCGAAAGCCCCGCCCACGCAGTTCAGAGTGGACAGACACGCCCCCACCCGTGTAGATTCCAGTCGAGCCGACCTGAAATCCAGCTGGATCAAACTTCGACCAAATAAATGTGTTTTATTATTTTTTTTTAAAAACACAATAAAGAAAATGTTTGTGGAAAAAAAAATAAAAAAACAGAATTCCAATTCTTGGGCTGCCTGGTGTGACTTTTTTATATTTTCATTCAAAAACATGTTGATTAGTTTTTAACAAATTGTATTCTAATTATTTTATAAAATTATAAATAAAACTTTCATTCTATGTTGCAAAAACAGTTTATTAAATATTTTTTGGGGTTTCCATCCCAAATGAATCCCATTTTTCCAGACGGAATTGTCTGTTTTTGCACGATTTTATGTCAAGTGTTTGAATATAAAATGTAAAAATGACTAAATAAAGGCAGTGTTAGATAGGAGAGGTGGTGCTGATTCAAAAGATATCAAATAAGCAACCAGGTAGACTTTAAAATTAAAGTTTTAAGGTAAAAAAAAAAATTTTGATTTCATATTATGATTATTTGCGTATGGCAAATACTTTTACAAAAAGAAAAAAAAAAAGGCAATTAATTTTTTCCAGATTAATTTTTTTAATCGATTCCCGGCATTAAATAAAGCCTCAAGTTTTCCTGCTCTGTCATAAACAAATGGGAGTGCTGCGTGTGTTTCTAATGATCCTTTCAAAAAAAAAAAAAAAAAGCTCATCTGCATAAATTTGCATCCTGCATATCCTTCCTACTCCCCGGCTAATTGTGATGCCGATCCTGTCCTTGACTTAAAAAGGTCTGAATAAAAGCAGCACCTCCACCTGATGAGACTGCTAACAGAAGAAAGCCGCCCTTGTCAGCATCCATAGCGGCCGGGATTGGCCTGTCACCAGCTAACACAACTGTCAGCTGTCGCTTCGCCGCTATTCATAGACGGCGTCTCCAAAACGGCGGGTCAAACTCCAATCAAAGTCGGTTTGTGGCGCACGCCGTCTTTAAGTAAGAAATGGAAATGATATGTAGCATGTGTCTGAGCAAAAGTCATTACCGGAGAGGTGGAGTGTTAGTCAGAGGAGGCAGCGTCTCAGGTGACGGAGCGCCGTTTGACCCGCCGCACCTCTCGCATAGCAAGTAATTAGCCTTATCTGCCGTCCTGCTTCCTGTCGCGCCGTTACTCCCCCGAGCGGCGCCGTCTGCTTCACCTTCAATCGCACGTGATTCTTCAGTCGCCGCATCACACGTGCGACAAGGACGTCTAATTCTGAGCGAGGAGCGCTCGGAGGAGACGGTTCTGTTGTCGACGGACGGCGGCAAAAAGAATTCTGGGGAATTTGGTTTTGAGCTGCTCAGAATGTTTGACAATTAAGCAGTTTATGTGTATTTTATATAGTTTATTAGGGCTGTGGATCGTTGCTTAGGTGGCGATCCGATACGATTCACGAATCAAGCTCAACGATTCACGAGTTGAACCACGATTCTTACTTTTTAATATTATGTTTATTGCTATGAGAATATTTACTAGATGGAGGAAAATTGAAATTATTTGTATTAATCACCAACATTTATACATTTAATTAGAGCAATAGATCAGAATCAACAAAATTGATTTTAAAAAACCCAAAAAGATTCAGATAGAAAGAAATTTTGTCATTTTAAACTTTTTTTTTGTCAACCTTCTGGTTAAGTTCAGCAGTAACATAAAAAGGATAACAATCCCTGCTGTTTTGGATCATTTAACAACAAAACTTAAAAATGTTCCCCACATTTTGTTTTATCCTCAAAGTTCTTCAATATTTTTCGGTGTACAACCCGTATGGAAAAAGTATTTTTTCCCTCCGCAGTAGAATCATCTGATTCACGTTGATTCCATCCTCCTTTCAGCAGTGCGAGGCTGCGTTTCTTCAGAATAAGATGGAGTTTCGTTAATTGCTTCAACTGTTGAAGAGTTACCCTAGCCAAAAGAATGTAAACACTGAGATAAAGCTCAGATGTTAAAGCTAATTCATTTTTTCAGAAGTTATGTCACTGAACAGAACTTCAGTCTCAGATTTTGAACAGAAAAAAACTCTCGCTAGTTTTACTTTGAAAACCGGAAGTTTCTCTGCAACTAAAAAGTGTTTACATTCGGTTACTACCGCGGCTCTTTCGGCTTTGTTTTAGTTCGTAAACTTAAAATAATACATTAATCTGAATTCCAGAAGAAAAATACATCATTGACAGATAATATTCTGATCATATTTTACTACAATTTACTACATTTATAAAGATCGCAAATCAGCGATTTTGCGAATATTCATACTCGGATTTTCGGGAGCAGATCGCGAATACCCGAGCACCCGGATACTCGTTACAGCCCTATAGTTTATACGCAATTACTACTTAAGTCTTACACAATTGTGGGTATTTTTGAATGAATGAAATGGTTTATTTCAAGCAATCAGTTAATAATACATAAAATAAACACATATTATATAATCAATCACAAGTATATCGCTTGAGGAAACGAACTTATATAATCCCACCACGGTTCAACCTCACTATTTTCATAACATCAACATCCGGTTCAGGACTTATTGTCCAATATTTATACTCTACAACAGGGGTGGGCAAACTACGGCCCGGGGGCCACATGCGGCCCCTTAAGCTACTTAATCTGGCCCTCCAAATTAAAATACATTGAATCAAAAACCCTAATTATTGTTTTATTTTTATTGTATTTCTGGTTTCTTCTCATGAATGGTGTTGTTTCTCTGACGTTCGTGTGTGTTTTTTTCTGAGTCAGAAGGTGATTTTTCGGATTTCTTTGAGTTTGCATTTTCCTCTGAAGAATTTCAACCCATTGGATCACCAAAAAGAGAACAAAAATCAAAAATTAGAAATTAAAATTCCCAAAGTTTCTGTTTTTAAATAAATGTATGTGAATTTTAATCCAAATTAAAGCATGTTTTTCTCTAAATTCCATATTATCTTTTTAGTTTATGAGGTTCATTACCAAATCACTCCTTCCATCTGCTCCTTTTTCCGGCCCTTATGACAAATTTTAGAACCCTTTCTGGCCCACAAATCAAAAAGTTTGCCCATCCCTGCTCTACAATCATAAATTCAGGTTATTTAGGATGTTTAAGATCAGTGATGTCATTAAATCAGTACCAAAAATCTAAATATACTCAGATGAAATCTAAATTAGTCAATACCAAAAAACCCAACTATATTCAGACCATCATCGCCAAAAATAATCACCAACCAGCACCAAAAACCCAAAACATACCCACATGATTAATACTCATCTGAATATATTCCAGACCCGATCAATGCAAATGACCTTCCCCGACAATAATCAATAACAAGAAAAATCATCTACATTAGTTAATTGAAGAATTTCCTTTAAGATCCCGCCGCTCCTCTCTACAACCAACAACTGTTGGATTTTTTTTTTCCCCAAATCTTATGTTAATAATTTGACTTAATGGAGGACGACTTGGTTTTCTGTAAATCTAAGAAACGTCAGCAAAATGACACACGTGTCAAGAAGATGACACAGCTAATACCGCGACGCCTGCCTTCATATGACGGCACACAATCGAGGGTTTAGTCATCCTGCGAATAAAGATATAAACCTCGTGGCTAAAAAGAATCTTTTCAATAAGCGAGTGATTCAGCTGGAGAGTTTCTCATTCCCTGCAACAATATTACAGTGTTACCGCAGCAACACTGAGCGACTGAGGAGAAGAAACGGCGTGGCAGATATGAAAAGGGAAGGTTTTAACCCCAACCTACAGTCTGCGTCTGGAAATTCACTTTTTAATGCCTTTATTTTGAATTTCTCTGAGGAAATACCTTTGCACCTGCAGGTCTGGATTATTATTTAAAATGTGATACAACAGGACGGAGGCTAAGTTTGTTACAGAAACAATTATTTACCAATATCGCATTCATTTAATGTGAAATCTGCTATTAAAAATTCATTAAAAATAAATGGTAGGATGTATATAAATGTGGATTTTTATCTATTTTTATAGGTATAATATGTACTCATACTTTTATGTCTTTATTTGTAATATGGGTGCCTCTGGTATTATGAGCAATCGAGTGAGAATATGTTACTCTAACACCAGAATGGTCTGTAGTGGAAAACTGGACCTGGACCTGCTGGGAGATCCAGAAAAATCTCTGAGAAATCAGTTTGACAGGCAGAGCAGCAAAACAAGTCGACAAGTGTAACCCAGAGTGACGGTGGGGATGTCTCAAGCACATTTTGACACAAAAATACAAACAGGAATGTGGGAAATGCAGAAAAAGTTCATAAAAAAACTGCAATAAAAAGTAATAAACAGCAATATTACGTAATATAAATGTAGGTATGTTGATTTAAGTCTGCATTGTTGTTAGCTTAAACTGTTTTAATATGTTCTTGTGACATATTTTGGATGACATTTATTAAGAAAATAGACTAAAAATAGCATTTTTTAGTGTTTATTTATTCAAATTTATAAATCAAGAGTGGACAAAAAATACAGTTGGAAACAGACTTTTAGGAGTATGCTAACGTTTTTGGCTAAAATGTTATCTACTGAGGCTCTTTTGGCTAATTTAGAGTTTAGCTTCTATTTTAGCAACATGTTAATGTTTTAAACTAATTTAGTTTATTGAGAAATTCCAGGCTATTTTGGACTTTAGCTAGTATTTAAGCTATGGGCTAGCTTTTTATGGCTAATTTGGCATCTAATGAGCTTTTCTTATATTAATTTGGAGTTTGGCTAATATTTTAGCAACGTGCGAATGTTTTTGGCTAATTTATTATCTACTGGCGTGTTTTAGGCTAATTCAAAGTTTAGCTAATATTTTAGCAACATGCGAACAATTTTTGGCTAATTTGTTATCTACTGGCAGGTTTTAGGCTAATTCGCAGTTTGGCTAATATTTTAGCAACATACGAACGTTTTTGGCTAATTTGTTATATACTGGCAGGTTTTAGGCTAATTCAAAGTTTAGCTAATATTTTAGCAACATGCGAACGTTTTTGGCTAATTTGTTATCTACTGGCGGGTTTTAGGCTAATTTGAAGTTTAGCTAATATTTTAGCAACATGTGATTGTTTTTGGCTAATTTGTTATCTACTGGCGGGTTTTAGGCTAATTCAAAGTTTGTTAACGTAGTTAACAAATTTAGTTTACTGAAGAATTCTAGGTTATTTTGGAGTTTAGCTAGTATTTAAGCTATGGGCTAGCTTTTTATGGCTAATTTGGCATCTAATGAGCTTTTCTTATATTAATTTGGAGTTTGGCTAATATTTTAGCAACGTGCGAATGTTTTTGGCTAATTTATTATCTACTGGCGTGTTTTAGGCTAATTCAAAGTTTAGCTAATATTTTAGCAACATGCGAACAATTTTTGACTAATTTGTTATCTACTGGCAGGTTTTAGGCTAATTCGCAGTTTGGCTAATATTTTAGCAACATACGAACGTTTTTGGCTAATTTGTTATATACTGGCAGGTTTTAGGCTAATTCAAAGTTTAGCTAATATTTTAGCAACATGCGAACGTTTTTGGCTAATTTGTTATCTACTGGCGGGTTTTAGGCTAATTCGAAGTTTAGCTAATATTTTAGCAACATGCGAACATTTTTGGCTAATTTGTTATCTACTGGCGGGTTTTAGGCTAATTCGAAGTTTAGGTAATATTTTGGCAACATGCGAACGTTTTTGGCTAATTTATTATCTACTGGCAGGTTTTAGGCTAATTCAAAGTTTAGCTAATATTTTAGCAACATGCGAACGTTTTTGGCTAATTTGTTATCTTCTGGCAGGTTTTAGGCTAATTCAGAGTTTGGCTAATATTTTAGCAACATGCGAACGTTTTTGGCTAATTTGTTATGTACTGGCAAGTTTTAGGCTAATTTGGAGTTTGGCTAATATTTTAGCAACATGCAAACGTTTTTGGCTAATTTGTTATCTACTGGCAGGTTTTAGGCTAATTCAAAGTTTAGCTAATATTTTAGCAACATGCAAACTTTTTTGGCTAATTTGTTATCTTCTGGCAGGTTTTAGGCTAATTCAGAGTTTGGCTAATATTTTAGCAACATGCGAACGTTTTTGGCTAATTTGTTATCTACTGGCAGGTTTTAGGCTAATTCAAAGTTTAGCTAATATTTTAGCAACATGTTAACGTTTTTAACAAATTTAGTTTACTGAGGAATTAATTCTAGGTTATTTTGGAGTTTAGCTAGTATTTAAGCTATGTGCTAGATTTTATGGCTAATTTGGCATCTACTGAGGTTAATTTACCCAAATTTTGAGTTTAGCTAATATTTTAGCAACATGCGAACGTTTTTGGCTAATTTTTTATTTACTGGTGGGTTTTAGGCTAATTCAAAGTTTAGCTAATATTTTAGCAACAAGCTAAAGTTTTTAACTAATTTAGTTTACTTAGGAATTTTGGGCTAATTTTGAGTTTAGCTAGTATTTAAGCAACGAGGTATCTTTTTTTTTTTGCTAATTTTGCATATACTGAGGTTTTTGGAGCTAATTTGGAGTTTAGCTCGTATTTAAATGCTTAGTATTTTTGCAAAATTTGTATTTATTCGAGATTTTTAAACAATTAAACTACACATTTTTGAGAAATTTAGGTCATCTTGAGCGCTCTTTCATAGTTCTTTCATGAAATTTCCAGTCTTTTTAACATTTTGCAAATAGCTTTTGGTTTTTCAGCAAATCCCTTTAGCAATTAAAGTAAATTGCGTCACAATCTTCAGCAAAAAGCTTCAGCATCTTCAGCGACTACTTTCAGAAATAAAGTATTCCCTCCAACATCATTGCAGGTAATGCTCTATTTTCACTATAGCACAGTAGAAATACATTAACTTTATTTAAGTACAGTAAGTTATTCTGCATTTATGTCATTTTTCTGATCATTCCAACACGGCATGACAGCAGCATTTCTCTAAGTTTCCGTTTTTCCATGAAGAACATCAAGCCGTTGGAGGAATTGGCACAAAAATGAGAACTAAAGTCACAGTTTTAAAAGAAAACCACCCAAAATGTTCTGTTTTATGATATATATATTTGTTATTAATCAAAAATAAAACATGTTGTCATCCAGATTTGATGTTATTTCTTTCTTTAATTGGGTGGATTACCAAAACACCCCAAATATCTGCTCTCAGTCCAGCCCTTCTCTCACATTTTAGAGCCTTTTGTGGCCCAAAAGTAAAAAAAAAAAATGCCCACCCTGTCCCAGAAAAAATACATTTTTCTTGTATTTTGACTTAAAAGCGGTGTAATCCTAATGAAAAGATCCACTGGGAACACTTTGTAATAGACCAAAAGATGGTCAGAATGGGACTTTTTGTGAATTTAAAAAAATTCTATTTTCCAAAAGGGTTTAAAATTAACTTTTTTTAATTGCAAAATTAAATATATTTTGGATTGTTTGGCACTCGTACATTGAGACATGTTCGTATAAGAACCAGAAAATGATCTGAAACGAATCCATAAAGTGCAAACTAAAAATGTGCAGAAGATATCAGTGAGTCAAATCCTTCAATCTGTACTTTTCTTTAATAGTTTTAGACGTTTTGTTCATCTGGGGAATTCAGATTTTGATCCTGGTATCTCGTCGCGTGTCCTGAGGCAGTATAACTGATTGGCATTTTATTTCTTTACACTGCATTTAGTCACGCTGTGTTGGGAAGACTCAAATGCTTATCATCACTTTTTTTTTTTTTTGCCTTTTTCCAATCAGTCAGCTGGAGCTCAAAACTCAAATGTGCATGAAACCTATTGTTCATCTATTCAGCAGAAGAATAAGCATGAACGCTCCAATATCCCAGAATAATCAGCAGGGCAATCATAGGTGTGTTAGAAATATAAATGTACTTGTTGGAGATTTTGATGTATTTCACGTAGCTAGTTGTCTATTTAAAAAAAATATGTCACAGGAGAAGGAACTAAAATAGGATAATCTACATTTTGGAGCAGCTTTATGCTTCTGTGCGCTTGGTGATAAATTTAGCAACAGTGGCCCGTGAAGGCCTGTTCACGCGAGGCCGGAACATGTGGACGCCGCTCGTAAATATCATGTAACAGCTGGCGATCATCTCAGCCAAACATGGCTGCATTCTTCACGCAGGTTGAACACAGAGTGTCCTGGGCGCGCTTCTCTAAAGGAATCTGCTGCAGAGTTAAACCGGAATTCTATCAGGAAAGTAGAGTTTTGATGGAAAAAAATACATTTTTTACACTTTGGTTAAAGTCTCTCCCTGATGAAAATGGAGGATATTTATTAAGAAAATTAAGCTTAAATTTCTGAGTAGTTCTTTATTTAAATTGTGAATCAGACAAAAAAATGACATTTTACGTTATTTGTGACTGTTGGTAAGTATATTTATATATTTGTTTTAAGTTAAAACATGACACTTTTGATAAACTCTGGTTTTTTAGCCGAGTTTAAACACATTGACAACTGATCCATACAGGGGGAAGGCCTGAGGGGCGGAGTTAGCCGCTTGAGAAAACTTGAAGGTAAACTAATTCTCTGTATAACCTAAATTGCTGAAAGTCAAAATGTATTAAACATTGTTTAAATAAAGACCGGGACCCAACACGATGCATCTTCTTTTGTCGACTAGATCCATGTGCGTCTTCGTTTTTCTTGACATATGGCTCCCAATCGCACGTCTGGATAGAATTTGGACTTGGCCTTGGGTTGAGGTTGAGAGGGGCTGTCAGGGCTCTGTCGCCCCCTCTGGTCACCGGCGGGAGCCATCTCCAGAGTACTGATCTCACTACATCTCCCAGCAACCCCGGCGCACGGTTCCTGGATGCTGCTCAGCTGTCTCTCATTGTCAATCCCCCACAGGACACCTCAGCACTGCACGGAGCCTCACTCAGTGCAAAGTATTGTTTGTGCCACCCAGCCTGCATCACCGAGCATTTTTATCTGGACCTGATCTTCTGTTTTTGACCCTGCAAATTCCCTGATTGTAAAAAGTGTTATTGTTATTATTATTATTATTTGTTATTATTATTTTAGTTTGGGGCTGGACCTGATTACCTAATATATATATTGTCTATAATCTGGCCGATCGAGACCCATGTAGGACGTGACTTCATACTCCACCCTTCTGCAGTCTGAACTAAGATGTGAGAAGATAGACTATTTATTGGTTTAATAGTATTTTTAGTGATTTACTTTTTCTTTTTTTTCTCCATTATTGTTATTTTTCTTCCGTACATTCTTTGGATGTCCATAGCTCTTTAGCTCATTCAGCTACTAAAACATTTAGCTCTTTTTATGCTAGCTTTTTTGACTGTTTTTGGATTTACTAAGGATTTTTAGGATATTTTAGCCAAATTTTAGTCACAGGCTAACTGTTTTGGCTAATTTAGGATTTTTTTTGTGTTTTAGGTGAATTTTTAGCTCAGTCAATATTTCAGCTCTGTGCTAGCTGTTTTGGCTAAATTACACATTTTACCAGTTTTGTTGGGTAATTTGGCGTTTAGCTAATATTTCAGCTACATGCTAGCTGTTTTGGCTAATTTAGGCTTTTTTTCTATTTTTAGGCTAATTTGGTGGTTAACTAAAATTTTAGCCTTTTGTACCGCTGTTTTGGCTAAATTAGACACCGTAACGGTTGTTTTTGGCTAAGCTGTCATTTAGCTAATATTTCATCTACATGCTAGCTATTTCAGCTAATTTTAGCTTTTTCTCATTTTGGAGTTTAGCTAATATTTCAGCTAAGTTCTAGCTGCTTTGGCCAGTTTAGATTTTTTCTGTTTTTTAGGCCTATTTGGCATTTTGCTAATATTTTAGCTAGCTATCAGCTTCAGCATTTTCAGCTTGTAGCTTCAGAATTTTTAATTTTCAATTTCAGCAACTTAAGCTATCAGAACTAGCATCTTCAGTTCAACCTACAGCATTCACTGTTGCACGTAATGCTATATATCTAGTTTTTAAAATGTTTTAGTATTTTTCTTCTATGAAGATTACAGAAAGGAATTAATTAAATGTTTACATTTGGACTGTAATTGTTACACTTTTTCTGTTAGCCTACAAACCAACCTCAGCTCCCCATCAGAGAAGAAAACAGTTATGTGGCCTTCACAAGCAAACGTTTGGGGACCCCTGCTTTACATAATCTATCAAAAAACGACATTTTTTGGAGGCTAAATGCGGCATAATCAATTTTACAGTAAATAAAAAATGATCAAAGTTGATTTTTAAGCTAAAATCTTCAGTTTACATTTGTGTTCATCCTCTGTGATGATGTTTTTTTTACTTTTAGAATTTATTTTTAAAGCTTTTAGTCCACAAATGTATTGTTTTTTTTTTCTTTCAGTCCTCACACATCAATCTCCTCACAACTGCTGCATTGCGCATTCAAATAAGAGTCAAAATAGTGTCATTAACGTGACTCAAGCAGCGTCAGATCCGCGTCTTAATCCGTGATGTCTCAGTGTAATTAGGGATTGTGCAGAATTGTTAGTGGAGCTGATTGCTGCAGCTGTGGGTGGGATTTTTTAAAACAAATCTGGCTTCAAAGTTGGATCCTCTCACTAATGGTCACCCAAGACTCACGTGGAGATGCATTCTAATGCGAGGAATGCACCAACGTATGCAGAGACGCATGTTAATGCGGGCTACGAAGGGGGTCAGAAACCACACCTGCTTCCATCGTCGCTGTCCGTTCTCGTTGCTAAAAATGTCAGACAAGATGAGCGTGTGAAGCGGAAACTAAAAGGTCGGTTATCATCAAGAGAATGGACTTCCTTAGACTGTACATATAAAGGTGCCAAAATGAACTCGTGTTGGAGCTGCGCTGCTGTTCTAGCCTGAAGCTTTTAGACACACTAATGCAGTTTTCTTGAGCCTGAAAAAGCCAAGGCACTTTCTGTAATCATGGCCTATTGTAACATTGATTAAATGCTACAAACCTCTTCATTTGAAGTCTTGAAATCCATGTGCTACTATGCAGTAAGGGATTCTGCAACGGAGAAGAAAACAAGATTGAGTTAAACAAACGCTTAACGACAATCGCTGCAGCAGAGCCACGTTAAGGCAGCATTGTTAGCCTTCCTTCCAGTGCCTCTGTTTTTCATACAGAAAATGATTCAATAGATTTTTCATAGAAATGCACATGGTGTGGATTGAGCTGAGCAAAACGCCCACCAGCAAAACCGGAGACCATTAAGCATTATTGAATAATTCACAAGCAAAGGTGAGAGCCGAGGTATCCTGATAAATCTTTCAGTAGTGAATTCTGTCTCCCAAAATTAACTTTGTCACCATCACTCTGAAGGTCTGTAAGAGAGTGGAAGAAACGGTGGAGTTTATTCAACTATACGGTAGTGGTGCCACAAACGAGTATTTTAATAGTCGACTAATCTTCGATTACTTTTGCCGATTAGTCAACATTGGGTCATGCGTAAACTGGATGTAAAGCACATATCTTAACCATCATTAGCATCAAACTAACTAAAGACTATATATATATAGCATTACCTGTGATAATGCTAGTGCTGATAGATGAAGATGCTGAAATTGATGGGGAAAAAACACTGAAGTTGATAGTTGAAATTGCTGAAGCAAAAAACTGGAAACGCTAAAACTGATAGTCAGCTAAAATATTAGTTGAATGCCAAATTAGCCTAAAAAACTGAAAAAGTCTAAGTTAATAAAAAGAGCTAGCATGTGGCTGAAATATTAGCTGAACTCCAAAATAGCCTTAAAGACTGAAAAAAAGCCTAAGTTGACCAAAATATGAGGATGAAATATTAGCTAAACTCTAAAGTAGCCAAAAAAGAGCCTGATTTAGCCAAAACAGCTAGCATGCGGCTGAAATATTAGCTAAAATCCATATTAGCCTAAAAAACAAAAAAGCCTGATTTAACCAAAATAGCTAGCATGCGGCTGAAATATTAGCTAAACTCTAAATTAGCCAAAAAAAAAGCCTGATTTAGCAAAAACAGCTACTATGTAGCTGAAATATTAGCTAAACTCTAAATTAGCCAAAAAAGAGCCTGATTTAGCCAAAACAGCTAGCATGCGGCTGAAATATTAGCTAAACTCTAAAGTAGCCAAAAAAAAGCCTGATTTAGCAAAAACAGCTACTATGTAGCTGAAATATTAGCTAAACACCAAATTAGCTTAAAAAACAAACAAAAAAAATTTCCTAAATTAGCCTAAATAGCGATTACGTAGCTGAAATATTAGCTAAACTCCAAATAAGCCTAAAAATAAAACCAAAAAAAATTCTAAATTTGGCAAAATAGCTAGCATCTCGCTGACGTATTAGCTGAACTCCAAATTAGCTTAAAAAACTTTAATAAATGCCAAATTAGTCCAAAAAGCTAGCATAATGCTATTATAACTTTCAACTTTACTGCACTCCAACTCTATATAAAATTTAAAAAATGACTAATCAACTATTAAATTAGTCGTCGACTAATCGTGGCAGTCATACTAGATCAGGGGTGGGCAAACTTTTTGATTTGTGGGCCAGAAAGGGTTCTAAAATTTGGCATAAGGGCCGTACAAGGAGCAGATGGAAGGAGTGATTTGGTAATGAACTTCATAAGCTAAAACGATAATATGGAATTTAGAGAAAAACATGCTTTAATTTGGATTAAAATTCACATATATTCTTTTAAAAGCAGAAAATTGGGGAATTTTAATTTCTAAATTTTGATTTTTGTTCTCTTTTGGGTGATCCAATGGGTTGATGTTCTTCAGAGGAAAATGCGAACTCAAAGAAATCCGAAAAATCACCTTCTGACTCAGAAAAAAACACACACGAACGACAGAAATACAATGAAAATAAAACAATAATTAGGATTTTTGATTCAATATATTTTAATTTGGAGGGCCAGATTAAGTATCTTAAGGGGCCGCATGTGGCCCCCGGGCCGTAGTTTGCCCACCCCTGTACTAGATGGAACAAACAGGGACTCATAAAAACTGCTTTTCCTAATATCTCCTCATACATAAACAATCAATATCACGCAGAGGCTTCATCTGCATAAAGCAGCAGTTTTAATCTGACTGCAGAGGAACGCCTGCAACCTGAATCCCAGAAGCTCCTGCTGCCTTACCTCAGCAGAAAGGCCCCCGGCTCTTTGTGCAGTGAGGTCTAGCCATAGAGCGATGAGTTGATCCCCGAACTCGGCCGTGGCAGGGGGCCTCTCCGGATCATGGCTGTCAGACCTGGCGGGGGGGCAGGAGAGCAGAACTGTCACTGGTTGGCTGTGGGTGAAGCACTTCGGCTCACAAAAGGGGCTAATCCAGTACAGCAGAGTAAAGCTGGTGAGGTGAGCTCTGTCTGCTGGAGGTCTCTTGTTATTGAACGGTGTCTGTATATGAGAACTGGACTGAGTGACACCTCAACTGTCAAACAGGAAGCACCTGCTGGCTCCAAGAAGCCAAAATCCAATTGATTTTTTTTTAGAAGAGGTATTTATTGTATTTATAGGTATTCATATTCCTAACCATAACTTTATATTTTTTGCCGTGCAAACCAGCCAATCAGATACCTCGATACAGTCATTTTTGCATGTAGCAGTATCAGACTATTTAAAAAAAAACATTTATCTTCACATTACTAATAAGGATGCAGTACCGAAACCTACCATACCATTTAGTACCGGTTCCATGTCCTTAATTTTTACTGGACCTATAGGTTTCAGCTTTATCGGTATTGCTTTACGGTGACGATATACCGTTATTTTAGCCTTATTTTTCTAGAGTCGATGCAAACAGCGTGCATCCTTTTTCTTATGAGGGCCACATAACTGTTTTCTTCTCTGAAGGGGGGCCAGGGTCGGTTCGTGGACTAAAAGAAGAAGTGTAACAATCAGAGCCTAAACGTAAAGATTTATAGTTTTCCAGAAAGCCGAATTTTATGTGATCAATTTCTGTAATCTTCACAGAAAAAAATAATACTATAACATTAAAAAAACTAAAAATATAGCTAAAATATTAGCGAAGTGCCAAATTAGCGAATAAATCCCAAAAATTTCAAATTAGCCAAAACAGCTAGCATGTAGCTAAAAAAATTAGCTAAACTTCAAAATAGCCTAAAAACTGAAAAAAAGACAAAATTAGCTGAAATGACTAGAATTTTGCTGAAAATTTAGTTAAATGCCAAATTAGCTTAAAAAACTAGAAACATGTCTAATTTATCCAATTTGGCTAGCATAAAGCTAAAATATTAGCTAAATTCCAAATTAACCTAAAAAGTCTAAATTAGCTGAAACAGCTAGCATTTAGATGAAATATCAGCTAAATGCCAAATTAGAATAAATGGCCACTTTGTCCCTTTCGGGGTCGTGTGGCTGCTGGAATCTAACCCAGGGCGAAGGCCGGATACACCCTGGGCAGGTTCCCAGTCTGTCACAGGGCCTCAATAGTCAATTTAATAGTCGATTAGTCGTTACTTTATATTATATGAAGTCAGAGTGTAGTCAAGTTGAAAGTTATAATAGCATTCTGCTAAATTTATTAGGACTATTTTGGCATTTATTAAGTTTTTTAGGTTATTTTGGAGTTTAGCTAATATTTCATCTATATGCTATTTGTTTTGGCTAATTTAAGATTTTTTTTGGTTGTTTTTTAGGCTATTCTGGATTTTTTAGCTAATATTTCAGGTACATGCTAGCTATTTTCGCTAATTTGGGATTTTATTTTTAATTTTAGGCTATTTTGTATTTTGTATTTTAAAGGCCTCGTGCAGTGGCAAATTTTTTTTTAAATTTAGAAAGTCAATGGGTCTTAGAAAACGAATCTGATAAAAATATTCACTTAAAATGATCCAGGGCGATTTTATTGATCATTTTATGGTCCTGCACAGCTTTAAATTTGGGTGATAGGAGGTGATGGGCGGGGGCTGCGCGTGACGTCACGTCAGGGATCCCAGAGTGTAAACAACAATGGCGGACGGTCTGGGAAGCGACGTAGACCACGATTTAGATGGTATTTCTTTGGATGAAAGTGATGACCCTTCATCAAACAGGGAAATTGTAACTACACAGGGTTCAGAGGGTGTACAGCCCTACCAATTTGAGCCGGAGGTTTCCTCATCTGAGGATACCGGGGCTTCGGATGAAGATAGGGAAAGCTCACACAGCGTTAGCGGGGATCAAGCCGAAACCGAATGGAGGCTGCAGGATTTGTCATGGTATGTATTTTGTGTTGCTTTGGAGAGACCTTTGGCCTAAAATGTTTTATTTTGTTGTAATGAAATGTCAGCTGGTGCACAGGATGAGACTGATGCGAGGCACCTGTGAAGGGGTGGGCGGGGCAACACCTAGAGAGTTTTTCTTTCCACAGTGGTTTACCTGGAGAACAGGACAACGGCGGCACGCAACGCGCAGGACCCAAAGCAGCAGGAGCGGAACACGGCCTAGAGGACTCGCGAATTGGGGCTGCAGGGCGTGCTCGGAGCGGAGGATCTGCTAGGAGAAGATCAGCGGCGCATCGACTCCAGCAACAGCGACGCGCCGGCTTCAGCGACACTCCGGTTCCGGTCCCAGCGGCACTTCAGTTCCAGCCCCAGCGGTGTTCCGGCGTCCGACTCTGCGACCGACTCTGGCTTTGGACCTCCAGTCTCAGAGAGCCCGGTGCTCCGTAGCAGCGTGCAGACGGACACGCACCTCCATAGCAGCAGCCCGGGCTGAGT
Organism: Oryzias javanicus; assembly: GCA_003999625.1. NCBI lineage: Eukaryota > Metazoa > Chordata > Actinopteri > Beloniformes > Adrianichthyidae > Oryzias > Oryzias javanicus. The sequence goes on along the minus strand of CM012453.1, from coordinate 31,244,614 downwards.
TTTCTTCCCCTCCACACCCCCATGAACGGAGCTAAGTGGCCGAACTTTCTCTTGAACCCGCCAACCTTAGCATCCCCTTTTTGTTTGATGTTTTTAGTGAAGTTCTTGTACTTTTGAGTTATTATAATGCACGGTTTGGGGGTTGTTTTTATCTCGTTTGGAGTTATGTGTTTGTGATGCTAAGTTGGGTCGGGTGGGAGGAGTGCGGCGTGACACCTATTTGTGACTCTTTTTAATCTGCTTCGCCATTTTATTTAAGGGGACTTGCGGTGCTGTACGCTTTTATTTTTTTTCGTGACGTTGATCACTTTTATTGAAGGTGGTTTCCACTTCAAGAACTTTTTTTATGCCCTTTTAAAGCTAGCGTGTCTTTTTTTACCTGAGCTTTTACAAAGCCCTTTTATCTTTTATTTATTTTTTTATTATTATTGTCATAATAAAAAAACATCGGTGTACACACTCCCTGGCCTCTGCTTCCTGTACCTTGTCGTCTCCCCAACGGAAGATCGCTTTATTCGTCCCTCCGACAGAAATCTTAAATTAAGCATATGTGTGTTGATGAAGCTTCTTTTGAAATACGATTGTTTGTACAACCAGATATTTTAATAAAACATGGGAAAACATGTTCACAAATGTAGACATTTGCAGTGTACCCACGAGCGTCATACAGTGCTAACTGGATAGAACAAAATGTAATTTTAGTCAAATTACTGCAGTCAGTTTTTTTTTCTTGCAGAATATATGCAGGTAAAATCCCATAGGATAAAATCTTTTGAAACTCTCTCTCTCTCTTTCTATATAGATAGATAGATAGATAGATATAGGCATTGTGCCTTTTTTTCAAACCTTTTTGCATCCTCGTCCGACACACGAACCTCTTCCATGCCTCCCTCTCCTTCATTTTCACGGGAAATTCGTGAAGGGACCCCCTTCTTCGGCACATTAGAGCACCAAATACAACACACCTATTCACCATTATCCCGTATAAATCCCAAAATCCACGGAAGTCCGAATTCTATCATGCGAAGTAAGTCAGTAAGCCCAGAAAGTCAGCACAACAATAGGGGATCTAGCTGTGTGTTCCTGCCGTGACGTCACACGACCTATGACCTACTTATCGGAGGCTGCAGAAAATCTGAGCGACCGCGCTATTTTTAAACGCTTGTAGAGAGTGCACGGGGCCGCGGATGACAAAATAATTATACGGGGGTTCATTTGTGACATAAATACTAATGTTTTATTGCAGTTTTAGAAAAATCATGATTTTCACCGCACGAGGCCTTTAAATTTGGGATTTTTTAGCTAATATTTCAGCTACATGCTAGCTGTTTTGGCTAACTTAGCCTTTTTTGTTTGTTTGTTTTTTAGCCTAATTTGGGATTTAACTAATATTTTAGCTGACTGTCAGCTTCAGCATTTTCAGCAATTAACGTCTGCGTTTTTAACTATAATTTTCAGCATCTTCAGCTATCAGCACTAGCATCTTTAGCGGACAAATTCAGCTTACAGCATTCACACTAGCACTATTGTAGGTAATGCGATATATTTATATATATATATATATATATATATATAGTTTTTACTTATTTTAACACTAATGATGGTTATGATGTGTGTTTTACATAAAACCATTCAAATAAAAGTTAATAAATTCATAAATAAATAAAAATAACATAAAATATTATGTTCTATAACTACAAAAATCCTTTAAAAACTCAATATCGTATTTTAAATACAGTATGCAGTCTCCAGCCCGACGTTCGAATTACTTAATTTTACAGATTTTATGTAGCCCGCCTTCGAGTGTTCGAAGTGCGGACTTTAAGCAAGCTCACCCCTGATTGGTGACAGTGGTTGCCATAGAAACGATAGCTGAGTCAGTTCGGATGAAACACTGCTTACTGTCGACGTCAACTTGACGGCGTCCGTATCGTGTCAAAATGGCGACTGAATTAAGCCGCAATTCAGCTAATTTCATTGGGTGACATCACACTCACTCGGTCCAGTTCTCTGATACAATCAATGCTATCGTCCGAACTGCAGTGTGTGTGTGGGAGTGGTATCCCACTGATAGCAATACACACTTGAGAGCTAAAAGAAACAAATACAACTCTGATTATTTGCTTCTAACTGGGGCAGAAAAATGTGATCCACCGTTTCCAGAAACCCAGACAAGAGCTTCAGTGCAACTGATGCTGATGTTGAATTAGAGCCAATTTGCAGCTTTAGTTTCAAAATAAATGCTTCTTATAAATGAAAGATTCAGACTCCGAGCTTCCTGATAAACAATCCTCTCAAACACCTAAATAAAAAAAAAAAAAAAAAAAAAAAAAGGTGGATCCAGACGTGTGATTGCGAAAAAAGTAATCAAGTCGCATTCTTCTGTTTTCTGGAAAATGTCAAATGACTTTCTGTGAGCCCTGGTTAAGCTCTGATAGCGCGCCCTTGAGAACTGCTCCTTGTTAGTATACATTGTTGGCTCAATGCCACTTTTTTTTTTTCTTCTTTTTTTTTTCTGCTCAGCTGCAGTGTTGATCATTGTTCCACAGGATTATACAGTGTTCCAGCATTTCAGGCTACATTTCATGCATTAATCATTCAGGCCTGATGATACAGAAAGCCTAGCCTCAGTCAGATTGTTTTTTTTGAAGTACTGGGGAGGGAAAGAAAGTGAATCACGGTTCAGTCGTTTAGAGAACACCACATGAAAATTTCAATTTAATTAGAGTGAAATTCAATTGATGCACTTAAACTAAAATTAGTTTCCCCTTCAATAATAAATGCGTGTCTGCAGGCTATTTTAAATGTGTCATTATTACAAAGAAAAATGTTAATTGCACTTCTTGATATCTGCAAAATCCTGGTTTTCATGATACAAATGTTGGCTTAAAATATTTATAAGAACAGGACATATTTTTATATCTTGTTTTATCAAGAATCAGGAGTTCAGAAGTTGCTCGCTACTTTTGCGGTTTTGTTTTTTTTATCGCAAATGTGAAGTCATCCATTTGTCAAAGTAAAAACCTAACAAATATAAACATTTTTCTACTCGTTTCATTAAAATACAACTTTTTTTTCATAATTTTTGTTCAAAAGCAATGCATTGTGGTTTATATCTGCCAATCAAATCAGCATTTATCCCCCAACTTTATTGACAAATACAGCACGTACAGGATATCAAACATTGACATTACACACTGTTTGCAAATAACAAAATATTATAACGTTCCAGGAAAATTAACAAAAGAAAAATCAATAAAGCCATAATATTTACAAAATAAAAAAAGGTGAAAAATAAATAATTAGAAAATAAAGGTACATGATTCTGCTAAATCTTCAAATGTGATCATGCTTCAACCGTTTTAACAACCTTTTTGTTAGTGTCGGATTCAATACTATTTACATTAAGTATCATTTCTTTCTAAAACACTTTAAAAGGAAATAATCTAACGATTATTGATGAACACTAGTGTGTTTGCAAAGACTTTAGGGAAATATTCAATGTCCGAACTCCCGCCCAACTTTTTAATAACTAAAAAAAGACTATATAGTGCGGGACTTTCTAGATCAGAGGTCTGCAACCTGCGGCTCCAGAGCCACATGTGGCTCTTTTATCTCTCTATGGTGGCTCTCTGGCTGAAGAAAAATAAAATAGTAGTATATTTTCAAAAAAAAAATGGAGATTAGCTATTATTCTAGCAACATGCTAACGTTTTTGGCTAAGTTTTCTGACAAATTTATGTTAATTTGGAGTTCAGCTAATATTTTAGTAAAATGCTAATGTTTTCAGCTAATTTCTTATCTACTGAATTTTCTTTTTTGGATAATTTAGAATTTATCTTCTATTTTAGCAACATGCTAACGTTTTTAGTTAGTTTTCTGAGGAATTTTAGGCTATTTCGGAGTTCAGCTAGTAATTAAGCAACAAGTTTGTTTTTTTTTTTTTTTTGGCAGATTTGGCCTCTAATTAGTTTTTTTATGCTAATTTGGAGTTTAGCTAATATTTTAGCAATATGCTAACATTTTTAGCTAATTTGTTATCTACTGGAGGTTTTAGACTAATTTTGAGTTTAGCTTTTATTTCAGCAACATGCTAAAATTTTTGGCTGATTTATTATACAGAGAAATGTTATACTAATTTGAAGTTCAGCTAGTAATTTAAGCTAGCTTTTTTGCTACTAAAGTTAAAAACGTAAAAAAATACCTTTTTTAAAGATGCTAGTATCTTTTTGTATATTTTTTTGCTTTTGTTTGTACCAAAAATAGACATTATTCACATTTATTAAAACAAACAAAAAGAAGGTTATGAACGCAAATCCAAATTTTTTAAAGGCTAACGTGAGTCAATGCGGCTCCTTCTAGGTTCTGATCAGTAGAAAACGAGCCCAAATGGATCTTTTACTGTTAAAGGGTGCCGACCCCTGCTCTAGATTTTAAAAGTAATTGTAACAGGATGCTCACTACATTACTTTTGCTTTGCTAAACGCTGGATATGACGTAAAAATCTAATAAATACGAAAATTTCGCAACGTGTATTTATGACTCCACCCTGTTCTGATGATGAAAATGTGGTTTGACTAAAAATTACATTTAAACATGATTTCTTTTTTTTGCAAAAGTTGTTCGACCGCAATGAATTGTGGTCTATATTTGCTAATAGGAGTGTTAGAGATCATGCTGGCGGATGCGGCGCAGCGCAGATGGCCTGGATTGCGGTGCATTTTGGGTAGTTTGGACTCTCACGTCACTCGTCAATCATCATGAAAATATCGCGAGAAGAGGCGGGCAGGCGCAAGGCGCCTACTCAGGCGGGCGTAGCTGGAAATCTGGCGCTACACTGGCTTCAAGCTGTCCAGGTGACTAAAAAAAAACAATGCATTGTGGGAAACGGTGTTCTGGCAGTTCTCGTACTTCAACGTAATGAAAATGATTGGTGCTAAATGAAGGAAATCTGCGCATTTTGTAACTCTTGCTGGAAAATAATGAACCACTGATACAAAAATGAACAATATTTTAACTAATTGGTGGTTTTATGTGTTAAAAGTTAACTTTAATTTCAATTTTAATCATTTCTCTGGAACAATAGATATTAAATTAACCCAGAGGCTGTTTTTCGTCTGTTGTTATTATTAAAATAGTGAAGTTCAAAGTCTTTCAACGGAATGTTAAGGACTTCCCCGACTTCCTGTTCTCGTTCAGTCCCGCTCTTCCCCTTCATCTCTTTTCCAGCGCCCCCGCCCGGTCTCGCCAACGATCCAGGCGAGGCGCGGGTCATCTCAAACACACCTAATGGAGTGAGCATCGATGCACACCGGCTTTTCGCAAAGACTTCTGGGAAATTTATAGTGCACTTGATTTTGGAATGATCCAAACAGCACTAAAATATAGGAAAATATAATATTTAGTGAGTGGGGGGGGGGGGGTGTATTCAGACATAGCATATATAAAGCGCGAATATCTGGGTTTTAAAACATTTTCAACACCATTCTTAACCGGCAAATATGACGTCGCCGATTTAACGAAGATAAAATATAAACATTTTACAAACACTCTTCATGACCTCTCTGTGTTCTGATAATGAAAGCTTTAATGGCTTATAAAAATAAGATTTATTTCACGCAAATTGTTCAAACAAAATGCATTGTGGTCTATATTTACCAATCTAGTGCGCATCGATGCTCAGTGGTTTTTTGCAAAGACTTCTGGGAAATATCTAAGGCACTCGATTCTGGAATGATAGATTCAGACAGTAGTAGAAGATAAGGACAGCACTATATAGTGAGTAGTGAAGGAATTTAGACACAATTTTTGTTTGAGTTAGAAAAAAGAAAATTGAATTGATGAACTAAAGTGACAACATGTGATAAATAAGGGAGCCAAAAGGTGGTAGAAAAAGAGCCTTTTCTGACTGAAAACCTTAAAGGGTCACCAAACCAGGAAGTTGGAGGCTGACTCCACCCACAGCTGAAATTTGAAAATCTAGTCATAGGGGTGGAGCTTGGAGCAGGACTGGAGCTGCAGATCATGACGTCAGCAAACAAACACACAGAAAATATCCCTAATAAGAGGCTATAAGGAGAACAAGAGGTTCATGAAATTTACTAGGGATGTCCCGATCCGATCACGTGATCTGAAATCGGGCCCGATCACGTGGTTGAAGACTCGATCGGAATCCGCCTCCGTTGTCCGATCAGGATTGGATATTTCATTTATTCTTATTCTGATCAGCGCTTTATATTTCAATCTTATTATTCCGGATAAATCCTTCATTAGAAGTCTGCATGTCATGAACAGATGACAAAATGTTATTCCCGGAAAACGCAGCAGAAAACGGCAATAATTCAAGCAGAAGACTGATGTAAACAGTTAGCTAACCGAAAAGAAATTCAGACTTCCGGGATCAATAACTCTTTTGAAAATGCTTTAAACTGACAGATAGTGTCTCTAAACAACAACCTCTGAAGGTATTTCAACAGAAACAGACAGAGTTTGGTTTCTTTTTAATGTTAAGCTCTTCGTGCAGCAGAGAGATGGGTAAAAAGCAGCTGCTAACTGCTACATGCTAGCGCCGAGATACTCCTTAGGACCCGAGCTGTCCTTTGATATGCCTGTTTTTTTTTTTTTTGTTTTTTTTTTTATTAGAAAGAGAAATAAAAGTTAAGAAAATGAACTACTCTGATAATAAAACCAAAAATGGGATGTCTTAAGCGCTTAAAGAGAAGCAGATAATCTTAAAAAACTAATAAATTAAAATTAATAATGATCTGAGCTAGTCATGAACACTCATCAAATTCATGCTAAAACAGTCATCATTTATTTTTAAGAATTTTAAATGAGGACAGGAATCATATTTGGTCAAAAATGTTCAATAGCTCTAAAGATATTAAAGTTAAAGTCACTAAACTTTCTCACATGACTAATTATCACTTATAGAACAAGAAAATATGATTATTTTCCTAGATTATATTTGCTCTATTTGTACTTGTTTATTAAAGCTACTTCACAGAAGTGTTCTATTTCAGTTTTTAATGATAAAAGAAGGTTGATTAAATATAAATAAGGAACAACACAAATCTGTTTATTCAATTTGTTCATGTTTTAAATGTGTTACAAAAGTATCGGATCGGGACTCGGTATCGGCAAATCCACAAAATCCAATGACTCGGAATCGGATCGGGACCAAAAAAACCTGATCGGGACATCCCTAAAATTCACTGAAAGTCTGTACAGTTAAATCAGGAACTTTGCAACTTTGATGCACTTTTTATAAATAAATACACATTTTCTGATGTTGAAATAGAGCGATTCCAAATCCCACCAGAGAAAAGCATTTTGCTTTGAAGGCTCTCAGTGATCCAGAACTGAGGAGGACCGGCTCCAGTTCTCTGTGCCGGCCTTAAATAAACTACGACAGCTTCAAGCTGGAGACAAACATCCTCCTGGGAGGCTTTGCAAACTCTCTCTAAGATTTCTGAATTTTGAGAAATGCGAGCTTGAATAGATCGGAGTTATTCGTGTCATTTTAAAACAACGCCGTTCTCAAACGTCAAGTTTTTTTTCTAAAATATACTTATAAATGCATTCTTCAGCAAAAAAAAAGACTTTTGGAAGAAAAGATTACCTAAATTTTAACATAATTCTGATTCCATTTGCTATAAAAATCTTAACAGAATTTATATATATTATTAGTTCACAGAAAAGCAATTAGTGCAGCTTTAATGGTTTAAAAAACAATAATTATTGAATTATTTCAAGCTTAATTCGTACATTTAAAAACACTCCTTGTTTTTTCTAACAAAATTCAATATTTTTCCATGTATTAAAAACATTTTTATTTCATCTATGAGTCGACAAATCCTATAAAATTCTCTGTTAGGTAAAATATAAACTATAAACCAATAAATTAAAAAACATTCATTTCAAAAATCGTATTTTAAATTTCTCCTTTTTTTATTTTAAAGATGTTTATTCTTAGCATAAATTCATTTTTACATTTAACAAACATTCATTATAAATATTTTAGTTATTTCACAGTTAATTGTAATTTTTTTTGATTAAATTCAAAAAAAAAAAAATAAATCTTCACCTCTATGAGGGTTTATTACTCACGTTTACAAATAAGATTTTTTTATTCCCAAATAAAATATATTTTAACACTTTTTAACTATTTTCTTTGAGAAAATAGTTTATTTTTGCAGATGTGTACATCTTATTTGTTCATAAAAAAATATATACAAATTTTGCTTTTTATTTTGATAAATAAAATAAATAATTCATGTCAAAAGTCTTCAGAATGTTTCGTTTAATCCAGTGCCAGACTGATACCCGTGACTGTTGCCTTTTTTTTTTTTTTTTTTTTTTTTTTAACTTGTCCTGTCCAACAGCTGAGCCAACAGATGTGGGCTGAGAGCTTCTTGTGTTGGGCAGATGTTACTGTCACAACAGGGATTTATTGAGTATAAACCCCTGTTGTATTTAATGCTAAACTTTATTTATATTGATTATGTTTTATTTTATTTATTTATTTTCTTTGTCGTTGGACCGGACGGAAAAGGGAAGAGGGTGGGGAGGGGTGGGGGGGGGGAAGATAAGATGGCAACAGAGGGAAGCAACATCATAAAACAACCAGGACTAAGTGATAAACTAGAATGGGCGGGGCCTGTCTACACACACGCTCTATAGTTACACACACAACTTGTTGGCCAAATAGTCTCTACATTTAAACTAAACATACTCACATATACTATACATATACTACACATGTACGCAATTCAGCTATAACAGCAGCTCACACACTCCATCATACAAACCCATTCAGATAAAGACTTTCATTCTGTCACACAAACGGTTAGTGCCTCAGGTGAGTGTTTATGTTTCACTGAGGTGGGTGATGGAATGTACTCAGGGGAGAGCGCCCGGCCATCCCCACGCCAAAGACCCCCGCCGGGGCAGCAGCTGCAGCCAAGATCCCCCAACACCGCCGTGAGCCGCGGAGAGAGACCGCCCGCCGGGCAATCCCGCCGAGCACCCAGACCGGGGCACGCGGACCGCCGCAGAGGCCCCCCACACCCAAGAGCAGGAAGGCACAGGAACACGGAGAGTGCAGGCCCCAGCCCAGCCAGAGGAGCAGCCCCCCCACCCCGCCAGGAGGGTCAACGCGGACCCCACCAACCCGAAACCCACCAACCCCCGAGGAGCCAGCCCACCCACACCAGCCAGTGGCAGAAGCGACCCCCCCGCCCCACCCCATACGAGGCCAGTGAGCCCCAAGGCAACCACACCCCAGCAGAGGACCCCCCCCCCCCACCCCAGGTACGAGCCAGGGCCCCCCAAGGGCAACCCACCCCACACTCCAGACAACCGCCTGCCCCCACCGCGAAGGTCCAGCGGAGAAGCAGGGCAGAGGCCGCCCACCCCCGCCGAGCAGAAGAGAACCCAAGAGAAACAGAGGCCCCAAGGAGTGATGTACAAAACAAGGCCCGACCAGGCACACCCACTGATGGAGTTAAGGAGAGGACTAGTTCTCGAAAGCAAGGGACCGGATTCCGCCCCACCGAGACCTGGACACCCCCCGGCTCCGATGTAGATTGATCCCCTGCTAAATCTCGGGGATCCCACTCCCGGCGTGGGGAGGAGACTGTGACTGTTGCCTTAATGAGCGTCCCCATTTTTTTGGATGATGATGCAACGCTTGATGCAAAGACAAACTTCAGCTTTTGCAGGTTCGTCTGCAGAGTCATTTAAGCCGCCATGTTTTCTTCTAAAAATCTCTTTATTTGAGGTTGTGAAAACAACCCAAAACAAACTGTTTCTTTTTTTCATTTCTTATGTTTTATCTAAGTAAAATACAAGGATGTAAAGAGAGATATTTTTTCAATAAACTAAAAGTGCTAACAATTTTTTTTTAATTTAATTGAAAACCGGTAACATACGGTAAATAACAAAGAACATTAAACTGTACATCAATTGTTCAAAATAAACACCAGAGGGGATACATAGAAATAAAATTACATCAAATTATTAAGTAAAAGTAAAATGACATTTTTGTTTGTTCTGGGGGAAACAGACTGCATGTAAAATCTAATTTCGGCCAATAAATCTAAAAAATTGGGAGCTTTATTATTAAATTTAATTTTATGAATATAATACTTGGTTAACAAAATCAGGAAATGTATTAAATAAAATTGAAGTGCTAACAAATATGAGACGGATGTGATTCTTTCTGTCTTACTGGGTGTTCATCGGGATTTTTGTGTATTTTTTTGTGTAGTTCCTCTCCTCTTAAACTCCCTCTGACTGATGATTTTTGGATTCGACATGTTCTTTTGTGGAAATCATTAAGATCCTCGATGTCAGAGAAGCTTAGACTGATAAGCCAAGGAGGTCACGGAGGTCACTGTTGCAGTCTCCGGGGGAGGGACGTTCCTCGGCATTCACCTAGGTTAAATTGACAGGTGGGTTTCCTTGATGCATTAAAGGGGAAAAGGCCACAAACTCTTGGATTTAGTGCTGGATTTAGGATAAATTCACGCTTTCGAGAACTTTCAAAGTGGAGTTTCTGTTTCACAGACAAAAATAAAAAAAGCCACTTTCAGTATCGGTTTTGCACCGACGTGCAGCATTTTAGGGGCTTTGTGTTCATAAAGTGTTGCATAGCATCACCTCTCTCTGCAACAAAATGCGCTTTAATTATGAAGAGTTACGATAGTCAAAAACATGAGAGTTAAAGCTCTGGGTGTAACGGTTAATTGGCCAGGAGTCTGCTGAAAAAATCTCACGTTTTAGTGTTTTAGACAAACTGTGTTTACATGGATTCCTGATTGTAAGGACGGCACAGGAGGAAGGATCACGTTCAAATCTCCATGTTTTTAATTAAGGTTGGGTTTTGATATATTATGAAAAACTAAGAATTCAGAAAATTTGCTAATAACAATGAAGATAAGCCCTTTCAAACTAAGCCTGTTGTAATGTAATAAAACAAGAACTAACAAATACTTCTTAAATTTAGCACAATTGTTTTAAACTTTCACTGTAAACATACAGGGATGGATGCAACTATTCAGCTTAATGGTGTAACAAAGGGTTCAGTTTTAAACTGAGAATCGTAGCATCCCCAACGTGGGGTTTATTTTTTAAAAACAGGTTTTAACCTTTTAACCTCCTAAAAAAAAAATGAACATTTTTTTTTCTGCTGGTTATCTAAGGCAGTGTTTCTTAACCATAGGGCCGCGGCCCAATCTCGGTCCGCGAGCGCCCTCTAGTGGGCCGCGAAATAAAAATCAGTTCTGAACCTGAGGGCCGCGAGGGCCGCGGGACTTGAATGCAGCCTCCTACCACTTGGTGGCAGTAAGCGTCACGCCAGGTTCATACTGCACCGGGAAGCACCGCGAAGTCGAGAGTGCGCGGCTTCCCCCCAGCTCTGTGGTTTACAGAGCAGACGCGGATTTTTCCGCGGCGGTCGACAGGCGCTCCAGCTGGAGCTTTTGTTGTTTTTGCCATCATGCGTGATAAGTTAATAACCTAAAGATATTACCGCGTGTTTCTGCTAAGAGGAACTCCTCTCTGCTACTCTTTACACCCAAAATCCAGCCCCGCCCACCCGCTCCGGAGCCGGCTCACTACATTGATCTGTGTGCGCGTCTGTGTCTGTTTTGGTTGTGTCTGTGCGCACGCGCTCGCTCGCATGTGTGTGCGTGACTAAATTCATAAAAACTAAAACTATTCTGCCCACTATGTTGATGTGTGAGTGTGTGCTGGCTCATACACGTGTGTGTTATGGATGTGTTTATGTACCTGTCTACAGTCTGTTCAGATACAAAAACATGATCACATTTGTCAATCACTTCGTTTTATTGTAAAAAATTGGTTATATTTTAAAAACACTGATGTTGTTCCCATGTATTTACATGCGAGCAGCCTAGAAAATGATGGTAATTCATATTGAACACAGTAATACATGCAGCCAAGATCTCATTGCTGCATTGCCTGCACTCATTCTAAGTCTGTCCAAGGCTGGATGTTTTTGTTGGACGCACGTATTTAAAATTCAACTTAAAGTTAAAGTCCCATTAACTGTCCCGCTCCTAAATGTGTAAATGTGTTCTCCACATTTGACCCATCTCCTGGTGAAGCCGTGAGCTGCAGAGACAGCTGACCTCAAGAACTGTAACCATAATCCTAATCTTAACCCCTTTCCTCTGGGTCAGCGACTAGGAACAAAGTTTACCGCTGGACGCATGATTTTCCAAAAGTTACCTGCGAAAACACTCTTTCTTTTAAAAATAAACCGTATTTTCTCTTGTATCTTTATTTAACTTCCAGCCAGAATTGATGCGGAACGCTCGCAGCTCGCGCTCAAAATAGAGCAGAAGCTGAAATGATCCGCTTGCACGGCGCGAGTCCTCTGCGGAGGACCGCACCGCTCCGCGCCTGGTGTGAACGCCGCCATAGATTATGGGCGCCGAATAGAGGCGGCCTCCGTTCTGCATCCAGTGTGAACCCGGCGTCAGTAACGTGTTGTGGCATGACTCAATAGTATGCAGCTATCGGCCCCTCATCATATTTTCTTTATTCCGGGGCTCTTTGCCTCAGTTCATGTTTAGTTTTTTTAAAAACAGACTGTTGTGATTGTTGTTGTTAATTTGTCACAGATTTGGAGAGAAATATCAAGTACGAAATTAAAACTTCTAATTTGTCAAGTTCATCAGCAGGTTATAAGGTAATCTTTTAATTAGTATTTTATTTAAATCTCATTTACAGTTTTTTTCATTTGAAACTTATTTGAAGTGTTCTTGTTTTATTACAACACAATTTTATTTATCAAAATTCCTTATAAATATTTTTGGAATTCTAATTTGTGTTGAGGTTGACCACTGTGTTTTACCTGTTCAGTATGAAAATAAATGTCTGAGATGATCATGTTGTATCATTTTTCCTCACAAGATTTTACTTTGATAAACCATAAAAACTCGATTGAATTATCAAATACAAATTAAACAAGATCTGGATCAATTCACATTAACATGTTTATATTCGAATGGGCCTCGAATCACTTTGTACCGGGAAAATTGGGCCCCAGTGTCAAAAAGGTTAAGAACCTCTGATCTAAGGGACTTTGAAGCAAAAAAAAAAAAAAAAAAAAAGAAATTGAAATACATAAAAAAATTTCTGCTTAATAACTGGTGCACACCTATCCAGAATTTTTTTTTAACTTCAATTTTTAGTAAAAAAATATTCTGGTTAGAAACTGGTGCACACCAGATAGTAACTGGAAAAAAAAAGTGTATCTAAAAATTAAGGTAAAAATAAAATTCTAGGTTATCTGGTGCATATTAGTTATTATCCAGAAATATTTTTTTAACTTTAATTTTTAGATAAAAAAAAAAAGACTAGTTACAAACTGGTGCGCATCATTTATTATCTGGTGCGCATCATGTATTATCTGGTGCGCATCATGTATTATCTGGTGCGCATCATGTATTATCTGGTGCGCATCATTTATTATCTGTTGCGTGTCATTTATTATCTGATGCGTATCATTTTATTATCTGGTGTGCATCATTTATTATCTGGTGAGTATCATTTTATTATCTGGTGTGCATCATTTATTATCTGGTGAGCATCATTTATTATCTGGTGTGTGTCATTTATTATCTGGTGCGTATCATTTTATTATCTGGTGCGCGTCATTTATTATCTGGTGTGCATCCTTTATTATCTGGTGCGCATCATGTATTATCTGGTGCGCATCATTTATTATCTGGTGCGTATCATTTATAATCTGGTGCTCATCATTTATTATCTAGTGCGCATCATTTATTATCTGGTGCTCATCATCTGTTATCTGGTGCGCATCATTTGTTATCTGGTGCGCATCATTTATCATCTGGTGCGCATCATTTATCATCTGGTGCGCATCATTTATTATCTGGTGCGTATCATTTATTATCTGGTGCGCATCATTTATTATCTGGTGCGTATCATTTATTATCTGGTGCTCATCATTTATTATCTAGTGCGCATCATTTATTATCTGGTGCTCATCATCTGTTATCTGGTGCGCATCATTTGTTATCTGGTGCGCATCATTTATTATCTGGTGCGCATCATGCATTATCTGGTGCGTATCATTTATTATCTGGTGCGCATCATTTATCATCTGGTGCGTATCATTTATTATCTGGTGCGCATCGGTCAACTACAATTTTTTTCTCAATGTCCCTCCGAGGGCGCCGTACCTTGGGGGGGCAATACACACAATCAATATTTTAAAAACGTGTTTTCTAAATGTGCCCCGCCATCTGGTTGAGCACACAGTTAAAGGGTTAATACGGACAACTCTATAGAAACCTGTGACAGATCTGTATTTACATCTATAGCTTCTCTTTGTTTTCAAAAATCAGTTTTCTGCAAGTAATCCTAATTGCATCTCTATAAACAGGATGATGTAACGCATTCATGCAGCAGTGGGCTGACTGGTTTCATGTAAATATGCCTGCAGCGGGTTGTTTCAGCTGCATCCTTCTGTCTGTTTACAAATCTCCACACCAGCCGTGCGCGAGGAGAAACGGCGAATCCCACGTCTGAATAGTGAGAAGATTAAAAGACAAACTATGAAAAGTTGGATGTTTGGATTGAATTAAAAAAAAAAAAAAAAGATAGAAGTAACTTGGACTGAACAAAGAGTTTGCAACAAAAATTGGTAACAAAAGTCCAGAAAACAACATAGATATAGATTAAATATGAGTTTTTTAAATTAACACTGAAGTTGATATCTTAATTGGTTGAACAAATGAGCCTTTCAAGATGGTACCAAACAATGAAAATTGTTCAACATTTTAACAATAAATATTGAACAAGCAAGGCATGCAAATTCAAGTTGCTAATAATACTACCAGGGTTTTTTCTGTCTTAAAATAAGGAGGTGATGGTTCAGATTTGTAAACACTCCCAATTAAATCTGAAATGAAATACTCGAAATTAAACTTTCATTATTTTTGTATTTATTGTAGCATTGAAACTAACTGTGGGGAACATTTAAATATTTATAATAATTATTGTACATAAACATAATAGACACAATAATACAACCATAACAGTGTTTTATTTTTTAATTGGCTATATAACACTTTTGATTTATTTTAATCTGACACATTCAAGTTAATTTCAAAATAAAATTCAGTCTTCTCTTCCTAAAACAGTAAATATGTTTTAGTTGTTCTTATATTATTCTCTCGTTTAAGAACTTTTCTTTTGAACAGAAACGATATGTACTGCTGTGACTGTCATGTGCACGCGCAGGCTTTGTACCCCCCCCCCCCCCCGCCCGCGCGCTCCCAGCATGCACCGCGGCTTCTTCTCTCTTTCATGGTGGTCCTCCTCTAAATCAATTGTTTACAGCTCCTGATTTTTTACAGCTTGTCTTCTCTACCTCACTCACTGCGGGCCTGTCTGTCACAAACAGCGTGCCTGCGGAGGTCTAATCCAGACGGACCGAACCATTTTTTAAATAAGGGGAGGGGGGAGTCCGTTCACGTTGAAGTTTCCACAACAAAATATATAAATATTGTTACCTTAAAATTAAAAATATAAAATATTTACGATTATATATTGGTTATTGGTTTACTGGAATTATTTTTTCTGTTTTATCATTTTGTCATCTCAATCTGGGCCCCTGGAATCTACCACCTTTCTCCCCTTTTCGGTGCGCAGGTGCTGATGCCGCTTGTAAATTAGGTGGTGGCGGCCGATACCAAATTCTCTATGTAGGAAAAACCCTGTACTACTACTACTAATAATAGTAATAATAATAATAAAACACATCAATGGAAAGATTTAAATAAAAATTAAATACCTCCTTTCTGTTTGCAGGCTTTTGAAGTAAAGACGGATTCTGCCTTCTGGTATCCAAGACCTCTACCGGTTTTGACACAGAGGAAGGGGCGTGTCTGTCTCTGTTGCACCCGAAACAACAGCAGAGCATTATGGGATATGTAGTAGGAGAGGTGAATGCGATCTTTATGGCGTTGCCATTGTATAATACAGGTTGGCCAGCTCTAATAATAATTTGAAATTGCCTCGCGGGCCAAATATAATCACACTACGGGCCAGATTTGGCCAAAGAGTTTGACGACTATGCTTTAAAGATATTAAGGTTAAAGTCGCTAAACTTTCTCACATGACTAATTATCACTTATATAACAAGAAATTGTTTTTTTTTTTTCATAGTTTATATTTGCTCTATTTTTACTTGTTTATCAAAGCTACTTCAAGTTAGGTTTTTTCTAACTTTTGCCTTTGATTGTTCCAAAAAAAAAAAAATAGACATAATTGATACTAAAAACAATAAATAAAAGTATTGAATGTAATTCCAAATTTTTTAAAGGCTAAAGTGAGACTATGCGGCTCCTTCTAGGTTTTGATCAGTAGAGAATGAGTCCAAATGGCTCTTTGACTGTTAAAGGTTGCAGCTCCTGGTCTATAGGAGGATGCTTCAGAATGGAGCTGAACAGGAAGCTTCAAGCATATTTTCTGCATAACAAACACAATCTTTTTCAAACAGTTTTTTTTTTTCTTTCACCTGACTCACAACACTCTGAATAAAGAAATCCTCCAAAATGCCATTTTGAGCTTAATTTTCTGAAAAAATGTCAGAAGAACATGTTAAAAGCACCACTTTTATCGGAGTGGGTCTGTAAAACAGCAGTATATTGGCCTCTCCTTTGTAAATCCACTAGCCTCCTACCTAAAGTGCGTGTACAAATATTTGTGTTCCATTGATTTATTTGCAGGCTTTATTGAACAGAACAAAGTGACCGGGAGCTTTTGTCTCCTCCTGCACTCTCATATTCTGTAACATCTCTGTGTAATGGATGTAAGAGCAGTCCTGACATCCTTTGTGGAGCAGCTTTAAAAAATGAATGCCCACATGCGGTCAGCTGAAAGATGAGTTAGGAGCCCAGCACTTTGTCTCAGGAGGTGCTCTTCTCCACGTCTTGTCAGACGTCGGTGCTTTCATTCTTTCTTTTTTTTTCTCTCTGCAACATTCCAATGATAATAAAAAACTCCAGGCCTTTTTTCTGTCATTTACGTCGAGTCAGCGGTACTCTTTTAACTGTCGCGCACAGAAGATGTTTTCAGTCCAACCAATCTGCCAAGCGGCGTATTTGAAATAATGGTCTTGTCTTTTTGCACAAAAGACACAAAAACAGAACGAGATGATGTGGAGATTGCAACATGACATCTTCATCTCCCGACTCGGAGGACAGCCGTGGACCAAACAGGATGATAAATGGCCGCTGGCGCTTGTTGGAGACACCACGGGCAACTTTGTGCTCCAGCGAATGCACTTTCAGGAGCGCCTTTCACTCACCGCGCTGTATGTTAACGTCTTCTGTGACCTGGAACGTTCGGAGCCTGACACTTTCATTTAAAGAGCAGTGATTGCACACACTGCAGGTCGGGCTGCTGCGATTAGTCGAATAATCGACGACTAATCGACTATTAAAATAGTTGATGACTAATTTAATAGTCAATTAGTTGTTACTTTATATTACATGGAGTCAGCTTTAGGGACTATTTTGACATTTACTGAGGTTTTTTTAAGCTATTTTGTACTTTGGCTAATATTTCAGGTGCATGCTAGCTATTTTGGCTAATTTAGGCTTTTTTGTTTTTAGTCTATTTTGTAGTTTGGCTAATATTTCAGCTGCATGCTAGTATGCTAACTATTTAGGCTAATTTAGGCTTTTTTGGTTTTTTTTTCCCAGACTATCTTCGGGTTTAGCTAATATTTCAGGTGCATGCTAACTATTTTGGCGAACTTAGGATTTTTTGTTTTTAGTCTATTTAGTAGTTTAGCTAATATTTCAGCTGAATGCTAGTATGCTAACTATTTTGGCTAATTTAGGTTTTTTTGGGGGTTTTTTTTCCCAGACTATTTTGGGGTTTAGCCAATATTTCAGGTGCATGCTAACTATTTTGGCTAATTTAGGTTTTTTTGTTTTTTCTTTAGATTATTGTGTGGTTTAGCTAATATTTCAGTAACATGCTAGCAATTTTGGCAAATGTAGGCCTTTTTTAGGCTATTTTGTGGTTTAACTAATATTTCAGCTACATGCTAACTGTTTTGGCTTATTCATGCTTTTTTGTTTTTAGGTTAATTTGGGGTTTAGACAATATTTAAGCTATATGTTAGCTAGTTTGGCTAATTTAGGCTTTTTTTGGCTGTTTTGTAGTTTAGTTATCATTTTGGGTGCTTGCCAGCTGTTTTGGCTAATTTAGGATTTTTAGTTTTTTCTTTAGGCTATTTTGGGGTTTAGCTAAAATTTCAGCAACACGCTAGCTATTTTTGGCTAATTTAGGCTTTTTTGTTTTGTTTTTTTTAGGGTATTTTGTAGTTTAGCTAACATTTCAGCTAACTGAAATCTTAGCTAACATGAAAGTTGTTTCATGTTAGCTGCTTGCTAGTTGTTTTGGCTAATTTAAAATGTTTTTTTTTTTCTTTAAAGTATTTTGGGGTTTAGCTAATATTTGAGCTGCATGCTAGCTGTTCTGGTTAATTTAAGCTTTTTTTTAATTTAATTTGGCGTTCAATTATTTTTTTTATCTGACTATAAGCTTGAGCGTTGTCAGCTATTAGCTTCAGCAATTTCAGCTATCAACTTCAGTATTTTTAGCTATCAATTTCAACATCTTCAGCTATCGTCGCTAGCATCTTCAGCGGCCAAATTTAGCTTACAGCATTCACACTAGCGTTATCGCTGGTAATGTTATATATATAGTTTTTGGTAAGTTTAAAGCTAATGATGGTTAAGATGTGTGTTTGCACATGACCCAATTAGTCGACTAATTGGAAAAAAAATAATCGTTTGTAGGAGCACTAACTGCAGGTCACTCCAACATGATGTTCTCCCAGGACCTTCCTGTTTAACAAGAATAGAACTGGAAACATTTCCCATAATCCGCCATGTCTGCTAATGTTGCTGCCAGCCTACTCTGATGTTATAAATACACACAACCTTGTATCTAGTCTTTATCTCTAAAATGAATCAGACTTCCTCCTGATAATATGGAGATTCACTGTGCTCATTTGTCATGCTCCTGATCAGTAATCACATGTTTAACTCACGGCGGCATCAGGAGAAACCACATTTGGCTAATGGAAGCAGGTTTCCCAAATGTACTTAAAATGCAACAAATCAATGCGAAAAAGATAAAAAATTAGCACAACAAATAAAGGAAAAACGATAAATAATTCATAGGGTTAAAAATAATCCGTATTCTTTTAAGGTGGATATGTGTTTTCATTGCTTTTTTTGCAAAAAAAAAAAAAAAATTCCTGTCCTCAAGACAATTTCTCGCAGCATGATTTCATTTTACATAAAAAGTGCAAATATTTCGTTTTTCAAAGTAATTTTGTTTTATATAAATAAAAAAATCATCTCCTGTACCCCTGTATGAGAGTATCTGAATTTTGTAGTTTGTAGGTCTGTAATGATTCATTTTAAAAATGATTCAATTCACATAAAAGTTTGTGGTCCATTGCTGCGTTTTTATTACACATGAGCAAAAGTTGATCAAAATTCTAAAAATATATGAAAAAACACAACTTCTCTGACAGCTACCGACACACCACATCTTTTCTTCCCTTGCTGGTGGCTCCGCCCACTTCCTCCAGAATTCACATAATCCAAAACAGAATTATAAACAATATTTAAATTAATCTTAAAAAATCCATTTGGATGGAGCAATAATTGTTTTTTTAATAAAACAATGTAAACTTCATTTTTATTAAAATTTTAAATATTATTTAGATTTTATTTTATTTTATATCTTTGTGGTAATGAATAAAACTACCAAATCCTAAGTCCTAAGTCCTAAAAGGAAATTGTTTATGTCAAAGTATTAGAAATTTTCTATAGAGTAAAACATAATTTGGTTTCAAAAAATATACAGAAGCTGTTTACTTTAAGGGTTAGTCAGTATAATTTAAGGTCTGTATTATTTTGAACAAGTTAAAGTTCGAACTAGATGTAAAGATGAGATGTGTTACATAAGTCATTCAAGAACATGTGAACAATAGTTTGATTTACAGCAGATACACAGCACTAGTGCTCATTATCATCTATCAAAGGAGACGTCGGCGTCTTATTCAGGCCGTGGAGCGGCGAGCTACGTGGGAGTGGCCACGGATAAAGGATTTTGGGAAATGGTGGTTGGTGATTTTACAGAGGAGTTACAACAACTCTTCATGACACGCTCTTATTTAGAATTGTTTCTCTTTACTTTGAGACATTATAACAGGCGACTGAAACCTGTGGCTCCAGATCCTCATGTGGCTCATTTATCTCTCCATTCTTGATCCTTGGCTGAACATAAAATAAGTCAGAGAAACTGCTGACTCAGCCATGTCGACCGTCTATAGCTCCCTGCTAATGGCTGCCTAACCAAAATTACCTAAAGAAAACAAATAAACAAAGCCAGAAAACTAAGACTACCAAGGTCCAAGCCCAAACTAAAATAACAAAACCCAGCGGTGTGAGACTGCTGACTTTCTCCACAAAGTGCATCTTTAAGTAAAGACAAGATCAGTAACTTGTTGACCTACAAAAAAAATTGAAATGAGAATTTTTTTGTTTGAAAATCAAAAATCTTTCACGGCATCAAAAGGGAAAAATGTCCCTGAACTCAACGACCTTCAATAAGACAATGTTACGTTTTATCATTAGACCAGCTGTAATGAAACGCTCTTAACTCAAACTGAACATTGTCTAGCTAGCCGCACAATGTGATTTCACAAATTTGTTGTGTTCCCTACACATTTAACTTTGCTGTGACATAACTCACACACAGCGTGACTTCAATCAATCGTCGAGACGATGAAAACCAAAATGCTTCCAAACGGGCTTTAAGTGAAGTCTGGGTCGATCGAACGATGCGAGATCTGGAAGGTCAGCCATGTTTGTGTTCTCTTCAGTGAAAACGCTTCAAGTTTAGTTTGATACTTGTAATTTTAATCATACACTTTTTTCGATTATTGATTATTTTTAATT
Source organism: Oryzias javanicus (assembly GCA_003999625.1). Classification (NCBI taxonomy): domain Eukaryota; kingdom Metazoa; phylum Chordata; class Actinopteri; order Beloniformes; family Adrianichthyidae; genus Oryzias; species Oryzias javanicus. The sequence continues at coordinate 31,223,561 of CM012453.1, read as the reverse complement.
CATAAATCTTTTATGAATTCTAATCAAAATAGTTTCTCCCCCAACCACTAGTCTTAAAAAATATTTTTCATAATTGTCTTGTTTCCATTTGGCGAATTTAGTATCGCAAAAGCAATTTGAGGAATTATCCTTGTATTTCTTCCAAGATAATCAAACATAACTTATATATGTGTACAAACAAATAAGTAAACAAGATTTAATGTCAAATCCATTCATATTTTAGTTTCATAAAGTTCAGCCCGCTGTCGTTTTTCCACATCAAAATAATACAAGCAGAACATTCATATTATAGTAATTAACACCTACAATAACTAAATCCAAACAGTATTTACCACTATTGCCATAATTGATTGATGTAGTTTTAAACAATTTATAAGGGTTTAGAAAAATTAGATGAACAACTTATCTGAGGTTGGATCGTAAGAGTGTAAATCGATTCATTGATTGGTTCATCGTTGGATCCGTTACTTTTAAAACGAGAGAATTCTTCATGTCTTATGTTGTTCTGTAACATCTTATTTACCTCTGGACCAGAGGTCTGCAGCCTACGGCTCCAGAGCCACATGCGGCTCTTTTATCTCTCCATGGCGGCTCTCTGGCTGAAGAAAAATAAAATAGTAATTTTCAAAAATTTGGAGATTAGCTATTATTTTAGCAACATGCTAATATTATTGGATAATTTATTATCTACTGGGGTATTTAGAGTTTAGCTTCTATTTTAGCAACGGGCTAACACTTTTGACTAATTTAGTTTACTGAGGAATTTTATGCTAATTTGGGGTTTAGCTAATAATTTAGCAACATGCTGATCTTTTCGGCTAATTTGTTATCTACTGAAGCTTTTTAGGATGATTTAGAGTTTGGCTTCTATTTTAGAAACTGAAAAATTTTTGTACTGATTTAGTTTACTGAGGAATTTCAGGTCATTTAGAAGTTCAGCTAGTATTGAGGAACGAGCTAGCTTCTTTTTGTTTTAGCTAATTTTGCCGTTAAATTTTTAATGCTAATTTAGAGTTTTAGCAATATGCAAACATTTTTGGCTAATTTGTTATCTTTTAGGTTTTGGACTAATTTAAAGTTTAGCTCTTATTTTAGCAACATGCTAACATTTTGGCTGAATTAAGTTACTGAGGAATTTTATGCTAATTTGGAGTTCAGCTAGTAATTAGGCAACAAGCTAGCTTTTTTGCTAATTTAGACTCTACTAAAGGTAAAAAAAAGTTAAAAAAAATGTGAGAAATGCTAGTTTTTATGTTTTTGTTTTTGCCAAAAAATAGACATGGTTCATAATTATTTGAAAAAAAGGTAATGAGTGCAAATCCAAGTTTCTTAAAGGCTAACATAAGACTATACGGCTCCTTCTAGGTTTTGATCAGTAGAAAATGAGCCCAAATGGCTCTTTTACTGTTAAAAGTTGCCAACCCCGCCTTAGACGGTATCTCAGTAGATAATTTCTATGTATTTTTTTGAGAAATCTGAATATTGTTTACAATATGTTCTATGACCTGGAAGAGAGCAGCATTGAATGATGTAGAGGAAGTGAGTGATGATGAAAACAGTTCTGGAGACATCAGGAAGTTCTGACTGCAAGCTAAGGTATATGGCTCTAGAGGGAGCGGGACATCGACGGGCTGTCCGAGCCTCTCACTCTTTAATTCATTCCTCCAGTCAGCTGGGGCGGAGGAGCCAAGAAGCTGCTGTAGGTGCTTTCCCACTGAACGGGATTCGCGTGCCCCGCTCCTCTTTCACCACGTGATACACAGCCTGCCGCTTGTCAAAAAGCGTGTTCCTGACGCCGCGCGACAATCCGCGCACGCATCAAACATTCCGCGCGGACAAGTCTGACCCTCGCGAGCGCTTTTCTCCTCCTCACGAAAAAAAAGTCCTCGCGAGAGGACTGACTACTTCCGCGTGCGTGAGTGATGCCCGCGAGCGAGTAGAATCACCGGAGCAGCGCGGTCACGCACGCAGCAATAGACAGTGGCGCCTCCAGAAATTTTTCCTGGGGGTGGCCGCTGGGGGGCCACTTTAAATCTTGGGGTGGCACACTAAACACATGACCTTTTTTTTCCAAATCATTCTACTTTACGTAGTTAAAACAACCTTAGAAAACTATCAGTACTTTAAGTATCTGCTGATATACTTTGAATGAATTGTCTTTATTTCATGCTTCTAATGTGCATATACGAACAAAAATACAGTTAAGATTTTGAGTTGGACAAAAATGTTGGTTTATTTTCCCATTTAGACAGGAATCACCATGGACTATGATGTTTGCAGATGATATTGTAATTTGTAGTGAGAGCAGAGAACAGGTGGAGGAGGAGCTAGAGAGGTGGAGGAGGAGCTAGAGAGGTGGAGGAGGAGCTAGAGAGGTGGAGGTTTGTCCTGGAAAGGAGAGGAATGAAGGTTAGCCGCAGTAAGAAAGAGTACATGTGTGTGAATGAGAGGAACCCAAGTGGAAGAGTGAGGTTACAGGGGAAGAGATAAAGAAGGGGGAGGAGTTTAAGTATTTAGGGTCAACAGTACAGAGTCATGGAGAGGGTGGAAAAGAAGTGAAGAGGCGAGTGCAAGCAGGTTGGAATGGGTGGAGAAAAGTGTCAGGTGTGATGTGTGATAGAAGAGTTTCAGCACAAATGAAAGGAAAGATGTAGAAGACTGTGGTGAGAGCAGCCATGTTGTTGGACTAGAAACAGTGAAGAAAAGACATGAAGCAGAGCTGGAGGGAGCAGAGATGAAGATGCTGAGGTTCTCTTTGGGAGTGACCAGGATGGATCAGGAATGAATCCATCAGAGGGACAGCACATGTTAGAGGTTTTGGAGATAAAGTCAGACTGAGATGGTTTGGACATCTCCAGACTGAGGAGAGATGGTGTGTTGGTAGAAGGATGCTGAGTCTAGAGCTGCAGGAAAGAGGTCTAGAGGAAGACCAAAGAGGAGGTTTCTGGATGCAGAAAATGAAGACATGAAGGTGGCTGGTGTTAGAGTGGAGGATGATGAAGACAGACTTAGATGGAGGAAAATGATTGGCTGTGGAGACCCCTGAAGGGAAAACTCAAAAGGAAAATAAGATTTACGATTTATTCACTCATCGAAGAAAAAATTATGATGTAGGGAAAAGTTATAAACTATAAAAAAGAAAAAAAAACATTAGATCCACATGTCCTCTACAGAATCTTCCTCTTTATATCCATTTCAAAACCATTACAACTATTATTGTTTTACCTGGCGGCTTTTCGTTGTCTTTGTCTCATGTTCGCTGCAGCTGCGCACTCAGAACCCCCCCACCCCCCACCCCACTGAGCTCAGCGCAGCTCCAGCGTGCCTGCGCGCGCGTGCGCGCCCATTGCAAATAGATATCGATAACTCCGGCACGGCTTCAAGAGCAATGAAGACAGATGGTTAGAGAAAGATATAATAATACCAACAATGAAAAGACATGCTCCATGAGAGAGCCACAACGAAAATTTGTGGGGTTAGGAACCGGGACTTTCTCAATCTGGAGAAACCCGCACCTCCTGATCCATACTCATCCAAAACACTTCTGCTTTGTAAACATTTATTACGTTATTTTGGAGTATTGCTCAATATAAATAGTTTTTTTTTTTAATATTCAGAACAATAAACTGTGTTCTTTTCATGAGGACTGTCAGTCTGTCTCTCTGCGCTTTCAAACCATGAGCGCGTTTCCTCCAGAATCAGTTAAGAGCGAGACGACATCTACAATTTACTGGTTTCAATAAAAACTGCTCTAGATGATAATTATCCTACTTTAATACTAGGATATTTTTGAGTTGCCTCTGACACCGCTGATGAGTTCTCCATAGAGGCTCGCTGTGTGCCCGCACGCGTGCACCTGCGTGTGTGTGCGGGCACACACACGCAGGCGCGCTCCTCGTCTCTTCTCCCTCCTGGGGAATTATCCAGCACCTTCTGATGGTTTAAGGATGAAATGCAAAACAGATGCAAGCACAGTTTATAGTGACAAGTGGGATGGCCGGGGTGGCCACTGGGGTGGCCAGATGTCAGCCAGGGGTGGCCGTGGCCACCCCTGGCCACCCCTTGCAGGCGCCACTGGCAATAGAGAGGAGATTCTTCTTCTATGGTGTTTATCATTAGCGCTGCTGCGACTGTTCGTGAAATATTGAACCGTGTTGAAGACTCAGCGCGTGCCCGATTTGTGTGCAGAGCTTGAGACCAGATTTAAAAACTTGCGTAGCAACGCGCGCTCCCGACGCGGAGGCCAGGAGTTCTGGTGCGCGCGTTTGGATTGAGCTTTCAGTGAGCGCTGCTCTCAGCTCAGAAATGAAGGAGGTTCTGTAAATACAGACATTTGAAACTGAATAAAAATAGTTTTCTCTTGTCAGTGTTTCTCAGGTATTTTCTCTGAGAACACCCCCCCCCTCTTCAGCTGCAAACATCATCATTATCAGTTAATTTGCTCAAGTTAAACATATATCTCCTCAAAATATCATACTTTTATCTATCATTAAAGAATAATAATAATAAAAACTTCTAAATAATCAGTTTATTAATTTTTCTCTTTCTTTTTTAGAATACTTCCAAAACTTCCAGACAAAATAAAACAAGTCTTTCCTTGTTTCCCTCACAGTAGTGATGGTCTTTTCTCAGAGATTCAGTTCTTTCGCACTGATTCACTGTAAATTGAGTTTTAGGTTGTTTTTGCTGTATTTAATTTACTATGTAGGATTATGCACAGTATCCATCACTAATGTAAACATGTTTTTATTTGCATTCCCTCCAGGGGGCGCGCCCCACCCTTTGAGAAACACTGATCAGTCAGTCAGTCAATATGTGGTTTCTGCAGTCGTCTGTGTCTGCTGTATGATCATTGTTATTATTTTAATTATTAATGATTGATTTTCTAATTCAATTTTTAAAATTAATTTATTTAATTCATTCACTATTTTGTGTTAAAAATAAAGATATTTGAGAACATTGGAATGTTTTATCAGCGATTTTCTTGTGGAAATCCTGATGCGGCCCGGCCTCACCCAGACTCTGCCTCCAGCGGCCCCCGGCTGAATTGAGTTTGAGACCCCTGCTTTAGACGGTATCTCAGTAGATATTTCTATGTATTTTTTTTGAGAAATCTGATATTGTTTACAATATGTTCTATGACCAAGAGAGCATTGGATGATGAAGATGTGATGATGATGAAACAGGTTCTGGGACATCAGGAAGTTCTTCAAACGATCTGGTACTTGGTGAGTCATCTGGAATGAGGAGAGCAGATCATAATGGAGACCTGGTGGAGGCTGTAGAGGAGCAAAGATGGAGTGAGGAAGACACTGAAGAGGATGAAGAGTGGACAGGCAGTTGGCCCTGACAGCACACCTGCGGAGGTACGGAAGCGTTTATGGGAGGTGGCAGTAAAGTTTCTGACTGTTTAACAAGATCTTGGAGAGTGAGAGGATGTCTGTGTCAGGAGAGTGTCAGCCAGAATGAAAGCGGCGGTGCAGGAGACCGAGGTGAGAGCAGTCCTGATGTTTGTTTAGAGACTCTGAGGAAGAGAGTCTGGAGGTAGCAGACATGGACTTGTTAACCGTGTTACCATGAGAATTCTGCTTTTTGAGCTTTTAAGTGTAATATACTGCTCTTTTCTCACTATATAGAACTGCAAAACGGGAGTTTGATCCGTTCACGCATTTCTGAGTAATCCTCTAAAAACCTGCGCTGTCTGCAGCAGCCCCTCCCGCTAATACCCACGAAAACGAGGAGGTCCTCACGTGATGATGTCACAGAGTGAAAGACCGCCCCTTTCAGGAAGAATCTGCTCACCGCAGGATAATACAAACACTTTCTCCGCAAAGCTAGCAGCTCAGCTAGCTTTGCGAGTACACCCCCCCACCCTGGCTTGTGAACAGCAGACACCGGCCGTCTGTGTTGTGAGTTTGTGCGGATGGCCAAGAAACGCTCATTCTTTAGCGTTCAAACGTTGTGAGGTGACATTAGGAGCTTATGTGCTGCTGAGAAATCTGCTCAACATGTTGAGATGAATCCTAAACGTATCAGAGAATGGTGCCAGCAGATAATGATAATGGGAAGACAGCAGGAGAAAGGGAGCAGACTATTTCCTGACGGAAAAAAAGGGAGAAGACTATTTCCTGGGAGAGATAAGGAACAGACTATTTCCCAGTTAAGAAAGGGAGAAGACTATTTCCTGTTAGAAAAAGAGCAGACTATTTCCTGTTAGAAAAAGAGAGCATATTGTTTCCTGATGGAAAAAGGAGCGGACTATTTCCTGGTGGAAAAGGAGCAGAATATATCCTGGTAGAGCAAATGAGCAGAGTATTTCCTGTAGGAAAAAGTGAGCAGACTATTTCCTGGTGGAACAGGGAGCAAACTATGTAATGGTGGAAAAAGTGAGCAGACAATTTCCTGGTAGAGAAAGGGAGCAGAGTATTTGCTGATGGAAAAAGGGAGCTGAATACTTCCTGGTAAAGACAGGGACCAGACTATTTCCTGGTGAAGAAAGGGAGAAGATTATTACCAGGTGGAAAAGGAAGTAGACTATTACCTGTTAAAAAAAAAGGTGGCATATTGTTTCCTGATAGAAAAGAAGCAGACTATTTCCTGATGAGAAAAGAGAGACGAATATATCCTGGTAGAGCAAGTGAGCAGAGTATTTCCTGGTGGAAAAAGGAGCAGACTATTTCCTGTAGGAAAAAGTGAGCAGACTATTTCTTAATAGAGAAAGGGAGCAGAGTATTTCCTGATGGAAAAAGGGAGCTGAATATTTCCTGGTAAAGACAGGGACCTGACTATTTCCTGGTGAAGAAAGGGAGAAGATTATTACCAGTTGGAAAAGGAAGCGGACTATTAACTGTTAAAAAAAGGGGGCATATTGTTTCCTGATAGAAAAGGAGCGGACTATTTCCTGATGGGAGAAGAGAGACGAATATATCCTGGTAGAGCAAGTGAGCAGAGTATTTCCTGGTGGAAAAAGGAGCAGACTATTTCCTGATGGAAAAGGGAGCAGACTATGTAATGGTGGAAAAAGTGAGCAGCCTATTTCTTAGTAGAGAAAGGGAGCAGAGTATTTCCTGATAGAAAAAGGGAGAAGACTTTTTTCTGGTGTAAAAAAGGGAGCAGACTGTTTCCGATAAAAAAGGGGAGCAGAATATTTCCTAGCGGTGAAACAGAGCAGACTATTTCCTGGTGAAGAAAAGGAGGAGACTATTCTCTGGTGAAGAAAGGAAACTGACTATTTCCTGGTGGAAAATGGAGCAACGAATTGGGAGAACTGGTTTAAATGTCGATTATTGAGCAACAGCAGAAAGTAAATGGATCTGCGTGAAAGGAAAAGGATATTTGATACACAGATTTTCTGTCATCATTTCAATAAATCCTGAAATGTTCATCTGGTGTTGCTGTCTGCATTTTTTGACTGAATTTCACCGCAAAATGAACCCATTAGCCATCACCATTCAGTCTGCGCTGAACTGCATGTGGGTGTACATGAATATTAAAAAAATAATGATAACAAAGTTCCCCCTCATTTTTTCATGGGTGACACGCTGGCTCTTGGATGACATCATGAAGTGGGTGGTACCCTCAGGGAGAGAAAGGTGGAGCCTCGGAGATTGAGTCGTTTCACTTCCGGGTATAAAAATAGTTCTCAAAAATAACTCATATTTAATAAATAATTTGGGTTTTTTTTGTGTTCTAAGGGTAATATATGGTCATTTAAATTGGTATAATTTACTCTAAAAGAGTTTAAAAAAATCATGATAAGAGGAAAAATAAGCATGATGATGGCAAAAGGAGGTTGAAGATACCAGGAAAGAGACCAAAGATGAAGTTCATGGATGTAAAGAAGGATCTTTTTTTTTGTTTTTTTCAATACTGCTCAAAGTATAAAGTCTGCAGCATCCATACAAATCACAAACACAGCTTTTCTCTTTTACCAGCCCTAAATAATTCTAAGTATTGAAAAAAAAATAGTAAAAGAGGATATCGTGTTTAAGATTTTAGGCTCACATTTCCTTTTTGCCTTTAAAAATGTTCAAATACGAGCATTTATGTTGCTGTAACAGGTGATGTTCGACAGGAATTACCTAAAATAAAACATGTTTAGGATCTCCAAGAGGAACTCCCTGGTGACGGACCATTCCAGCTCCGTTCTGTTTTCATTCGAACATCGGTTTTAAAACTGTGATCATTTTCCCTCCGACATACAAATGAGCTTCCCTGGTGTTATACTCCAGCAGTCGGCGTATTTACAGAGCGCATTTTGTAACCGACAGGGACTGCTTTGTATGCCACATGAGGTGCTACCTCTTCTTTCTTCTCGCTCGGATTACGTTTGAAATCGATCGGCGGGGAGAGATGCAAAGAGTTTCTCATCATAGTTTCAATTTTTCGTGGCATTTGTCAGAAAAATAACCCTTCTATTATCTGGAGAGTCAATACCTGATGCCCTGGGTACAGCCAGCAGTGCTTTCAATGCCAGAGGCAGAAGAATGATGGACAGCGGAGTGAATTAGTGATGGACACATTTAGGGACTGAGATCCTAACAATGATCTGTTGCAGCACCGAGCCAATTTAAATGAGTGAAGATCATTATAGATTTGGTTTTGTGACTGCATGTAGAAAAGGCAGAACAGATTACAGTAAACACACAAGACGAATGGGGTTCTGGTGTATATTTTAGCTCGATTGGGATGTTTTTTTTTTTTTTGTCCAATAAATAATGAGTCATAACGTGTGAATCAATAGATTTAACAAATGAGCTGAATCACCTTGCATGAAACAAACACAAAGCCTTCTTCACACTGAATTAATTCCTTTTATTGTTCCGCGGAAGCGCTTCCAAATATATACATGTAGTCATTTGGGCATTTTGAAGCAGTGAAGCCTAAGTTTCCTCACAGGGAAAGACTGAGGGTTCTGAAAATGGCACCATACTGTGTTTTTGAGTACATGAAAGGATTATGGAGCTCAGCATTTTGCTGAGGGCTGGCTCCATTGAATTGGTGCTACCCCGGCAGAAGAACATGCGCTTACTGACTGAATACAAAGTAGAGAAATACAAAACTCGCTCGACTGCTAAGGCAAAAATAATCCCAAATCCAAACGATGTCATGTGAAATACTTTCTTAGGAACAAGATGAGCAACATAAACCATATAGACTAGATAAATGTTCGGAAATTTATAGAAATACTAGAACTTTTTTTCAAAGTTTTATTTATTTGGTTTCAAACACCCTCATCTTGACCATGAGTAAGATTAGATTTAGTGCCATACGATTCCAGTCAAAAATCTGAGACAATGGAGGGACTATCCTTTTAACAAATTTTTATGGTGTATTATGTAATTAATATTTTTTAGTAACTTCTATAATTTTTTGTATACTGTTCTTAACTTGTGTATTTTCTGACACTGCACTGTTTTAATGTAGTTTTACTGATTAGACTATGTGTCTGGAATAAATAAATTCATTCTTTCTTTCTCAATTCTTTCTTTTTAGGAGGTGATTGGTGGCACGTTTGGGGGTGGAGTTCAGTTTTTATAAACTTATTAATTCTGTTGCTGAGTTTGGAAAAATCTGGGCGATTAAAAATGTTTTATGTTCTATTAACGGAGACTCTTTGGTGTTGAATTTTTGAATTTTGTTTTTCCTTTGCCTATTTCATTTTCATTCTCTGTTGATGTAATTTTTAATTTGTAAACGCTGCCCGATATTAAAGGTATTTTACAACTCAACTCTCTTTTCTTTCTTTCTTTCTTATACATATATAATAAATATATATATATATATAATATATATAATATATATATAATATATATATATATTTATATTATATATATAATAATTATATATATTTTTTTAATATATATATATATATATATATCAACTATAAACTAAAATATAAAAATCAACTAATTAGTCGCAAATCTGGAAAAATTAATCGCGATTAATCAACATTAATTTTTTCAGTTACAGTATTTGCCGACCCATTATTATCTGCAAATAATCCTAATATGAATCACACACAAAATTGTACATTTAGAACATTTATTTTTAACCGTTTGGTCTGAAACTCAGATTTCGTCTATATTTTTAAAGTTTCTTTATTTTTAATTTGAAAGACTACCTGGTTGCTTATTTGGTATCATGTTAATCAGCACAACCGTACCTAAGTGACACTACTTTTGTTTATTAGTTATTTCTCCGTGATTACATTCACACACTATGTATCTTCTAATTTAAATATACATTCTACTCAGTGGTAATATATTAAACACAACCGTCTACAGTTTCCCACGAAGGAGTCTCTGTAAATCCTGCAAATGTCCCAATTTGAGAAATGAGTTTATATTGTTTTTATCTTTTTTTTAGATCTTTTTTTACTTATATTCATTTTAGTATTTAGTAATATTGTTTTTATCTTTTTTTTACTTATACTATATCTGTGCGTACTGTTGTTATGTGTTGGTATTTTGAGTACAGGGAAGTTTGTCTCATCTGTTTGTTTGTAGCTTTAATTTTATTTGGTGTATGTGCGCATTTTTATTAACTTTCTTTGTTTTTGTTGCAATGTTCTGTGTTTTGCGTTTGGACCCCTTTGAAAATGAGATGCTGCATCTCAAGAGGCATTCCATTAACTATAAATAAAATAAAATAAATTTAGGTTAAAAAAAAAAAACAAAACAAAAAACAAAAGGGTAAATTAAACTCTCCTATTTTTCCAGCTCACTTGTCTGTTAGGGGCATCTGGGAACTGTCCCTTAAGAGGGGGTACTGTCAAGATCATTTAACGTTTTAGCTTTTTTCTCTCTGTTTATATTTTCCTTTCAGTTTATTTGTTCACCTCAGGTTTATCCTGTAATCACCATAACTGTAATCGAATCGGGTAATTAGTCCAACAAATACCCCCATGTTTAGTTTTCATGTTTATCTCCAATTATAATTGAATTTGTTTTAGAAATGATTCAATAATTATAAATTGAAAATATTAGACCAGGTCAGGTTAATTAACCACCGTACCCTGAAACGAGGTGGAACAACAAGAAGCAGAGAGAAGAAAACGCACACACACACACACACACAAAGGAAATAAAAACTTCACATTAAAAGCTGGCAGCCAGAGCTAGCTAACATGACGTTCACAGACTCACAGCAGTTTGTTAAAAAGCAATGACCCAACGTTACAGAAACAACCTTTTCTGTCTGGTAAACATGATGTGAAATATTACATTCTCGGTTCAAAGATTTGCTCTTGCATGAAAACCGGCTGTACAGGAAGCGGCGCGGTGTTGGACAGAATGAATCAAACCTTTAATGTGATGCAGGAAAGAAAGAAAGGATAAAAAAAAAAATGGGAAGATTTACTTAAACTATCTATGGAACTGCAGCGTCTAAAAGGACTTTCATTTAAAACACGCTCCCCAAACACACATGTTCAGCGCCTGAATGTTTCCTTTTAGCTCTAAGAGCTTTCTGACACATCTGCTGGGAACTTTCCATCATTCACAGATCTGCGGTCAAAATCTTTCATGTTTCTAGAAATGTATTTATTTTGCTATTAAAGATTTCAGCTGCTGGGGTTTTCTATTGAGTTGAAAAAAACATGTAATGGGAGGACAATTTCCTTTTTCTTAAATTATTTTTCTGATCCTTGACACGCTGCTATTGTTAATGCCTTTATAACAAGCATTTGTTTATTTGTTTGTTTGTTGTCTACCTCTGGAGGAATCCAAAGTTGCCAATAAATTGCATACCTGCCATTTGTTTAGGATTTGCGTGTGAAGAGAAGAAGAATTATTGGCTAATAAATGAGGAGCACGAAAGTTACAAACACGAAAACAAAACCCAATTTTGTTGGAAATTGAATTGTTAACACAAAAGGCAAATAAATATGCTGTTAATTAATACATATTCACAAACTCCTTGGTTTTATAATCCGTAACTCCGCAAAGACTGATATAAAGCTGCAGAGGATTTTATAGACACAAGTCTTGACTTTTTGTCTCTTAATTGCAATTATTACAATCAGATTTGTTGTTTTTTTTTATTGCCGAGATATGAAACTTGTCTCCATGAAACAGAAAAGTTAATTTAGTCTCATTATTGTCTCTCAATTTATTATGACAGCTGGTTGTTTAGCAAGTAAAACGGTTTAAATTAAAAACATTTTCATTTAGGAACAGAAGAAATAAACTGAGAACTCTGACTTTTGAGACAGAGAAGCTGTGGTGACACGCAGCCGTTCTGGTGATGCAGGTTTTTGGGTTGTCCGGGTCCATGGAGGATCGCAGAGATGACTTTAGGGGAGCACAGGTGGGTCTTGGAGCTCCCTTCACGCTTTTATACTGAAGGGCCAAAAAAAACTTTATCCGATTGTAACAAATGTTTTCTTGCACCCCACGTTTGATTGGAATAAATGATTTTGAAATGCTCAGAACTGTCTAAAGTACTGGAAAAAGTCATTAAGGAAGAAAAAGAGGACCCCCGGCCTGGTGGTCTTGTCTCCTTGGCCCGGCGGCCTCCTCTCCATGCCAGGAGAGGGATCCCCTGAGATTTAAGATCTAGAGCAGGGGATTAAACTACATCGGAGCCCGGGGGTGTTCAGGTCTCCGTGGTTCGGGTTCCGGTCCTTGATCCTGAGAGCTGGGCCTCTCCAAAAACTCCATCAGTGGGTGTGCCTGGTTGGGCCTTGTTTATAACTCCTCTGGGACCTCCATTTATCTCGGGTGCCCCTCTCCTGGGTGGGGGTGGGCGGCCCCTGCCCTGCTCCCCCCTGGACCTCCCATGGTGGGGCCGGGCGGTTGTCTGGAGCATGGGAGTGGGTTTTCCTTGGGGGGCCCTGGCTCGTACCTGGGGGGGCGGGGGGGCTCGGCGCTGCTGGTTGGTGGTGGGTTGTTCTTCTGGGGTTGGGGGGCTGTCTGTGGGTGGGGCCCTCCTGGCGCGTGGGGGGGGGTCTGCTCTTCTGGCTGGAAGGGAGCACAGAGAGTGCAGGCCCCACCTGCACTCTCTGTGCTCCCTTACCTTCTTGCTCTCGGGTGTTGGGGGGCCTCTGTGGCGGTCCCGCGAGCCCTGGTCTGGGTGTCTAGCGGGATCGCCCAGGAGGCGGATTCTCTCCGCGGCTCCACGGCGGGTGTCGGGGGTCCAGGCTGCTGGGTCGGGGCGTGGGGATGGCCGGAGCTCTCCACCTCTCTCCATACACCATCAGGTGTCAGCTCACCTTCGCACTAAGAGGATGTGTAACATAATGAAAGGCTTTATATATATAGGTTTGTATGATTGTGTGTGAGTTACAGTTGTATTCTGTACATTTCGACTAGTTTAAATGTGGACACTATTTTGGCCAACAGTTATGTGTGTAACGACAGAGTGTGAGTTTAGATAGGCCCCGCCCACTCCAGTTTGATATTTAGACCTGGTTGTTTTACGATGTTACTTCCCTCTGTTACCATCTTCTTTCTTCTATTTTACCTCCCCTCCCCAACCTCCCTCTTCTTCTTTTCTGTCCGGTCCAACAAAAAAAAAAAAAAAAAAAAGAAAGAAAAATACAAACATAATTAAAATAAATAAAGTTTAGCATGAAATACAAAGGGAGTTTATACTCAATAAATCCCTGTTGCGACAGTAAAATCTGCCTCAAACTAGAGGCTCTCAGCTCATATCTGTTTCCTTAGCTGTTGGACAGGTCAAGATAAAAAAAAAAAAAAAAAAAAAAACAAGCCCCCCCTGCCTTCCCGACCCCCCCGGCGCTTACAGACGTGAAAGTTATCAGCTGATCTGCTCCTGGAGAACAGCTGGTCGGTTCTGTTCAATCTCCAAAGACTGCCATCCTTCTATGCATGACGTAAAATCCAGCGCAATCGGACTGCATGTTTACAAGCACCTCGATCGGATCAACAATCGCTATAACCCACCTGTCTTTATCGGAAAGAAATTTGGAATCTGAAAGAGTCTGATCGGGCCGCAGTATTCCAAACGGCGTGTTTTTGTTCTGATCAGGCATTTATTCTGATTACTTGTGGCCATGTAAACATGGCAAGTATATCGGGTTCTATTTGTAAGGGTAATACAAACTACACTCACGTATGACGTGAGGCTGTCCTCGGGTCCCATTTCTCCATACGTAAGCAGGAATGCAGTTCTGAAACTGGTCAGTTTGGTACCGGTGCCACATCATTCAAACTTTATTGGTATTGCTTCGCGGTAGCAGCGTAGAGGCGTGACCACAGCGCAGACATGGCGTGCACCAGGGCTCCTCGATATTAGAAAAACTTGCAATGAGCGAAACTACTGTTAAATATTGCAATAACGATATGACTTGACCCAGTGCTGGGCGATATGTATCGTGTGGGCGATAGAAAGGTGTCAATCGTGGCATTTCTCCTCTATCGTTCATATCGTTGCTAAGCTAATTTGATCAATTATTACGTCAAATATGTCATCAATCAGACCTTCCAGGGTTTCGCGCGATTTGTTGCTCACCCTGCGAATTTTATTTTCACCGTAACTTTACCCAATCTACCGTGACAACAGTCATGGATGAAGACAGATTCGTGACCGTTTCCCTTCTGACTCGTTACGTGAGTCGTGCTCTCTTTTATGATCTCTCTCTAGTCTCTCTGAGAAGTTTTACTTTTCAAGACACGTGTGAACGGTCACCCCGCGGGGTGGTGGCTGTGCCCCGCGGTGAAGTGAATGTCTGCTGCGTGCAAACGTACAAACGGCGGGGTGGGGTGCAGGTACATATGCTGCTGCACAACATAAGAGAAAGGTACAGAGAGACTGGAATTTTATTTATCGTATCTTAATTCACTTGTCTGGAGAGCCACTGTTTTTTCGTTGTAACGCAAATCCTTGTGAAACAATGACATTAAAGATCATTCTGATTCTGATTCTGATTCTGATTCTGAAATGATTAACCTTTCCACTCTCCGTGAAGAACATGGAAATCTGAGGATTAATCTGATTATTTCGTTTTTTAAGTTTGTAATTTTTCACTGGAAAATGTCATTTTATTCTAAAGTATGTTTAAATCAACACACAAATATTTGTGTTATTATGAGCAGCGAGGACCAAAAGTTCATTTTGTGTTTCAGAGTTCTGCTCAAGTTAAATATTTTCCTGCTGCATCTGTTACAATGAAAAGAGATTTTCATAATTAACATTTTTTAGGCACTTTCGAAACAAGATTATATTAAAACATCACAACTTTTGTCTCAACTTTTCACAAAAGCTGCCAAAAACATCCGACATTTTTTCAGAAAAGAGCTGAAAATAATCTTTATTGTCGTATATCGTGATATATACCGTATCGTGATATAAAATATTGTATATCGTGATATACTTTTTTTTCCATATCGGCCAGCACTAACTTGACCGCGCAGCAACAACATAGACATCATTTACATTTTACTGCATCAGTTTCATTGGAATACGTTCAACAGAACTTAAGATATTCTCCAAATGACCCACGTCTACATAAAAGAACATAAAAGAGATCCACCCGATTAGTCAAACGCAAAAAGGGTTCTGTTTAATTTGTTAATTACGTCAAGCTGCCTTAACATTATTTTTGTATGTGTAGACGTTTAAGGTAACCATTTGTGAAGCCGTCTTTTTTGATCCTGATATAGCGATAACTGTGAATTTGCAACGTATCGTTCAGGCCTGGCGTGACCACTTTGTGTCCATGTAGCTTAAAAAGTCTTTCCTCACGCGCCCTGCACTCTCT
Source organism: Oryzias javanicus (assembly GCA_003999625.1). NCBI lineage: Eukaryota > Metazoa > Chordata > Actinopteri > Beloniformes > Adrianichthyidae > Oryzias > Oryzias javanicus. The sequence continues at coordinate 31,207,837 of CM012453.1, read as the reverse complement.
CCACGTATTCCTCCACTGACAAGTGACAACAAACAAACGCACATGGATGGAGCGACTGCCAGCAAAGAGGTCCAAAGTGTGTCTGTGTTTTTCCGAAGTAGACGCAGACTGTATAATCCAGGGATCTGCTAAGGGCTGCCAAACCAAAAAATAAATAAACAATGCCTGAAAACTAAGACTACCAAGGTCAAACTCCAAACTAAAATAACAAAACCCAGCAGTAGAAGACTGCTGAGGACAAAGAGGGGAAAAAAAAAAAAAAAATAAAGAGTAATTATTTAAAGTAAGATTTACTTGATTAGTTAAATGTATAAATTTATGGTGGATGTGAACGTAGATGATGAATTATGTAGGTTTTTACATCCCTGTTGACCTGAAGACGTCTTGTTTGCTCAACGATACCACTAGAATGAACAGATTGCCTATGCAAAGCAAAACTTTGGTAAAAAGTTTTATCTTTATGAGTTAAAATCACAGATTATCTTATGCTGCACAACATTTGGTTAGTAGCTGCCCAGAGCTGCACAGAGAATTTTCAATTTTTATTTAAATTTTTCAATTTTTTTTTTTTTTTTAGAGAGTTTTTAAAGAATTTTTAAAGATTTTTTTTAATTTTTTTATTTTTTTAATTTAAAAAAAAAAAGAAGGTCATGAATGCAAATCCAAATTAGTTGGCTAGAGAAAGACTTCAGGGCTCCTTCCAGGTTCTGATCAGTAGAGAACGAGTCCAAATGGTTCTTTTACCGTTAAAGGTTGCCGACCCCTGCATGGTCTAAAACGTGTCGAGGCCCGAGGGGCGGATCCGGCCGCTCATCACAGGAACGCTTGGATTCAATAAGTAGAAAAATGAAAAATCTGTTCAGACTTCACCTCCTTGCCTTGTGTGTTTACCGCAACCTGTCGCCCGCAGCACGCCCATAGGAAAAAAATATTCATGAGCGGTCGACGGCCTTGATATTTGGTGCAGGTCACCTGAGTGTTGAAAAGTTTTCCATGTTTATCCTCCTGTAAAGGCAGTTATGACTGAGGCTTTGCAGCACCAAATGACAAGTTGATTTAGAACGAAACACATAAATTCTTAATTCAGGTAATTTACAGATGGAGCAAAAACGTGCGTTTCCTGAAACTGTAAATTCAAAGCAGCCAGAGGCGGTTTCAGGCAACTCTGTAGTTGAATGGGCTTCAAATATTAAATGGAAACAAAAACACAGATTACATTGTGAACCTTCCAGGCTGAGCGCGCTGTCAGAGCCGCGGTGCTTAACGAACAAGAGGAGCATTCACATTCATCATATGTGACCTAAAATTGTCCAGCTTGGGCTACTTACAAGTTGCATGCACTGGGTTTTTCACCGCAGAAAATACTCCGTTTGGAAGTATTGTCACTTCCATGTTGAGCAATTATTAATCACGGTGGTTGATCTAACCCCTTATTGGTTTTCTCATCACCCACCAACATGCAGCTCTGAGCGAGCGTTGCAGTCCCGAACCTCTAAATCAGATAGGCGAGTGTACGGGGTGCATATGAATGAGGTTTGTGTCTCCCGTCTCCTCTCCCATTAGGAGTTCGGCGAGCGTTCGTTTCATCCGTCTCCGTTAACACACACTAATGGTTTTCTCGTGGCATGACAGAGACTTTGTAGCACAAAAACGTTCCACCAAAAAAATATATATATTTCAGATTTGTTTTATTCGTCCCGGTCACGCGTGGCTGCAATAAAAGCGCTCTTCCTCTGTGAATTGAACATCTTGAGCGGTTTGAACGAACGGCTGATTTAGGTAAAAGCCCAACAGAAACGACACTTCTTTTTTTTTTTCTGGTGATGGAGATGTTCAGCTTTCGCCTCTCAGAAAAAAATTGCCAAATAGATATTTATTCAACTAATTCACTATGGAGCTACATTGGGGCCGATATTGTTTGAAACCCAAAGAAAAATTGAAAAAAATATCGGTGTTTGGCCAAAAAAATTGTAAAATGTTGAAAACTTTTTGCTAATCTAAAATAAATTTAATTTTCAGCTTCAAATTTTCTTTTTTTCACTTTCAACTCTTTTTTTTTCTTGTTTTCGATTTTGAAAATTTCAGTTTCTAAGCTTTTGGCCCCGTTGTGGCACATTGGGGCGGGGCTAAAACAATGGACCAATCAAAATCGAGGAGGGTGGTAACTTCTGTCCCGGTGCTTTCCCCGACTCTGAGATTGAGGATAATTACAATCTGAATATGGTTGATCTATCATTAGTCTGAAGTTGTCCCACGAAGGGTTTAAAGTTTTATTTCGTACGAAATGGCGTTCCAGCACGTTCAAAATGTCATCTTATTGTCTCACAGATAGACATCGAAAACATCCGTGCCATAAAATTTTGAATCTGAAATTTTCAGATTTGAAAATACAAAAATAAAAGTTGAAACTGAAAAAAAAGTTTTGAAATTTTGAGTTTTGAAACTGAAAATAATGAAGTTTATTTTAGAAAAGTAAAAAGTTTAGGATATTTTTTTGGCCAAACACCAATATTTTTTTCAATTTGTTTTTTTAAATAATATTTTAATAGTACTAACCTCCTGATTATCTCATTTTGTCCCTGCTAAGTTTTTTTTTTTCATGCAATGTATGCAAAACACTTTTTTTGTCATCAAAATAGGTCACCGAGTAAAGGCACACGGCATAACGAGATGCACTTCTGCCTCACTGACACCACAAAAAGAGCAACGCGTGAATATTCAGAGCAGCTCCGTTACAAATCAACCGACTGGGTACGGCAGTGGGACTCCAACAGCAGGGTGAATGTGTTAACATAAATCATTGATGTCCATGTGTACATTCACCGCCTCAAGACGGATCATCTCCCTTCCAAATGATTTAACGAGTCCAAATGTTCAAAACGTTCATTTGGGTTGAAGAGCAGAGAACTGATGAGGAGAACGTGTCCAGATCTCGTGAAGCTCGATCGGGCCAAAATCCAAAACACACCTTAAGTCACGGGTCAACAGGATAAACATTTATAGAGCAAATAAAAACTTGGTCTGCATCTGGCATCGTGTCCGGAACCAGTAATGATCCACATCAGGTACCAACTGTCCAGCACTGAGTTCAGGTCAGGGTCAGGAGACCGGTGCGGTCCACGTCCCAGTACCAGACCGGTACCAAGTTAAGCTTAGGAGACTGATGTGGTCCACGTCCCAGTACCAGATCGGTACTGAGTTAAGATTAGGGTTCGGAGACCAATGCAGTCCACGTCCCAGTACCAGACCGGTACCAAGTTTAGCTTAGGAGACTGATGTGGTCCACGTCCCAGTACCAGACCAGTACCGATTTAAGCTTAAGAGACCGGTGCGGTCCACGTCCCAATACTAAACCGGTAATGAGTTAAGATTAGGGTTTGAAGACCGATGCGGTCCACGTCCCAGTACTAGACCGGTACCGAGTTAAGCTTAAGAGACTGGTGCGGTCCACGTCCCAGTACCAGACCGGTACCCAGTTAAGATTAGGGTTAGAAGACTGATGCGGTCCATGTACCAAAACCAGATCCGTACCGAGTTAAGCTTAGGAGACCGATGTGGTCCACATCCCAGTACCAAACCGGTAATGAGTTAAGATTAGGGTTACAAGACCGATGCGGTCCACGTCCCAGTACCAGACCGGTACCAAGTTTAGCTTAGGAGACTGATGTGGTCCACGTCCCAGTACCAGACCGGTACCAAGTTAATATTAGAGTTAGGAGACCGATGCGGTCCACGTCCCAGTACCAGACCGGTACCAAGTTAAGCTTAGGAGATTGATGTGGTCCACGTCCCAGTACCAGACCGGTACCAAGTTAATATTAGAGTTAGGAGACCGATGTGGTCCACATCCCAGTACCAGATCGGTACTGAGTTAAGATTAGGGTTCGGAGACCAATGCAGTCCACGTCCCAGTACCAGACCGATACCAAGTTTAGCTTAGGAGACTGATGTGGTCCACGTCCCAGTACCAGACCAGTACCGATTTAAGCTTAAGAGACCGGTGCGGTCCACGTCCCAATACTAAACCGGTAATGAGTTAAGATTAGGGTTAGAAGACCGATGAGGTCCACGTCCCAGTACTAGACCGGTACCGAGTTAAGCTTAGAAGACCAATGTGGTCCACATCCCAAACCGGTAATGAGTTAAGATTAGGGTTACAAGACCGATGCGGTCCACGTCCCAGTACTAGACCGGTACCCAGTTAAGATTAGGGTTAGAAGACTGATGCGGTCCATGTACCAAAACCAGATCGGTACCGAGTTAAGCTTAGGAGACCGATGTGGTCCACATCCCAGTACCAAACCGGTAATGAGTTAAGATTAGGGTTACAAGACCGATGCGGTCCACGTCCCAGTACTAGACCGGTACCGAGTTAAGCTTAAGAGACCGATGCGGTCCATGTCCCAGTACTAAACCGGCACCTAGTTAAGCTTAGAGTTAGGAGAACCAGACCGGTACCAAGTTAAGCTTAAGAGACCGGTGCGGTCCACGTCCCGGTACTTGTTTACGATCCAGAAGTTGGTTTCATTGGACGTAAAAAAACGACAAGTTTGGAACACCCAAAACGTCAATTTTTTGACGCGGAGGGTCGTTAACTGTACGTCAACATGTGACGACTTGAGAATAAGAATGTGTTGCAACATGTTACCAGCGCTAGACAACATCGGCCGTTAATGACAAAAACATAAAATGGGCGGGTCTAATCTCCCTGCGGGTCGGACGTGTCCCAAAAAGCTCGTGCAGCTCAGGTGTGCTCTCCCAGATGTGCCCACGTCTCACTTGTTCCCTCCATCCTCGTCTCCAGTCAGTGCAGTCCTGCCAGTTGGCCCAAACTCCGGCGTGATTTAAGGGATAAGCAGAGAACAGGGGGAGGGGAAGCTGCTGCAAGGACATAAAATTGTCAACGACATGTCTTTCCCGGCGTGGAAAGCCGGACTGTCAAGTACATCAAACGCATTGCAACCTGGCCAGCTCATTTCAGCTCAGTGTGCCTGCAGGGCCACCGGCAGCCCCAACCAAACCGCACTGATTGTCTATCAGCCTCCACTTAAGAAAGACACCATAAAGAGTTAGTATGTGTGTGTGTGTAAGACCAGCTGAACAGCATCTGATAGATGGATGCTCCATGCTGTGAAGGAGCTGATGAGGGGTTTGTGAATAGCTACAAAAAAAAGATTTCTCCCCAAAAAAGGGATGTTGTTCATGATTGGCATCCAGTCTGGAGAGAGTGAGGCAGGATGCTGCTGCTGCTGCTGCTGCTGCTGCCTGGAGAGATCCAGCAATGAGGCAAAGGTTCCTGCACGACCTGAAGAGTTCCAGCAGCCTCACAGCCACTTCAACTTAACCGCATCACACAAAAAACCCGGCTCCATCACCACTGGAGGAGACTGGATGCGCAGAACATCCCAAAAGTACAACCCAAGTGAATTCTGGGGTTCGTTTGATGCAAGCAAAAATGGGGGCAAAAAGGGGGCTTACCTTTCTGGTAACAGGTGGTGATGTCTCCTTAGATTTTGTTTTGTTTTTTTCTCCCTCCGATCGGCTTTTCTTGTTCTAATTTACGCAACGGCTGCGAAACATCGCGGCGCAATCACACACAAAGCATCCCTTGTGGCAGCGTCGCCCACACGGCATCCAGGTCCGGTAGAATGAGGAAGATGAGGGAACGGAGGACGAGGCGGCGCGTTGGTCCATGTTCTACCCCCCCACCACTCCGGATTCAGGGGCTCCTCTCCGTCGACATCCCCGGCAGAGGGTCCAGCTCGTCAGCCTCCGGTCCGCCTCTGCAGCCGCGCATCCTCGCGCTGCTTCCGCGCGCGCGCTGACCGTCTGCGTTCACACGAGGAGGCTGCCGCGCAACTCCACAGCCGTTAATATGACATGACTCCTCGCTTTGCATTGGAAAAAAAAAAAAAAAAAAAAAAAAACCGCACACACACACACACAACACGTCCCAAAGATTTTTTTTCTCCTTCCACCAATCAGGTCTGCGTGGACTCCTCCAGTCCTCCATAAAGCTTTCAAGGACCAATCTGAGGTCTAGACCTTAAGGTTAAGGACGTTTGAGAAAAGTAAGGACATGCTAGTCATCCGATACTTTTTTTTAGACATATTCTGTTGCATTTCTTCATTAGACTCCAGAAATCCCCTAAAAACCCTTTTATTGTTCAGGTTTTATGACAAATACTGGAGTTTCTGGAGGAAGAGGTTCAGAAATACAAACTTATTTAACTGTTTTGTGACTCATTCAGGTGGCAGGACTGTGTAAACATCCAAATTGTTTTCTTTTTTTAAATTTTGAGATTGTCAAATGCAGCCATATTCAAATGTGCATAAAATCAAGAAGAAAGTGACGATTTGAACATCATTTCCTAAAGGAAGTATCCGCACGTATAGTTTCCTGAAGAAAGTAACTATCCGCACGTAATCTTCTGTAAGAAGTATTTGCGTGTAATTTTTTAAGGAAAGTGACTTTCGCAGTTAATCTTTAAAAGAAAGTGAGTATCTTCACGTACTTTTCTGAAATAAGAGACTATAAGTATGCGCATGTAATTTTCTAAAGTGGCTATCCGCACGTAGTTTACTGAAAAAAGTGACTATCCGCACGTACTATTCTGCAAGAAGTATTCACATGTAATTTACGAAGAAAGTGACTGTTAGCAATTAATCTTCAAAAGAAAGTAATTATCGTAAAAAAGTGACTATCCACACATAGAAAGTAACTATTCGCCCGTAAACTTCTGCAAGAAGTACTTGCACGTAATTTTCTGAAGAAAGTTACTATTCGCAATTAATCTTCTAAAGAAATTGATTATCATCACGTAGTTTACTAAAAAAAGTGACTATCTGCCAGAATCTTTTGTTAGAAGTAAACACACATAATTAAAATAAAGTAATTATTCACAATGAATCTTCTAAAGAAAGTGGCTATCCACACGTGGTTTTCTGACAAAAGTGACTATTCGCACATAGTTTCCTTAAGAAAGTAACTGTCCACACAAAATCTTCTGCAAGAAGTATTCACATGTAATTTTTAGAAGAAAGTAACTGTCTGCATTTGATCTTCGGTAAGAAATAAACGCACATAATTTCCTAAAGAAAGTTACTATTCGCAATTAATCTTATGAAGAAAGTGACTATTCACATGAAGGTCTCTGAAAAAGTGACTATCTGCATGTAATCTTCTTTAAGAAGTAAACACACATAATTAATCGTCTAAAGAAAGTGGCTATCCACACGTGATTTTCTGAAAAAAGTGACTCTCTGCACGTAGTTTTCTTAAGAAAGTAACTATTCGCACGTAATCTTATGTGAGAAGTATTTGAACGTAATTTTCTAAAGAAATTTACTATTCACATTAATCTTCTAAAGAAAGTGATTATCTGCACGTAGTTTACTGAAAAAAGTGACTATCTGCACGTAATCTTCAGTACAAAGTATTTGCACGTAATTTTCTAAATTAAGTGACTATTTGCAATTAATCTTCTGAAGAAAGTAACTGTCCGCACGTATTTTTCTGTAACAAGTATTCACATATAATTTTCTGAAAAAAGTAACTATCCACACATAGTTTTCTTAAGAAAGTAACTTTTGCACGTAATCTTGTGCAACAAGTATTTGCACGTAATTTTCCGAAGAAAGTTACTATTCACATTAATCTTCTGAAGAAAGTGATTATCTGCACGTAGTTTACTGAAAAAAGTGACTATCTGCACGTAATCTTCAGTACAAAGTATTTGCATGTAATTTTCTGAAGAAAGTAACTATCTGCATCTTCTGTAAGAAGTAAACGCACATAATTTTCGCAAAAATAAAAGTGATTATTCACAATTAATCTTCTAAAGAAAGTGGCTATCCACACGTAGTTCTCTGAAAAAAGTGACTATTCGCACAGTTTTCTTTAGAAAGTAACTATCCGCACTTAATCTTCTGCAAGAAGTATTTGCACGGAATTTTCTAAATTAAGTGACTATTCGCGCTTAATCTTCTGAAGAAAGTAACTATCCGCACGTATTTTTCTGTAACAAGTATTCACATATAATTTTCTGAAAAAATATGTGACTATCCACACATAGTTTTCTTAAGAAAGTAACGTTTTGCACGTAATCTTGTGCAACAAGTATTTGCACGTAATTTTCAGAAGAAATTAATTTCACATTATCTTTAAAGAAGAATTACCTCCCACGTAGTTTTCCCGAAAAAAGTGACTATCTGCATGTACTTTTCTGTAAGAAGTATTGACATGTAATTTTCTGAAGAAAAAAGTAACTATTTGCAGATAATTTTTGAAAGAAAGTGACTATTCTAATCATTCATCAAAGGAGACGTCGCGTTTTGTTCAGGCCGTGAGCGGTTAGCTAACCGTTGGAGCGGATACAGACGAAGGGATTTTGAGAAATCCTGCTTGGTGATTTTACAGAGGATCTGTGGATCCAACAATTCTGCACGACACACTCAACTTTTGATGATCTGTGTGACCTCTTGTGGCGCAGCTACTGTTGGTCACGTTCAATTTGAAAACAAATTTTTCCATTGCAGTTTTGCAAAGTATGTCAATTTCTCCAAGCGCAAAAACTTTTTTTATGATAAATGCAAGTTTCTTTTGCAATTGACGTGTTTCCATTAGGGGAATTTAAGATCAAGAAATCAATTGTGCTCAATTTCAAGGTCAGCAGAAACACAGATAATGTCGTCTTTAGCCAAAAGGAATTTCCATCAGTAGAAGTAAATAGCTAAATGCCAATCTATAATATGTGGCCTCCAGTATTCTCCATCCGCTGATGTCATTCGCACAAGCACAAGAACTGATGGAAATTCCTGTTGGGTACATGTACTACGCTCTGGTAGCTGCAATGCCCCCACGTATTTTAAAAGCACTCAAGGCTCCAGTTTGTCGTTTGTCTCTCATGTTTTAAGAGTTAATCATAAAAACTGGAACTGGCAGCAAATATATTAACTACGGCTATATAAAGCCATCGCTCACATTTGTCTGAAATACATTTATCCAAAATCTAAAAGTTGATGTCTTGTCATATTTTAGCCCAGGACTCCAAACCCTTTCCCTTCCTCCGGGGTCCGGGGCCAACCTGACCCCAACTCTAAACAAAACAAATTCAGCTGAGGACAGAATTCAACGTTAGCCACAAATATTTCAACATTCAAAATAAGAAACAGCCAAGAATAAAGTTCAGCACTGGTCGTTCATATTTTAGAAAATTACGTGCTAATGGTCTCTTTGTTGTCTTAAAACTGTGTATGATTTCTTGATTGCTGTTGGCTAAATTACTTTCTAAGCCGTTGTGGCAACACTTTAGTGCGACCCTTCTGTGACACTTTCTAGCTAATTTCTAAAATGTCAACTGAAAATTGACTGTGAGGGCCACCACTTTGAATTTTTTTGTGACATATGAAACAACTCTGTCTGCCTATAAAGAGACGGTGGCTGTTTTTAAGGAATTCAATGTCAAGAGGGATTACAAGACAAGACGTGCTAACTACCACAAGCTAACCGGGAATGAGAAAAATTAACTGTAATTTAAGTTTTTGTTAATAAAACTATGTTGTTGCAATCAAATGTTCATTAAAGAGTTCATTTGTGTTATAAAACATAGTTGAACCTCTCTTTTCATTTTTTCTTTTTTCTCATTAACTTTACTCTCCCTCCCTTGTTAATGTTCCATGTGTTTACCTCCTCCGGTTAAAAAAAAAAAAAAAAAATGAAAGAGTGGATTATGTATGTATTTGTTCTAAGAATGTAACTCCTACCTTCATGCCTCTTTCTGAAAATAAAGAATTGAAAAAAACAAAAATAGTTAGACCTTCAAACATGTTCACCTCACCAAATCTGGTCCTCTTGGCATAAAGTTTGGACACCCAATATTTAAAAGTTCCTTATTTAGTGAGATGTTAACCAAATCTGTCAGAGATAGAGGCTTTGAGGAAGCATGGTGGCAGAAACAAAACCTAAGATCAACAAAATGATTTTAAAAAAGCAAAAGATGAACTATATTAAGACATAAAACCCACAACTTGACTTGAAGACAAGAATCTGACAGTGACAAACAGGAACGTCTTTTGAATTATTTTCAAAGCATTCCTAGTGTTCCTTTAATTATTATCATGTCGTTATTATCTAAAATAATAATTGTTTTCTTAGACATAGTTTATGAAGAGTGGTAGTAGATTGTTAGAAATTTACCTCCAAGTTGTGGGCAGGACTGTTGAGAAAGCCCGCCCTCATTTCTCATCATCCCTCCGTTTACATCCTCTTCAGCTGGATCACAGCCCACATAACCCCCCTCTGATGAAAATCCTGCTCTTTGAGTTTTTACATGTATTTGATTTCTTATAAAAGAGAAAAAATTTAATAAGAAACAAATTTGTTTAACTTTTTAAATCGTTGTCAATCAAACTGTCCCAGACAGATTCTGTTTTAGTAGTTCGGGTATGAGAGAAAAGAACAAATCTTCACATTTCTGTTGTCAAATCAGCATCACTGGATTTTTGGTGTGAGTTTCATCCAATACTTACGGTAGCAGGACTGAGAACGCTGGAAAATCTCTGGGAGCTTCTTGATTTGACCAGGAAAATACGAACGGCAGCTCATTTGACCGCAGTTGGAAAGGATTGTAAATGAATGAAAGAGCATTTGGATGTTAGCTTTCATTATTTTCTGCTCTGAGAAACCAATGGATTGAATGGATTGATCACAGCAACGTCAATAAGAGAATGAGCTAAAAGAGTCTTTGGTGAACTGGAAGGAGAAAGAATCAAGATTTTGGAGGAAGTTCGGTCCATGAAGATCTGAGCTGACATCCGGATCAGAACCATACGGCTGGACATTTTTATGTAGAAGCGGTGAAGATTTACGCTAGTGAGACACAGAGCTATTATAATCAGACAGGGGGAGGATCAGGGGCGGAGCTGCTAAGCCACGCCCCCTCGAGGAGATTTTAGAAACAGAGGCTTCAAATCAACATGATAAATGGCTTTTTTGGACATTTAGGTTGTTGGATTTTGGTTAAAAACTTCATAATCACAATTAAAACACTAATGGGAGCATTTCTTTTAAATAATGAAAATTTTTATATTATCTATTATTCTATCTGCTTCCATTTCCCAATTATTTGAATTAAAAATACTCAGATATCAAGCTTAATTTCCTTAATATATGGAAATTAAGCTTGATAAAATGCATGTTATAAACACCCAAAACCCAATTGTCATTGGAGAGGGTCTTTAGGAGTAGAAATGGAGACTTGAAGCTATGACTTTCACTGAAAAAAATACAAAACATGACTAAAGATAAAAACTGGCAGCAATCCTCACACTCTCTGATAGATAAATAAATAAAAATCGACTAAATTTTCCACCCATTCAGATCATTTTCTTCTCTTCTGCCTCACTGCCGGTTAGTTCTTGGAAATGAAAATGCTGAGGCTAAAAAAAGTTGCGCTGTTTTTAGGTTCGGCAAATTTTTGGAGGCGTTTAACACACGACATGTCTGCAGACGGAAATGAAAGACGTCAAACCCGGTGACTGCAAAAAAATAAAAAATAAAAACATCTTAGGATGCAAGCGGGAGACATCCAACTTTATTTCTTCGGTGATGCTGGAGAGGGATTTCCGAGCTGCAAATTCACTTCAGGCGAACAGAAGTCTGAACAGAAACATAACAATTCCTCACAAATAAATGGTGAATATGCTAATTTTAGACATATACCACCTCCAGTAGGCAGGGAAGAGTGTTCCGCTGCTATTAACCAGACAAGTAAAGATTTTTTGGATTATTTTTCGAGTGTTTTGATGGGATTATCTCAGCCTTTCCGTGAATCCTCACTCGCTCTTGTACGTTTCTCGCCGTCTCTGAGGCCTCGTGAGCAGCTGCGCGCTCCGACCAGGTGCGTCTCATTTTCCACGCTGTCATCATGGCGACTGAAAGATCCTGCCGGCGTGTCGTCAGCCTCAGAAAGCGCCGTCCCCGCTTTCTAGCCCTGTTTAGCTTTAACTGGACCAAGGTCAGCGGGCTTTAAAGATAAAAAAAAAACCAGATGTGAGGACTGACCTCACGCCTCGCCGTGCAACACCTCCGCTGGGAGGCTTTTCCTCCCCGTCCTTCATGAGGGTTTAGCTGTTATCCGCTGGCAAATGAAAGGTAATTCACACCTATGTCGCTACACTCATATGTATCCCTGAGGCGGAGTGTTAGACGCAGCGTTTTCTCTGGACTTTATTTGAACTTACACCTCTATTTAACTCAAAAGTGAATGACTTGCTCGAATCTGTTCAGCCAAATAGACTCATTTTTAGATCAGAGTTACTATGTGTAAACCTGGCTCAAGTCTAGGGGAGAAAATACAAAATAAATATTAATAATTATAATAAAATATTTATTAACCAAAACACACAATACATCTGAAGGAGAAATGTGTATCTGTTTATGGAGTAAATAAAAGGAATATATTGAACACAGAAATTAAAAACGCTACAATATCGAGATTTAAAAACAGAATAATCAATGACGAAAAATCTATGTACAACAACTGAGGTATGGTGTTCAATTTGTACTGGTTAATGTTTGTAATCGTACATTTTTGTTTTTTCTTTCCAATCTCCTCCTATTGTGGGGTGTCAAAGTCATTCGCACCATGGGCCAAAATCCAAAACATACCTTAAGACCGAACAGGATAAACATTTATTGAACTCTCTAAAACTACATTTTTAAAGCTGTAACTTTGTAAATATGAACTAGATATTTAGCATTACCTGTGATAAAGCTAGTGGGAATGCTGTAAGCTTAATGTGGTTGCTGAAGATGCTGAAATTGATAGCTAAAAACGCTGAAGCTGATAGCCAGTTAAAATATTAGCTAAAAAACTTTAATAAATAAAAACCTGGGTGAGCCAAAACAATTGCGAATTGCTGAAAAAATAACTAAACTTCAAAATATCCTGAAAAAAATAGAAAAATGCCTAAATTAGCCCAAACAGCTAGCATGTAAATATTAGCTAAACTCCAAAACAGCCTCAAAAATCTTCGTGAACGCCACAATATTCTAAAAAGCTAGCAGAATCCAAACTGTTAAAGAAACCGTAACTTTATAACATTATCATGAATAATAAAAAGGCAGGAATATTATTCCAGAATAAATCAACTTAAACTTTAAATAACTTTCTAGATTTTACCCTCCATAAAATATATTTGTCAAAATTATACAAGTTAGAAATAAGAGCAAGATAACAAAAAAACAACAATAAAATACAATGATCTGGAGGGCCGGATAGATAGTCTGGCGCCGGGTCTTGACTTTGACACACGTGGTTCAGAGAAATACATTTTTCTTGTTTTTTTTGTTTGGTTTTTTTTTTTTTCATCTAACAAAAAAAATAAACAAATTTGTCAACTTTTCCTGTAGTTTTATTAAAGAAATTACTGTTAAAGTGAAGTTGATAAAGATCAACCAGACATCAAAAAGTCAAAAAAATGTGGATGGATTTTTAAAATAAAATTACCTGGAGGGCCGGATCCGGCCCCCGGGCCTTGACTTTGACACATATGCTTATTTTATACCAAATTGTCAGGATGTTTTGTGTTTTTCTTCTTTACTGATTGACTTATTTATTTATTTGTTTCCATCATGTTTAATTTCACAACACAATGTTACATTGTTTGTTTTTACTTTTATTTATTAAAAATGAAGAAAAAAAACAAATGCTGCTCATCCTGCAGCTCTGCTCCTAGAATAGAAAAACTTAAAAGAAGCTCAGTTAGAACAAAAAAAAAAAAAAATTCTCAAATGTGCTTCAAAAATTTAAAAAAAGTAAATTATCAAGTTAAGTTGAGTTTTTATAGTTTTGTAAAACAGGAGAATGTCCTTCTGTTTTGACTTGTTTTTTTTACCACAAAAAGATGCTGAATCATTCATTTTTAAACACAAAAACAGAAAAGTAAAGTCAAAACACAATTGAAATCACACTTCTTTTCCAACTGTTGTGCATAAATTGAGATTTTTTTTTCCTCATTTCTTATTTTAATGACGTGAGTTTTTATGCTCCTTGATTTCCTCCTCCTGTCAGGGCGCCGGCGTTTACGCGGCTGCAGCAAACCGTGCTGAAGCATAAAAACTGCAAGACGGCGCCTTTCACCTGAGCATGCATGCTCTGCTCGCCTCAGATGTGGTTTGGCTGGTATTGATTTTCAAGCATTTTTCCTTAAGAGTGCACAAGGCGCTTTCTGCTGGATCACTGGCGAGCTTTGCCCCCCCTCCAGCGCTGAATCTGCGACAGCAGCCAGGAGTTATTATTCACTGATAACCTTCCCTTCCTTTAATAATCCGGCTGGCACGCAGAAGATCTGCAATTATGTTTCCGTGATAAGATAAGCAGCGCACAATTAACTTAAGGCCTGCCCCAGACATAAGGAGCTTTTCATATCTGCTGACCCAGCCAATCAAAGCCCCCCAGGGGGCGGCTTTTTGGCCATCGTCGCTCCTGAGACTTTGTGTTTCTTGTCTTGTTAAGACGTTCACCCCACATGTCCCCAACACCAGGGGGCGTACACCGCTCAGTTTGCCTCTCCCTGTCCATTTCAGGAACAGCAGGGATGAATTAGATTAGGACGCTGACCTTCAGAGGGACGAGCGTTCACATTTCAGGGAGGAATGTCGTTCTGAATTATTGGGAAGGAACGTGAGGCTGAAGAAGGACAATGAGGGGGGGGGCATGAAGTTGGGTCACGCTGTTGGACATTGGAGTCATTTCTATGCCTTTAAGAGTCAAAGTCAAGGCCCGGGGGCCGGATCCGGCCCTCCAGATCATCTGATTGGTATTAATGGCCCGATGTTAACTTACACTCATTTCTAACTTATATAAATGTAACAAAACATATTTTCATGGAGAGTAAAATATTGACAGTTATTTTAGGTTTAAGTTGATTTATTCTGGAATAAAATTCCTGCCTTTTTATTATTCATAATTATGTTAAAAAGTTACAGTTTTAAAGTCTTAAGAATTGGCATTCTGCCAGCTTTTTGGACTATTTTTGCATTTACTAAGATTTTTAAGGCTACTTTGGAGTTTAGCTAATATTTCAGCTACAAGCTAAATGTTTAAGCAAATTTCAAATTTTGTTCAGTTTTTTAAGATATTTTAAAGTTTAGCTACATTTTCAGCTACATGTTAGCTGTTTTGGGTAACCTAAGTTCTTTTTATTCCTCAGTTTTTTAGGCTAATTTTGCATTTAGCTAACTTATTAGCTGGCTATCAACTTCAGCACTTTTAGCTATCAGCTTAAAGATTTTTAGCTTTTAGCTTAAACATTTTTAGCTATTAGCTCAAATGTTTTTAGCTATCAGCTTAAACATTTTTAGCTATCAGCTTAAAGATTTTTAGCTATCCGCTTAAATGTTTTTAGCTTTAAGCAATCAATTTAAACGTTTTTAGCTTTTAGCTTAAACATTTTTAGCTATTAGCTCAAATGTTTTTAGCGATCAACTTAAAGGTTTTTAGCTATGAGCTTAAATGTTTTTAGCTATTAGCTCAAATGTTTTTAGCTATCAACTTAAACATTTTTAGCTATGAGCTTAAACGTTTTTAGCTATCCGCTTAAATGTTTTTAGCTTTTAGCAATCAACTTAAAAGGTTTTTAGCTTTTGGCTTAAACATTTTTAGCTATTAGCTCACATGTTTTTAGCAATCAACTTAAATGTTTTTAGCTAATAGCTCAAATGTTTTTAGCAATCAACTTAAATGTTTTTGGCTATCAACTTAAACGTTTTTAGCCGTCACCTTAAAAGTTTTTAGCTTTTAGCTTAAACGTTTTTTAGCTATCAACAGAAACGTTTTTAGTTATCAGCTTAAATGGTTTTAGCAATCAGCTTAAACATTTTTAGCATTTAGCTTAAATATTTTTAGCTTAAACGTTTTAAGCTATCAATTTCAGCACCTAAATTCATCTTACAGCATTCTCACATTCTCACAACCATACTCATGAAAAAAAGAAAACGATTCATAAATGTTTAAAATTATTGTTGTTACAATAAAAATCATGGCAACCTGAGCTGCCAGGTTGTTTTTTTTTTCCATAAAAATTAATGTTAATTTTTGTTTTTATTTATAGACTGACTTTGTCATTTTTATGGGTTAAATTTAATGTTCCTACAGTAAAAAATATAATACAATTTTCACTACTCTAAAATATAACAATGGAAATTATTTTAGCTTAATATGATAAAAAAAGTGAATATTTTCCAGTGAAATTCTGGCAACTTCAGCGTCTTTTACTGTAAAAATTAACCTACATCTTTGCACCTACTTTATATTTCCAGGGTAAATACATTGCATTAACAGTAAAAATAAGAAATATTGTCCAAAAAGTACTTTAAAACAAAAAAGAATACATGTTTTTACCATCACTGTAATGTTTAAAGTAACAAATGATTTTTTTACAATAAATTCTAACCTCAACTTCCATTTCTCTACTGTAAAATCTAATCTACGCCTAATTTTTCAGTGTTATACTTTATTTTTCCAGGGTGAATACATTTCTACTAACAGTAAAAATTGGAAATATTAATTAAAAAATAAACTTTTTAGACCAAAGAAGTAATCCTTTTACTATATAATGTTTAAAGTAACAAAATATTTTTTACAATGAAATTCTGGTGACCACAGCTGCCAGTTTTTTACCATAAAATTTACAATATTTTTCTGTAATTTGTAAAAATTCTATTTTATCATTTTTTGTGCTTCTTCCAAAAAAAGATTTTGATTTCAATATCTGGTTAAACACAGATTAATAATAATAAAATAAATAACTTAAATCCCTTCTTTCATGCTAATATTGGCTGGTTCCATATAAATAAATCAGAATTACAACTCCCGTGAGTGACAGCGCGCATGCGCCAGACCCTGCTTGGCATTCTAAATAACATGTTTTGTTTTTTTCATGTCTCGTTTGGACTGATCTAAAAGAGAATATCCACGCTTTCATATTCACTTCAAAGCGCGCTCGCATCCCCGCGCAGAAGCACCTGTCTCACAGAAATCAGTGGAAGGGAGCTGCCCTCGCCAGTAGGGGGCTCCAGTGGCGCGGCGGCAACATCAGTGGAGGCCAACTTTAAAAGTTGGGCCTGAGCCTCCTATGTAAATGCAAGTGGCTCCTCCCATGCACCTGATAGGGAGTACTTACAGCTCTTTACAGCTTACACTGTTTCCAAGAGCGCAGCGGCGCGCCATGACGCACCACTGGACTTAAAAACTTTCAGGAGTTTGGTCTTTACGCAGCAAACTGAGGCGGAAAAGAAAAAAAAAAGTTTGCAGGAAACTTTGATTTCTTCTGTCTCCCAAGATGCCACGCTCTTTTCTTGTCAAGAAACACATAAACTCCGCAAAGAAGCCAAATTACAGCGAACTGGAATGTCCAACAGGTGAGATTTTCTCCGAACTTTTGCAGCTTTTCTTTTCTTTTGTAACTTTTTCTCCGCTTCCTTCCAGTCTTCATCACGCCGCACTTCTACCGGGGCCTCCCCCTGTCCGTCATCCCCCAGCCGGAGGTCCTGAGCCCGGCAGCCTACAGCCCCGTCACGGTGTGGACCACCACCGACTTCTCCCCCATCTCCGGATACCCGTCCTCCCTCTCCGACACCTCCTCCAAGGACCACAGCGGCTCGGAGAGCCCGAGGAGCGACGAGGACGAGCAGATGCTGCCCAAACTGACGGACCCTCACGGGGTGGAGGCTGAGAAGTTCCAGTGTGGTCTGTGCAGCAAATCCTACTCCACGTACTCTGGACTGCTCAAGCACAAGCAGCTGCACTGCGACGCGCAGACGAGGAAATCCTTCAGCTGTAAATACTGCGAGAAGGAGTACGTCAGCCTGGGAGCTCTCAAGATGCACATCAGGACTCACACGTTGCCTTGTGTTTGTAAAATATGCGGGAAGGCTTTCTCCAGACCGTGGCTGCTCCAAGGACACATCAGGACGCACACGGGTGAGTGCACGCGGCTCCTCCAGCATCAGAGGATGCTTCTCTTCTCACTAACCCTGTCTTCCTGTTTGGCCCAACAGGTGAGAAGCCCTTCTCCTGCCCGCACTGCAACAGGGCGTTTGCGGACAGGTCCAATCTCAGGGCTCACCTTCAGACCCATTCGGATGTGAAAAAATACCAATGCAAGAACTGCTCCAAAACCTTCTCTAGGATGTCTCTTCTGCACAAGCATGAGGAATCTGGTTGTTGTGTAGCACACTGAGCCGGCTTTTCTCTTCCGAAAGTGTCAGGGAATCACACAAAAAAATGCAGACTTTTTCATTTTTGTTCCAAATGAGAAGAAACTCTCATGCAACTTGTTTCAATCAGCGATTGCAATCATTGTCGAGCTTTGTGTGTACCTGTGCTATTCATGCACTTTCCTGCATGGAAGTTTTTTTTTTTTTTCTTTCCACAATGTTATCGTCAGGGTTTGTACCAATAACTCTCAAACAAGCCAAAGCGAAGGGTGCCTCACGACTGTGGAATACAAAGCCATCGATACAAAGGGAACAAGTGCAAACTTTCAGTTCAAACTTTTGCACAGCCTGTAGGATCAGTTCGCCAGCCTGTCAAAGACCAAAACAACCAGTTTGTGTTATTATTTTAATGCAATATTATCTATTTTCCAGCAACAGGTTGCTTTTATATTTTTATATATTGAATGTACGTTTGACTGAGATGATTGTATATTGACAGAACTGTGAGGTTGAATTATTTTGATATTTTCATTACGCTTTTCCAAAAAATCAATCAATAAATGAGGTTTTGTACATTTCTTCAGGGCTTTTTTTCCGGCTTCTTTTACATCGGACGTTTAAAAAAAGAGGATATTCATTGATTGTCACACGCTTCAAAGGAAACGACACGCAGAGTGGATGATATTTAATCCAGCTTGCACCATCTCATGAAAATGTAAAAAGTGAGGTGACTCAGCCCGGCGTCGTGCTTGAACCTGCTCCCTGTGAACTTGTCCAGACATCAAACAATCTTGAAATTTAACACATACTCGTTATATTGATCTGCACTCACTTGTTATACCCTTTGAGGGCCCAGCTCTGACTTTTACCGACCGTGTTAAGTTTGGGTTTTGACGGTGAAGGACTTTTAAAAAGTCATCCACATTTTTGGTGTCTGGTTTGATCTTTATCAACTCCACTTTAGCAGCGATTTCTCTCATAAAACTACAGCCAAAGTTGACAGATTTTTTTTTTTTTTTTTTTTTAGATAAAAAAAAAAAAAAAAGTTAAGGCCCGGGGGCCGGATCCGGCCCTCCAGATCATTATATCTTATCAGTATTAATGGCCGGTGTTATCATTTCTAACTTGCATCATTTTTACAAAATATATATTTTATGGAGAGTCAAAAATGTAAAGTTTTAAGGTTTGAATTGATTTATTCTGGAATAATATTACTACTTTTTTATCATTCATAATTATGTAAAAAGTTACAGTTTTAAGAAGTGTCATTTTTCAACGATTTTTTAGGCTGTTTTGGAGATTAGCTAATGTCAGCTACATGCTAGCTGTTTTGGCTGACCAAATTTTTTTTTTTTTTTAGGCAAATTTTGCATTTAGCTACTGTAATATTTTAGCTGGCCATCAACAGTTATAATTTTTTTTTTTTAAATGGGGATTTAGCTAGCTTTTTGGACTATTTTGGCATTTAATAAACATTTTCAAGGCTGTTTTGGAGTTTAGGTAATATGTTAGCAGCATGCTAGCTGTTTTGGCAAATTTATTCTTTTTTTGAGTTTTCTTTTTGGCAATTTATGAGTTTAATCTTTTAGCTACATGTTTTGGCTGACCTACTTTTTTTCTAGTTTTTAGGCAAATAGCTAATATTTAGGCTGGCCATCAACAAGTTACAGTTATAATTTTTTTAATGGGCATTTTTCTAGCTTTTTGAATTATTTTGGCATTTACTAAGATTTTTTTAGGTTGATTATTTAATATTTCAGCAACATGCTAACTGTTTTGGCTAGTTTAGGCTTTGAAAATAATTGTTAGGCTAATATTTTCAAGCTAGCTGTTTTTGCTAACTTGGGTTTATTTTTTTAGACTACTTTGAAGCTTAGCTATTTTTCAACTACATGCTAGCTGTTTTGGCCGACCTACTTTTCTTTAGTTTTTAGGCAAATTTCGTATTTAGCTAATATTTTAGCTAGCCATCAACAAGTAACAGTTATAATTTTTTTATGGGCATTTAGCTAGCTTTTTGGACTATTTTGGCATTTACTAAGATTTTTTTAAGGTTGTTTTGGAGATTATTTATTATTTCAGCAACATGCTAACTGTTTTGGCTAGTTTAAGCTTTGAAAAAAATTGTTAGGGTAATATTTTCAAGCTAGCTGTTTTTGCTAATTTGGGTTTTTTCATTTTTTTTAGACTACTTTGAAGTTTAGCTATTTTTTTAACTACATGCTAGCTGTTTTGGCTAAACTAAGTTTTAGTTAGTTTGGTTAAAAAACATTAAGTTAGCTTTTTTAGCTTATTTTAGGGCAATTTGGAGGCAATTCAAGATTCAACTTACAGCATTCACAATAGCATTATTGCAGGTTATGCTATACATCTAGTTCAAAATTATGTTAAAAATTTACGGGTTTAAAGTTTTAAAAATATAGTTTTAGAGTGTTCAAAAAATGTTTATTCTTTTCAGGTGCGTTTTGGATTTTGACCGCCTGTTCGATTGAGTTTAACACACTTGTTCTAAACTTTATGTCTATTTTTTTCCTTATTCCTGGCTTTTTTAAATCAGTTAATGCAGTTTCATTATCATATACACTGTGATACTATGTAAAATTAGAATAATTATTTATTATTTAGACTATTCGGTTATAAAAACTATTCCTTAAATGGTTGATTATTGTGATTTTAACACATCACAAATGTCTTCCTTTTTTTCACTTGATCTGCTTCACTCGATATGGTTTTCATTTTAAGGCAAACTGGGTCAGGGTTCTTATGGATTAAGGTTATGGAGCGCAACATAGTTTAAAAGAATCACTTTTCATAATTTCATAACAGAGGATACAAAATTGAGGCAAAAAGTGTTTTTACTGCCAGTTGATTCATCGTCCCCGCCAGACCTTCCACATTTTTCTTTATGACACAGGTGAATACAAGAACAGTGTGGAACAAAACAAATAAGAATTTATGAGCCTGAACGCAGTTTTTAGAATACATGTTGAGAACACCACATCAATATCCAATTAGGAGTCATTTTTACCATTAAAGAAATGTCTTCTAAAAGTTTTTACCCATTTTATAACTTTGTACCAAAGAATAATTTACTATTCATGATGTTTTTAAGCCAAAGTGTCAAAAATTCTATTTTCTCTGGACTCAGATCATGACTATCTATGACAGGGGTCTCAAACTGGCGGCCCGCGGGCCATTTGCGGCCCCCAAGTTAATATTTTGAGGCCCCCGCCTTAATTTCAACGTTCAATGTCTACCAAGCAATATCTTCTGCATGTCTTCTTCGCTGATCGCTTTGTATTTGTGTTGTGATGTTTCAGCTTGTTTTAAAGTTTGCATCAGAAAAGTCCTTAGCAACAGTTGCTAAGGCCGTTAACTCCTGTCATTTCACAGGACACGCAGAAGACATATTGCTTATTAGGGATGTACCGATCAGGTTTCTTTGGGCCCGAACCGATTCAGAGTAATTTGATTTTGTGTATTTGCCGGTACCGAATACCTATCCGATACTTTTATAACAGATTTAAAACAAAAGCGAATTGAATAAAAGGATTTGTGTTGTCCCTTAATTATATTTTATTAACCTTCTTATATCATTAAAAACTTAAATAGAACACTTTTGTGAAGTCGCTTTAATAGTTAAGTAAAAATAGAGCAAATACTAGAAAAAAAATAACTCTTTACTTGTTCTATAAGTGATAATTAGTCATGGGAGAAAGTTTAGTGGATTTAGCTTTAATATCTTTTGAGCTATTGAACATTTTTAACCAAATGTGATTCCTGTTCTCATTTAAAATTCTTTAAAATGAAATGATGACTCAGTTTTAGCATGAATTTGATGATGAATGTTCATAACTAGCTGATATCATTATTAGTTTTCATTTATTATTTATTTATCTATTTATTTTTAAGCTTATGTAATTCTTTTTATAAGTTCTTAAGATATTAGATTTACAGTTTTATTAACACAGTAGTTAAATTTCTTCACTTTTATTTCTCTGTCTCATAAATAAAACAGGCATATAAAAGGACAGCTCGGGTCCTAAGGAGTTAAATCACGCTAGCTTTAGCTTAGCACAGTTAGCAGCTGCTAACCGTCTGTCATGAGGAGATTAGCGTTAAACACAAACAAAAACCTGCATTTTCTGTTAAAATCTCTTTATAAGTTGTTGTTTGTGTCAGTTTAAAACCTTTTTTAAAGAGTTATTGATGCGGGAAGTCTGAATCTGCAAATATCTAGCTAGCTTGACAGAATTGTTTGTTTAGCCTCCTGCTTGAGCTGATGCTGTTTTCTGCTGCGTTTTCAGGCAATGACATTTTGTGATGTGTTGTGATTTATCTGAAATAATAAGCTTGAAATAAACCACATGATCAAATCAGGACATCCCTTCTCTTTACTAGACATGAACAAATGTTCTATAAACTTGTTCAGTAGCTAATGGACAAAGACATGGACAGTGGACGCAAAAACATAAATTTTGGCCCAAATATTACCCCATACAGCCCAGACTCCGCCTTCAGCAGCCCAAAGGTAAATGGAGTAGCGATCTAACACTCTTTTTTTTTTTTTAAGCTTTCCAACAGAAAGTGTAGCCTTCCCTCTCTGAGTCATCCTGGAGCTCCTCCAGGTGTTTCGGATTGTCCCAGGTGGCTAAAGGAGGCTCTTCAAGCTTGCAGGTGCAACCCCGATGATGCACACGACAATCAAAGCCCCACTGTTGGGGTAACAGCCATGCCTCAACGTGCTCATACAGCCGCTTGTGTTATTCAAAATCATAAAAGTAAAGTGCCACCAAGAGGGCACTTGAAACTCAGAAACACTGTTTTCATTTCTGTTTGGAGAGTCTAATATCTTTCGGTGCGTTAGCAGCGTTGCTCCGTGTTGGTGACAGGGGGGGAAAAATATAAACTTACAACGCCAATTAGCTTCATAATTTTGCAAGATTTTCATTCTACAACAACAATTAATTGCACGACTGGTTTCTCAGATAACAACAACGTGTTAAGCACTTCCCCCTCTGACATGAATATTTGATTTAGCTGTTGGGATGGAAGTGGGATGAGGCGCAGAGGAGAGGCAGCGGGAACTCATTTATTCTCCAGCATATGGCGATTAGAGGATGTGTTGAAGAATGTGACATCAAATATTTGCAAGGTGTGGAGACTGTTAATTGTTGCACTCTTGTGTTAAAAATTTCAGGAGGCGAACGCAGGTGCAGCACATGCCATGCTGTGTGGATCTCTGCAACACTGAGAGGAAAAAAGGAACTCTTATGAATCTATGTTTTCTGAATGTAATCAAAGCCCAAAATGAGAAAAAAAATTAATCAAATTATTTTCAAATTTGACACATTGAGCTTAACTTTAGTTTTTATTAGTTATTTGGTGCTCATTTTATAACAAATTAACTTTTTAATTAACATATAATATAATATAATATAATATAATATAATATAATATAATATAATATAATATAATATAATATAATATAAATAATATAATATAATATAATATAATATAATATTTCTTCCGATTTGATTTTATTTTGGAATGTTGTAAAGTGATTAAAAAATATAATTTTGTGTTGAATAAAAATTTTTTCCTTTAATGTGTTCAAATAATAAAAAATAATCTCCACTTGGACAGAAAAGTATTTATAACTTTAAAAAGAGCTGGGCAATACCGGGAATTTGGGGTATCCATGACAGTTTTAGTACCGCTGAGACCAATTTTTGATACTTTCTCCTTTGAGTATTTTACTATAGAATATTTTGAAAATACACTACATTACATTTTGGTAAATTAAATGTATAATGTAACACAGGACTGAGACCTTTGGCAAATTAAAATGTTCATTAGCTAATTACAACAATCGTATGTAGAACATGAATGTTAATAATGGTATAATAACATTATAATAAAGAGGAAAACAGTAAAACAGTGTAAATCTTTTTTAATAAAACAATGTAACAAAAATGTAACAGCACCACTGTTAAATGCATGTATATATATATATATATATATATATAATATATATATATATACACACATAGTGCTCAGGATAATTGAGTTCACCCCTCAACATTTTTCAGGAAACTTTAGTATCTTTTCAGAATCAACATTTTCTATTTGCACATAACTGCACATAGTCTGGAAACTAAAAGGGACAACATTTACTTACCAGGTTCAGTTCATTGTATATAATTTTCTATATAATTTTTTCTACATATTTTTTTAAACTTATATCGTATTTTACATTATGTCTTGTATTTTTTTTTATGCTACTACTTGCACTGGAGCGGTTGCTGTAATTTCATTGTCCTTGCGATGATGACAATAAAGGTCTATCTATCTATCTATGAGATACATGATAATTTCAGGTTTTGGAGTTCATAAGTCTTCAACAAAACTCATCCTAGTGAAAAGTTTGGACGCTGTTCTTTTGTTCATTGAGCTACTAATTAAATTGTTACTTTTTAAAGAGGGCGTACTGATTTATCCTAAGAACTGTATATACATATATCACACTGTCATCTGCAAAGATGAGAATTTCATTTCAAGAAAATTGCAACATTTTCTTTTAAATTATATATTTTATGCATATTTATAATAATATTTTCATGGTTTTTAATTGGTTGAAATTAATCAATCAAGTTCTTTTCACTGGTTGAATCATGGATTAATCTATGCTGGGTTTTTTTTTTAGCTTTTAGTCTATTTAATTCCATTCAAGCCATCATTTTGGTTTCTTGTACCCTTAAAGGTTTAAAATATTTCATCTTTCAAATATTTAATTTTAAGCTAAATAAACTCCTCAGTGTTCACATTTACTTCACTGGAGCAACGCAAGCATTGAAACCTCAAATATGTGAGGCCTGCTGACTTCACGGTGAGTCTGGATGTTTGATTCCTTCATGACCATTAAGTGGAACCAACAGAATTAGGGCTGAACTCTGAGGTTCCTCAGTGATTCCCATCTCCCAGAGGGAATGATGGCGTTCCCATTCACTCCTTGAAGGAATGTTTACGAGTCAATGAAGCAACTATAACGCCAGTCGTCCATCATTTTCTTGTTTTGTTAGATCAGAAAAATCATGTTTACAAATCTTTTATTATTATTAAAATGCTTTTGATCAGATGACGAGAAGGCTGATTTCACTGCGTAAAAAGATAATAAACATCAATGTTTATGTGGTTTCTTCTTGAGTTCCATCTACGGAGGAACCCTGCCTCCCCTCGTCCCATCACTCATAACAGAGAGATCTCCAATTACTGACGTCCCGCTAGCTTAAAGCCCCTCACAACAGCAACTAACATTACCGGTGTAACAGAAATGGTGAAATATATTGGAGTTATCCAGCCTTACAGTATTGAGACTAGCTTGGATGAGGAAAAGTCAAGGCCAGGGGGCCGAATCTGGCCCTCCAGGTGATTTTATCCGGCCCACCAGAGGTTATCTTGCACTTATTTCTATCTTGCATAATTTTGACAAAATATATTTTTACGTACAGTAAAATATTGAAAGTTATTTAAGGTTAAAGTTGATTTTATTCTGGAATAATATTCCTGACTTATTATTATTAATAATTAAGTTAAAAAGTTACAATTTTAAAGTTTTAAAAATTGGCATTCTGACAACTTTTTTTGGCTATTTTGGCATTTAGCAAAATTTTTCAGGCTGTCTTGGAGTTTTGTTAATATTTCAGCTAAAGGCTAGGTGTTTTGGCTAATTTTTAGGCTATTTTGGAGCTAGGCTTATATTTGCTAGCTTGCTGTTTTGCGAATTTGAGCTTTATTCATCTTTTTAGGCAACTTTGAAGCCTAGCTATTTTTTTTAGCAATATGCTAGCTGTTTTAGATAACCAAATTTTTGTTTTAGCTTTTTAGGAAAATTTGGCATTTAGCTAATATTTTAACTGGCTATCAGCTTCAGAGTTTTCAGATATTAGCGTCAGAGTTTTCAGCTATGAACTTCACAGTTTCAGCTATCTTCAGAGTTTTCACCTATTAGCTTCACTGTTTTCAGCTATCAGCTTCAGTGTTTTCAGCCATCAACTTCATCTTTTTTAGTTATTAGTTTCAGCGTTTTCAGATATTAGCTTTAGAGTTTTCAGCTATCAACTTCAGCATTTTCAGCTATTAGCTTCAATGTTTTCAGGTATCAGGTTCAGAGTTTTCAACTATCAGCTTCAGCATTTTCAGCTATCAACTTCAACGTTTTTCATCTATTGCGTCAGCATTTTCAGCACTAGCATCTTCAGCGGCCAAATTCAGCTCACAGCGTTATCGCAGGTAATACTATATATCTTTATGTTAAAAAGTTACGGTTTTAAAGTTAAAATTTTAGTTTTATTGTTTAATAAATGTTTATCCTGTTCGGCCCACAGGTAAATGAATCAGAATGGAGCAGAGTGGAGCACATTTTTACACTGTAAAAAGTAAAACATTGATCAATTAACAAAAATTTGGAAATTTGTTACATTTAAAATTATTAGTTTTCATTTAAATATAATTTTGAGCTTATGGTTTAAGGAGCTTAAAAAAATATTTTGATAAAAAGAAAATATGTTTTGAAACGATACAAACTACTGAACTTTCATCAATTGATCAAATGTTTCACTTTTTACAGTGAATGTCACAAATAAGCTCTTTTCGAACTGAATTTTTTGTCTATTGCTAATTCAGATACAATTAAACAAAGAAATACTTTGGAATGCTAATTTTATTTTAATTTACTTTAAATCTTCAATCAGAAAAATGCCACAAGAACTGTCTGTCTTTAAAGACCAGAAATAAACTAACAACGGTGAAGATACAGAAAAGCAGGAATACTATAGTAGTGTTTGATAGTACTATTTTTAACTGTCTAAAATAATACATGTATTTACAATACCAGAAAATGGGATTTATATCCTATTTATCCAAACAAAAAAAATTAAATATAAATTTGTCAGAATTGGCAGATTCTACCTCTCATTTTTGTCTTCTTTTTTGGTATTTTTATTCAGAACAGAGGCCATATCCTACATGTATATTCAAAAGATTGCACATTTTTTAAACATGCACGTTCGTTCCATCTGGGAATTAGGGAGATTAGGGAAAAGCAGGAATATTTTAGTAATGTTTCTAGAACTATTTTTAACTGTCTGAAATGATCATCTATGTACAATCCTTAAAAATGGGATTTAAATCCAGTTAAGCCTCAACATAAATCTAAATTATAACTTTCACACTACAGGCAGACAGCATTTTCTTGATATTTGGGGGGAAAAAAACATCTTAAATTTAGGACTTTTTTTAACTTTCAATACTTTAAAATCCTTTTGACTTCATATTTTCATGTTCTATTATCATCCACAGCAGTTTGTTTGTTTGTTTGTGAACTTGCAGGACATCTCTGTGGAGATGGATGGAGTTTGTTTCGCCGGCGAGCAGGAAGCGGCCGGTCTTTGTCGCTCTCTGCTCACCAAAAGCCCAAAATGATGCTGGATTTTGGATGAGCTCGCTCCTCGCTCGTCTCAGCAGCTGCACCATTACGAACGCAGTGGCACAACAGTCGCCACAACAGCCGGAATCGCAGTTGTTGTTTGCAGCGTTGCCATGACAACCCGTCGTGATTTCATCCTCAGAGGTGGATGAATTATAAACCAACTGAGCAGTTTTGCTGTTGGTCCTAATTAATGGAGTATTTGAACTCATACGAGGATTTTTACTGTTGTCTCATAATAATTGCAGTTCAAAAAAGTTTAATAATGTCTGGTATGGATGTGGAAAACATTCGTTCTGATCCAGTGAAGACGTTTTGGCTTTCAGATTGAAGCTCATTTGAAAATTGGCTCATTTCTGTCGTTTGCTTGACATTTTGTTTGATTTCAGTGCTTAGATTTTGTCGGTTTGTAAAGTTGTTAAATTCTCTCTGTGCATAAAAACAAATTTTGGGTTTTGAACCAGAGACTTACAACAATATCTCACTGGATTGTGGATTACAATAATTATCTCGGCTCTTTT
This sequence comes from Oryzias javanicus, assembly GCA_003999625.1. Classification (NCBI taxonomy): domain Eukaryota; kingdom Metazoa; phylum Chordata; class Actinopteri; order Beloniformes; family Adrianichthyidae; genus Oryzias; species Oryzias javanicus. Next base: position 31,179,606 of record CM012453.1, on the reverse strand, counting down.
TTGATCTCAAAACTGCTAACAAACAAAGTTCTGGTTCTTTGATTGACGGATGACTGTCATATACTCTGTGTTTTAATGGTCTTAAAGACCCACTCCAATGAAAATGAGTTTTTAACATGTTCTTGCAGCGTTTATCTCATAATGGAGGACATGTTTGAAATAATGTAAGATTTAAACTGCGTTTCTGAGCATTTCGTTATTCAAATCGGGTTGGATCAGGAGCAGATGGAATTCAGATGTATGTCAAAGGTCGATTTGGAATGCGGCAAATGTAATGGGGGAGGGGCCAAAGCCGTCCCACTCCGCTACAATTCTGAAGCATCCACTTGCAGACAAATAGATCCATTAACGTCTTTGCTTTCCGGATCTGATCTGGAATCTGACAGCTGGATAGCTCCGAAATTGTTTACCATTTTGTCTTTGGAGAGTGTTAACAAAATCCTGACGGGAAAATTAGTAAAGCTAACTTTCGCACAACCCAGATGAGCATTTCTGATAAGCTCCAATGTTATAAAAAAAAAAAAACAGTAGAAAAAAATAGAGTACGTTCACACTGAACTCTTCAACAGACGTTCAAATGACCACTTGCAATGAAAAGTGTTATTACAATGATTGTAAAATTTAAAAGCATTCTTGACCACTTACAGAGATTTCCGGTGTGAACCATTGACATAAATAGAGGTGGACAAACAAGGCTGTGATGTCACCAAAGAAAATGCCAGTCTGAGACTTCATTTTTTTGGCGACCAGTCTTGCTAATCAGAAGTGAACTTGTTGAAAGCCACACCCCTTCTGTTGAAAGTGAGCTGAGGACTTCATCAAACCCTTCCAACGCTCGAGGTGAAGGCCAATAATTAAATACGGCTTTCTGGAACCAACAGTTACTTCCTGTTTGGAACGGGATGGGGGAGGGGGTGATCAGTCCAGTTTCTCTACCAACCTGTGTCAAATCAAGGCCAGGCCCGATCGCGCTCCAGGTAATTCTACATGGCCCCCCGGATCAGTTTATTTGATTGTAATTAACGGCCCGATGTAATCTTGCACGCATTTCTAGTTTTTATCATTTTGGCAAAATATGTTTTTATGGAGAGTAAAATGTTGAAAGTTATTTAATGTTAAAGCGAATTTATTCTGGAATAATATTCCTGCCTTTTTATTTTGCAAATTTATGTTAAAAAGTTAGTTTTAAAGTAAAAAAAAAATAAAATAGGCATTTTGCTAGCTTTTTGGACTATTTTGGCATTTACTGAGGATTTTTTAGGCTATTTTGGAGTTTAGTTAATATCCAGCAACATGTAGCTGTTTTGGCTAATCTAGCTTTTTTTTTTTTTTTTAGTTTTATAAGCTATATAACGTTTAGATAATTTCACTTATACATGCAGCTGTTGGGCCAATTTTGCTTGTAAAAATCTTTTCAGCTATTTTAAAGTTGAGCTAATTCTGTAGCTACATGATAACGGATTTAGCTAAACCATGTTTTTTTTAGGGTAACTTGCATTAGCTAAATTTTATCTACATAAACTTCAGCTTTCAGCAATCAGCTTCAGGGTTTTTCGCTATCAATTTTAGCACCTTCAGCTATTCTAAAGTTTGGCTAATTTTTTAGCTACATGCTAGCGGTTTTGGCTACACTTTTTTAGGCGAATGGCATAGCTAAGATTAGCTACAGCCACAGCTCAGCTTTTTCAGCAATTCGCTTAGATTCAGCTATCAATTTAGGCACTAGCATCTTCAGCAGCCAAATTCAGCTTACAGCATTCAAACCAGCATTAATGAGGGGATGATATATATCTAGTTCATAATTACATTAAAAAGTTACGGTTTTAAGGTTTTAAAAATGTAGTTTTAGTGTTCAATAAATGTTTATGCTGCAACCTAAAGTGTGTTTTGGATTTTGGCTGCTTGTGCGATTGACTTTGACACCCCTGCTCTATACAGTCTATGGTCTGAACGTAGCTTTACTGTTGGCGGTGCAACAACTTAACCCTATTCCACCAGATTTGTTCCAGCATTTGGGATAGTATTTAGTGAAAAATATTCAAATCTGCTTTTTACCAATGAGCAAATTAAAAATAAAGAACTTCTCATTCATATGTAACACAAAGTACTTAAAAAAAATTTTCTACTTAAAAAGCAAAAACAAACCTAAACACACAATACCCTCAACTCCTCGTGCAAGCAACGTAATGAAATATAAAATATTATGTATAAGTTGCGATATATTTTTGCATGTTCCTGCTTTCAATGGTCCAGTTGGAGTTCATCTCTCAGCCTGAGTGATTTCATCACTACTCCAGGATAAAACATTATTACTGCAGATCAATTATATCAATATAATTTGACAGTCTGCATGCACGCCGGCTTCAGAACACTGGAAGACACCAGTTCCACAATCACAACAGCCCTAATGTTGTAAAGGACTGAACCAAAGCCAAAAAACTGTATTTTTCCTTTATAAATAGAGCAGAAATGTTGCTTTTTTTTAACAAAAAGTTAAAAAAAACCATTTTAACTGTTAAAATCAACACAGTTGGACTTTTGAAGGTGAGAGAGGACGCTGGTTTGATTCCAGTGTTGGCATTCTGAGCAGGAGATTCTGTTCTCTGTTCTGAGAGTGATTATGAGATTTTTTTTTTAAATGAGTGTTTACTCATGTTTTATTCTTTCAACTTCAGAGCTGCGTCTGCCACAGCTAATAATCTAACACTAATGTTAGCAGCCTACAGGTGAATTACCTGTCAAAGGAAGGATGGCTACAACTGCAGAATTAAAAACTGTTCTCTTAATATCATCAGAGGATGATTATTTCTATACTTGTTTTTGAATCTGTCTGCTGGAAGGTTATTAATTTTGAGCAAAATACCTTCAGAAATGTTGAATTAATTTTTTGTTACAAAACTGATTTAACCGCACTATGATTTTCACCCGAGGAAAAGTATTTACATGATTTCCAATTTATTGCATTTTTCGGAGGGTCATGGGTCTCTGGGTAAAGTCATACATGTCCCAGGAATGTATGGACCAAAAGCCAAGTCTCTATTATCATTATATATGTATGTTAGGATTTTTTTGTACTCGAATTCTTAATTTTTCTGTCATTTTCAAGCATGTTTTAGGATTTTCCTGTGCTTATAATTTCCTTATTTTTTATGACAAATAATTTTTATTGGGTATATTATATCGGGTATAACATTACCCAGCAAAACTGATGGTGTAACTTTTTATAGCAAAAGTGTTCTTGAGTTAAAAATACAAAAAAAAATCAAGAAGAATTTAAATAACTTTATAAATATTGTACAAAACTTTGATTCAAATTGAATTCTGTCAAAAAACTTGACAGAAGCAGAGAACTGTGTTGTCAAGTGTGAAAGAATTGTGATTTCAGATTAAGTCAGGGGTCGATTTCTATAGATAAAACCTAGAAGGATCTGCATAGTCTTACTTTAGCCTTTAAGAAATTTGGGTTTGCATTCATGACCTTTTTTTTTAATTAAAATTTGAATTATGTCTATTTTTTCGGCATGAACAAAAGCTGGAAGTAGCATTGAGTAAACAAGACGTCTTCAGGTCAACAGGAATGTAAAATCAATTTATAAAGTTCTAAATTAAATAAATGTTAATTAGGTGATCCTTACTTTAAAAATTGCTATTTTATTTTTCTTTTTGTTCTTTTCCCCTCTTTGTCCTCATCAGTCTTCCACTGCTGGGTTTTGTTATTTTAGTTTGGAGTTGGTAGTCTTAGTTTCCTGGCTTTGTTTATTTGTTCTCTTTAGGTCGTTCTTAGTCAGCAGGGAGCCGCTGACTCTAACGGTCGACGCGACTGGATCAGCGTTCTCCATGACTTATTTTATGTTTGCAAGAGGATCCACCATAAAAAAACCACACGTGGATCTGGAGCTGCGGGTTTCAGACCTCTGGATTAGGTAAACACACAAAAGTCAACATTATAAATATATCTTTTCTATATTTGCATTTAGAAAAAAAATAAATTGAGTATTTCCGATTGTCTCGTTTGTATTTTGTTATAGCATGACCTTCTTAAAGATATTTAAACCAACGTTACGTATTTTCTGTCGTGATTCTATGCTTGGGTTTTTGTCTTAAATCATCTACAGCTGTCTTCATTTAGTAGATAAACTTCAGTGTATTTAAGTGTTTTCAGGTCATCTTTTCTGCCACCATTTTGGTCTCCTTTGGTTTTTGTCATGTTTTGGTTCATTTATTAAACGGTTGAAGTTCCTGTCACCAGGACTGATCTCCTCCTCTTCCCGACATTTTCAAAGCAACTACATGCTAATGTAGACGAGCGTCAACTGTTGATGACATCAAACCAGAGTGCCGTCCAAATTTGAAGACACTATTTTTCTTTAACTCTTCGTTTGGAGGGCTAAATGTAGGGGAGGATTCTGATTTGGCCTTTAAACACCTTTACACCTCCTTCTTCCTGGTCTTCTATTTCAACGTTTGGAAAAAAATAACACGGTTTTCAGAACCCACTGAATCTCTTCTGGGTCATGGAGCTGTTAAGAGTCAATTCAGCTACTGTTCAATTCAGCTACTCCTCGTTCCAAACAGGAAGTACCCGCTGGTCCCAGGAAGCCGAAATCCCATGGACTTCTATTGAGAAATAAACAGCTATCCCTCTTGTCTGAAGAACTATTCTTGCTCTAGTGTCTCTTTTGAAAAGGTTCTAACTGAACCTAATATTTTTTAAATGAAATATTTTCTTTATCGTAAGTTATTCAAGTTACAAACTGACCGATCAGATGCCTCAATAAGAGCATGTGGCGCCCGCATCGAACTTTAAAAGCGTTTGACAAATTCTCCAGTGCCTGCTTTCAATGGAAGGGGTGTGGCTTTCCAACAAACTCACTCCTGATTAGCGAGAGCGGTTGCCGTAGAAATGATGATTTAGTCTAGGAGCTCTTTTATCTCTCCGTGGCGGCTCCTTGACCAAGAATAAATAAGTCAGAGAGATTGATGCCTGACCAAAACGACCTACAGAAAACAAATAAATAAAGTCGGCAAACTAAGACTACCTAAACTAAAAGAACAAAACCCAGCAGTGTAAGACTGCTGAGGACAAAGAGGAGATTTTGTCAAAAAACGTTTTGAGAGACGTTAAGTTCTTTTTATATTTTTGCTTTTGTTCGTGCCAATAAATAGATATAATTCATTTTGTATCATTTAAAAAAAGAGGGTCACGAATGCAAATCCAAATTTCCTAAAGGCTAAAGCAGAGGGCTGTAACCTGCAGCTCCAGAGCCACATTTTATCTCTCTATGATGGCTCTCTGGCTGAAGAAAAATAAAATAATGGTAAATTTTTAAAAAAATGGAGATTAGCTATTATTTTAGCAACATGCTAACGTTTTTGGCTAAGTTTTCTGAGAAATTTTATACTAATTTGGAATTTAGCTAATATTTTAGCAAAATGCTAATGTTTTCAACTAATTTGTTATCTACTGAAATTTTTGGGGGGATAATTTAGAATTTATCTTATATTTTAGCAATATGCTAACGTTTTTGACTAAGTTAGTTTTCTGAGGAATTTTAGGCTACTTTAGAGTTCAGCTAGTAATTAAGCAACAAGCTAGCTTTTTTTGGCAGATTTGTTTGTAGTTTTTTATGCTAATCTGGAGTTTAGATAATATTTTAGCAATATGCTAACATTTTTAGCTAATTTGTTATCTACTGTGGATTTTATGCTAATTAGAAGTTCAGCTAGTAATTAAGCAACAAGCTAGCTTTTTTGCTACTAAAGTTAAAAACATAAAAAAATACCTTTTTCAGAGATATTAGTATCTATCGTTTATTTATTTTTTTTGCTTTTATTCGTGCCAAAAATAGACATTATTCATATTTATTAAAACAAACAAAGGTTATAAATGCAAATCCAAATTTCTTCAAGGCTAACGTAAGTCAAAACGGCTCCTTCTAGGTTTTGATCAGTAGAAAACGAGTCCAAATGGCTCTTTTACTGTTAAGGGTTGCCGTACTCTGGGCTAAAGTAAGACTATGCGGCTCCTTCTAGGTTCTGATCAGTAGAAAACGAGTCCAAGCGACCTCTAACTTAAACCGACTCGGACCAATCACTGCTCACTAACGTCGTCTGGTTCCAAAACGGCAAAGTCCGTACCGTGGATAAATGACGACTGCATTGACTTCATTTTGTTGTAACTCGAGGAAAGGCATTTTCTAGAGGCAAACTGTCCATCTCTTTATATATGTCAATGCGTAAACTCTAAACAGTTCCCCAGTCAGTTTCAAGGCCACTCTCTCACACACATGCACACCTATGGACTATTTAGAGATGCCAGTTAACTTATTAAGCATGTTTTTTTAGACTGTAGGATACAAACCAGAGCCTAACCACTTCACCACATCCAGCCTGATTTTCAATCTTTTCAGAATAAAAGAAAATGTTATAAAGACATACATTTGTACTGTGTTTTTATACCCTAAGTGCTTTACAGTCACAAGTCGTCCTGAACTCATGCGTTCACACACTCTGCTGCCATGTTAGGAGCAGTATGGGGTTCTGTGTCTCGCCCAAGGACATTTGGACACATGTGGAGGCAAAGCAGGAATCAAACTTGTGAGCTTTCGATCAGAGGTTGACCGCGCTATCTGCACCACAGCCGCCCTGAGGGCAGAAAACAGCTCAGATGAATCGAGAACTATGGGAAAACTAACACCAAGAATACTAAAAAAAAAGTAACTTTACTTTGAAATTTCAGGATCAGAATGGTTTCGTTTATCTCATTTGAATTGCATTGGAGATGGAAAATGTGACATACATTATCTGTGCCATACAAACATGCAAATATAATACAGACCAGGATCAACCTGGATTAAATTCTGATTATGAATTCTTCCAAGAAGCTGATCCTCCCAGGCAGGTAAATCTCTTTTTAAACGAGAAGATGGTCTGATGCTTTCCAGAGGAAGTGAAACACGCCAACTCAGACTCTTCTGGTTTCCAGGCTAATTTTATCCTGTTGTGGGTCATATTGGTCTTCAGTGACCAGGACTCGTGCTTCTAAAGTCAATGCAATGTCAACGCTTCGTTGTAAAACTGAAGGTTTGATGAACAGAGCTGAGTGTTTTTAAGCTGATTGTGTAAACTTTTATTTTTTTTGCCATGCCTGCACCTCCCCGATGCTACTTTTTGCCCTGCCGCAGTTCCCCTGACCTCATACAAAACCCCATTACAGAACTCCAACTGCATATTTTTAACAGTCTTAAAAAAAAACCTGCTTTTTCTTTTTTTTTTTTTTTTTTTTTTTAGATAATCCCCAAAGTAAACACAAATCGACAACCTTGAAGGCAGGTAGAAATAAATCTGGAGGATTTATGAAACAATAAGCTTCAGCTGTTTGCTCAGTTTGTGTGTGCATCCTGCAGGACTTTTTTTTTTTTTTTTTTTTTTTTTTTTAGGGAACTCCATCCAGCTCCAGAATGCTTCAGGCCATTAGAAGATCCAGATGCATAAACGCGATTATAACATTTCACAGTCGCCTCTGCACCAGGCAACAAACTCCTACCTATCAGTCTGCCTGAGCCAAACGCACGTCTTTTTGGCCCCAATTAAAGTGACCATCTTTATTCACGTCAAGATAAGAACAGAAAAAGATGTTTATAATTATGTATCTGTGTTTTATGTAATTTAATCAAGATATTATTGCTTGATTTGAACAGAGAATAATTCTCTTCGCAGTTTACAGGAAGTTTATTGGGAGATAATTTAAGGATGACGAGTTTATTACCAAAATAATTAGATGTAAACATTTAAACATTCTTCCACTGCATTAAAACACAGTAAAACATAACAGATAACTACTGGCCCCTTTGTGGCACAATGCATTTATACTAATAATCTGAGGCTGCCGGTGCAGCACAGTGGTGTACAGACCATGAGGGTGAGATGATCACTAAGAGGCCAACAGACCGAGCCCGTGACCTAATTATGATGAATCAGAGCAGGGAAAAGCTGTCTGGCCAAAAGGCATTTCCAAGCGCTTTTTTTTTTTCTTCTCCACAGCAACAGCATGTGGAGCCACAGCGAAACAGCAAACCTGACAGGGAGGCTCCGTATCATTTGTCCAGACGTAGGAGGTAAAAGTAGAGAAGATGAGGAAGTGAAATGATTGAAAAATTCAACATTTCAATAATCATTTTGCGTTTCAGGTGTTTGAACGACATTAAAACATGCGACAGGATGGAGATGCTGCAGATTTTGGGATGAATTTGCAGAAAATCCAGCCATCACTGAAGGGCCACTCTTAAATCAATTTACTTTAATTGCTGATGGGATTTGCTGAAAATGAAAACTATTGGCAAAATGTAAAATTTGCTAAAAGACTGGAAATTTATTAAAGAACTATAAAATAGCCCTGAAGATTTCCCAAATTATGAAAAATCTGACAGCCTATAAAAACCCCAGTAGACTACAAATTAGCCAAAAACGTTAGCATGTTGCTAAAGTGTTATCTAAACTAAAAATTAGCATAAAAAAACCTCAGTAGATGCCAAATTAGCCAAAAAAGCTAGTACATCGATTACATACTAGCTAAACTCCAAAATAGCCTTAAATTTCTCAAAAAAATACATTAATCAAAAACGTTAGCATGTTGCTAAAACAGAAACTAAACTCTAAATTAGCCCATAAAACCTAAATAGATAACAAATTAGCCAAAACCGTTACCATGTTGCTAGAGTTTGATCTAAACTTCAAATTAGCATAAAAAACCTCAGTGGATGCCAAATTAGCCAAAAAAAAGCTAGTACATTGCTTACATACTAGCTAAACTCCAAAACAGCCTAAAATTCATCAAAAAAAGAAATTAGTCAAAAATGTTAGCCTATTGCTAAAATATTAGGTAAACTCTAAATTAGCCTCAAAAACCTCAGTAGAAAAATAAATTAGCCAAAAACGTTAGCATGTTGCTAAAGTATTATCTAAATTTCAAATTCGCAAAAAACCCTCAGTAGATGTTAAATTAGCCAAAAAAGCTAGTATATCGCTTATATACTAGCTAAACTCCAAAATAGCCTAAAATTTCAAAAAAAAAAATAAATTAGTCAAAAACGTTAGCATGTTGCTAAAACAAAAACTAAACTCTAAATTAGCCCATAAAATCTAAGTAGATAACAAATTAGCCAAAACCGTTACTATGTTGCTAGAGTTTGATCTAAACTTCAAATTAGCCTAAAATTCCTAAGTAGGTGCCAAATTAGCCAAAAAAGATAGTACATCACTTAAATACTAGCTAAACTGCAAAATAGCCTAAAATTCTTAAAAAAAAAAATAAATTAGTCAAAACGTTAGCCTATTGCTAAAATATTAAGTAAACTCTAAATTAGCTTCAAAAACCTCAGTAGAAAAATAAATTAGCCAAAAAACGTTAGCATGTTGCTAAAGTATTATCTAAACTTCAAATTAGCATAAAAAACCTCAGTAGATGCCAAATTAGCCAAAAAAGCTAGTACATCGCTTATATACAAGCTAAACTCCAAAATAGCCTAAAATTTCTAAAAAAAAAATAAATTAGTCAAAAACGTTAGCATGTTGCTAAAACAAAAACTAAACTCTAAATTAGCCCATAAAATCTAAGTAGATAACAAATTAGCCAAAACCGTTACTATGTTGCTAGAGTTTGATCTAAACTTCAAATTAGCCTAAAATTCCTAAGTAGGTGCCAAATTAGCCAAAAAAGATAGTACATCACTTAAATACTAGCTAAACTGCAAAATAGCCTAAAATTCTTAAAAAAAAAAAAAATTTGTCAAAAGCGTTAGCATGTTGCTAAAATATTAAGTAAACTCTAAATTAGCCTATAAAAACCCCAGTAGAAAAACAAATTGGCCAAAAACGTTAGCATGTTGCTAAAGTATTATCTAAACTTCAAATTAGCATAAAAAACCTCAGTAGATGCCAAATTAGCCAAAAAAGCTAGTACATCGCTTATATACAAGCTAAACTCCAAAATAGCCTAAAATTCATAAAAAAAAATAATTAGTCAAAAACGTTAGCATGTTGCTAAAATACAGAAACTAAACTCTTAGAATTAGCCTAAAAATCTAAGTAGATAACAAATTAGCCAAAACCATTACCGTGTTGCTAAAGTTTGATCTGAACTTCAAATTAGCATAAAAAACCTCAGTAGAGGCCAAATTAGCCAAAAAAAGCTAGTACATCGCTTACATACTAGCTAAACTCCAAAACAGCCTAAAATTCATCAAAAAAAGAAATTAGTCAAAAATGTTAGCCTATTGCTAAAATATTAGGTAAACTCTAAATTAGCCTCAAAAACCTCAGTAGAAAAATAAATTAGCCAAAAACGTTATCATGTTGCGAAAGTGTTATCTAAACTTCAAATTTGCATAAAAAACCTCAGTAGATGCCAAATTAGCCAAAAAAGCTAGTACATCGCTTGTATACAAGCTAAACTCCAAAATAGCCTAAGATTTCTCAAAAAAATACATTAGTCAAAAACGTTAGCATGTTGCTAAAATAAAAACTAAACTCTAAAGTAGCCCATAAAACATAAGTAGAAAACAAATTAGCCAAAACCATTACTGTGTTGCTAAAGTTTGATCTAAACTTCAAATTAGCCTAAAATTTCTAAGTAGGTGCCAAATTACGTAGCCAAAAAGATAGTATATCACTTAAATACTAGCTAAAATCCAACATAGCCTAAAATTTCTCAAAAAAAATAAATTAGTCAAAAAGTTAGCCTATTGCTAAAATATTAGGTAAACTCTAAATCAGCCTACAAAAACCCCAGTAGATAACAACTTAGCCAAAAACGTTAGCATGTTGCTAAAGTGTTATCTAAACTACAAATTAGCATTTAAAAACCTCAGTAGATGCCAAATTAGCCAAAAAAGCTAGTACATCGCTTATATACTAGCGAAACTCCAAAATAGCCTTAAATTTCTCAAAAAAATACATTAATCAAAAACGTTAGCATGTTGCTAAAACAGAAACTAAACTCTAAATTAGCCTATAAAATCTAAGTAGATAACAAATTAGCCAAAACCATTACCGTGTTGCTAAAGTTTTATCTGAACTTCAAATTAGCATAAAAAACCTCAGTAGAGGCCAAATTAGCCAAAAAAAGCTAGTACATCGCTTAAATACTAGCTAAACTCCAAAACAGCCTAAAATTCATCAAAAAAATAAATTAGTCAAAAACGTTAGCCTATTTAGCTAATTTAGCTAAACTCTAAATTAGCCTAGAAAAACCCCAGTAGATAAAAAATTAGCCAAAAACGTTAGCATGTTGCTAAAGTGTTATCTAAACTACAAGTTAGCATAAAAAACTCCAATGGCCAAATTAGCCAAGAAAGCTAGCGCATCGCTTACATACTTGCTAAACTCCAAAATAGCCTAAAATTCTAGAATGCTTATTCGCATTCACACGATCATGATGTTTACTATGCTAACTAAGCATTCACACAAATAAAGTAAATCTTGGAGTAAAAAGCCTCACCTGACCCCTTTATGGACCAAAAAAAAATGAGGCAGTAATAGCACATCCATGTTGACACGCGGTGCACATTTTCCCTCACAAGCCAAGAGATTGATGATCTTTTTCCCCTTCTTTTTCTCTCCTTCCTGCTATCTGATCATCAGTGGAGGGAAAAGGTGAGCATGAAGCATAAACAAAAGGTGCTTGAATAAACTAGCTTCCAGCCACATTATTCAGACTGTGGGCATTGTACTCCGCTGACAAGCCTCAACAGGACGGGAGCCTCCACAGCGGCTTCTCTGGGGAGGGGTAGGAGTCTTTCGCTTCACAGGAATTGTAATGGAAAAGGAAAATGTGCGGATCACCTGTATCGCTGCTGCAGCAGCAATTTCACGTGTTGCATGACGTGCACTCAGAGGGGATCATACGGCGTCTTCGCAGCGTATATCTTACACATTACATAAAGCAGTGAGTCATTTGTCTCTTAAAAACGTGTTTTTTAAAATATTGGATTCGTGTTAAATATTTTTTAATTATGTACAATTTTAAAAAGAATAAAATTACAAAGAGCTTTAAAAAAAATAAAAGAATTCCACTGAAACATTAACACTGATAGAACCGGTTTAAGTGAAGATAAAAGTTGAATTTGACCAATTTTCCATTATTAACGTTAACAGAGTTGATGTGACGCAGGGACAAAGGAAGGGGCAACAGTTTGATTTAAAATATTTTGATTTGTAGACTTTAAAGCTTTGGCCAAAGAATCGTGGGTAGTGATATATGTCAGAGCTTTAGACTGTTACAAACTAATAAGTAAAGGATAATGCTCAAGGAAATGTGCATTAACGTCTGATAATGGACACCTCAAAGGGAATTATCACGCTTAAACCATAGTCAATTGCGAAAAAAAAAATATTATTAATACAGGTTATTTATAACATTTAAATAGTTTTTTACAAGAGGTGGACTATTTGATACGCAGTGTGACTTAGCTACATAAGCTAAGATTCATGTTAAGTGATACAAAGCATCATTTCAGAGAGAAAGTTCACCTCTTATCGCTTGTTTTTGTCCAGATAATGAAGCTAAACTTTGTTTAAAAGAAAGAAAATCCACTTTTACTAAAAAAAATTTCAATTAACTCTGATCATTAAATAAACATATAAAAAAACATTTAGTTTATTAATTAATAATGAAATCATTTGTAAACACAAAAAATAATTCTTTATGTAGCAATAAGATAAACAAGTCAGAAAGAAAGACAATTAACTATTTAAATTAAAGACAACGCTGCTGTTGATGCTAAAAATTCATAGAAAATCTGAAATGTCCATCATAGAGACATTAGAAAGACAGAGATCTTTTGTACTTGTGTCTCAAGTTTGTGTTGTTCCGGTTTCTAGCTGGCATTTAAACCAGTGAAATATAGAAAATTCAGACAATGGGACCTTTTTTTTTTTTAAGTGACGATTATCATTTCTTAATGGACACCCTGCAACCAATCAGAATTGAGTATTTCCCCGTACCATGATAAAATAAATTATAATTTTTTGTCTTTGAGTCTCAGGAAGTATTAAGACTGGATACATTCGGTTTGCATAAAGTAAATTTGGTTTCGAACAAGTTTTCCGTCTGAATACACCGGAGTGAACCCTCTTCCAGAACCAGAAACCGCTCTCTGACCCATCTTTCGAGGGGGGTCTCGGTTTATTTCCAATTTGACTAAACTCTGGTTTGCTCTGAAATTCCTCCATCTGAATAGGCTCCATGCTCGGAGTGGAACAACTGGACCAAAACAGCCACCGTAGCTGGGCAGTATGGGATGTAAAAACAGTAGTAGAGCAACAATGAGACACAGCAACTGACTGAAATGTGGTCAGGGTAATTTTGGAGCTTGAAAATGATTCTGCAACACCGTCTCTGTTGGTTCTTTGAAAGTTCTAGTTGTGGTGAATTAATACCAGTTGATAAAATGTCAAAAATCTGTACCCTACACTCTGGATACCTTAGAACATAAAAGTCCAGTAGACTTGGTTGGATGTGTTGGTATTTGCTAAAAAATGTCAAAAATGTTTGTTTCCTTTATAGTAGTATATTTTTATTCTAAAAGGATCATGTGGAATTACCAGCTGAACTAAAGCTTCTCTCTTTTAAGGTGGAATTGCTCTAAAATGAGTCCTGACCACAAAGAAAAAAAAGGATGTTAAAGAAAACGTAATTCTGCTAATGTGATATTTTTAAACTCTTGCTTTGTCAACACTTTTTTGAGATTTAATTGGAATTATTTTTAGTTAAAAATCCACCGGACTTTCACACTGCATTGAACGCACCACCATTCACTTGCAAGTAAATAGAGACCCTGGTTTTCCTGACAGAGTGGGATAATCCGGCTGCTTGGGCCACGCCAGAGTTCAGATGAGCTTTCACACCTGTCCAAACAAGCAGACTATCAGACCGAATGATCTCTGATCCAGACCAAACAGGCACTTAGAGAGAACGCTCTCGCAATTTTGGAGTTTAAAAATTAAAAAAAAATTAAGCTGACAGAGCAAAACGTGAAGTATTTTATGCTCATAGTGACTCAGTCACTTCCTGTTTTTATCTGAGTGATTCATTTGTTCTTTGGGTCCGTTACCAGAGTTACGTCGAGGATTTCTACAGTTTGAACGTTTGGATTCAAGTCAGAAATCACAAGATTTTTCTCTACATCATTTGTGAGGAAAATGTTGTTTAAAGCACAGGTCCCCAAACTTTTTCTTGTGAGGCCCACATGACAGTTTTCTTCTCTGATGTTGGGCCGGGGTCAGTCTGTAGGCTAACAGAAAAAGTGTAACAATTACAGTTTAAATGTAAAAATTTATGGTTTTCCAGAAAGCCACACATAGCAAAATTTTAAACAATTCATTTTGGTAATCTTCACAGAAAAAGATAACACTAAAACATTTCAAAAACGAGATATATCTTTGCCTGCGATAGATTAATAGCTGAAGATACTTAAATTCATAGCAAAAAACACAAACTGATAGCTGTAAATGCTGGATAGCTAGCTAAAATATTAGCTAAGTGCCAAATTAGACAAAAAACTCAAAATAATTTAAATGAGCCAAAACATCTACCATTTGTAGCTGAAATATTATCTTAAATAATAAACCTAAACTTCAAATTAACCCAAAAAAGCTGAAAAAGCCTAAAATAGCAAAAACAGCTAGCATGTAGCTGAAATATTAGCTAAACTTCAAAATAGCCTAAAGAACTGAAAAAATGTCCAATTTAGCCAAAACAGCTAGCATAAATCTAAACTTTTAGTTAAACTTCAAATTAACCTAAAAAACTGAAAAGCCTAAAACAGTTAGCATTCTGATTCTGATTCTGATGAAGCTGAAATATTAGCTGAATGCCAAATTAGCCTAAAAAACTGGGAAAAAAATTCAAATTTAGCCAAAACTGCTAATATAAAGCTTAAATATTACCTGAACTAATTAGCCCAAAAAATCTGAAAAAGCCTAAAAAACCCAAAACAGCTAGCATGTAGCTGAAATATTACCTAAACTTCAAAATAGCCTAAAGAAGAGGAAAGATGTCTTTAGATTTAGCAAAACAAGCTAGCCATTAAGCTAAAAATTAGCTAAATAACTAAATTAACCTAAAAAACAACTGAAAAAGCCATAAATTAGCCAAAAACAAAATTTAGCGTAGCTGAAATATTAAATAAAAGCTGGAAAATGCCAAAATAAGCTGAATGCCAAATTAGCCTAAAAAACTAGAAAAAAAAAATCGAATTTAGCCAAAACAGCTAGCATAAAGCTTAAATATTACCTAAACTTCAGATTACCCCAAACAAATCTGAAAAAAGCCAAAACAACTAGCATGTAGCTGAAATATTATCTAAACTTCAAAATAGCCTAAAAAACTGGAAAAATTTCTAATTTAGCCAAAACAGCTAGCATTAAGATAAGATATTAGCTAAACTCCAAAGTAACCCAAAAATCTGAAAAAAGCCTAAACAACTAGCATGTAGCTGAAATATAAGCTAAATTTCAAAATAGCCTAAAAAACTGGAAAATACTATTTTAGCCAAAACAGTTTGGGGGGCCGAGCCAAATGCGAAGGAGGGCCAGATCCGGCCCACGGGCCGTAGTTTGATGACCCCTGGTTTAAAGCAGATTTAAAAGTTTGGTTTAATCCACAAATAGTTTCCAGAAAAGCAAAAACATTAGTGGTTAAAGGAGAAGCATTTACTCTTTTTTTTGGCTGCATAGCCGGAGTGAAAACGATGCAACAGTTTGCACTGCAGCAAAACTGTCTACAGCCAAGTGAGAAATCCTCCGAGATGTTTTATTTATGGCGAACAAGGTTTTCCTTTGCAACGTCTGTTTTTCAACCATTACACACAGCGCCGTACAGTTTGAAACATCACCCAGCAGGCGGCTGATTATTCTTTTTTTTTTGCTGTTATGGGTCTCATAAACAGCGTTTTACAATTCCACTCCAAAAACAGACTGTTTGTCTTTCCGAGCTAGTAGTCACTGTCTTCTCTGCCATAAATATCCGCTGTCACTGGTGCATTCCTCTGCCTTCACCGCAGTCTTTGAGTACTTCAGGAGATAGTCTGGTCTGCACCAGTGCCTCCATTCCAGCAGACTGATCACAGGAGACCAGATCCAGCTGCGTCAGAGAAAACCGCAGCAGATAAGAGACGGAGGAGATACGAAAGGGATGAGACGGGCCTTTAAAGGCGGCATTTGGGTTGGATTAGGGAGACGACTTTACTGCCGTTTAAATTAATGCAAGAAAAAAAAATGAGGTAATGTAAGGTTACGGATGACATCATCAATACCAGACGTGCCAGTGATCTCAGAACTGGGTGTAAATCGAGAGGTGACCGGGGCCTCAGACGGATGGAATGTTCCACCGGCGTGACAGTAGGTGTGTCCGGACAACATCGCTGCTCGCTCTTCTAGCTATCAACTGACCCCCCCCCTCACCAGAAAGTGCTGACTGGTTAGTCAAGACCAGGGGTCTGCAACCTTCAACACTTAAAGAGACATTCGGGTCGATTTCTCGCCAACAAAAACCCAGTAGGAGCCACAAAGTCTTCACTCAACCTTTAAAAAAAAAAAGATTTATTTTTTTGTTTCTGACATGATACATTTAAATAAACTATAGTGTGTTTTTTTTTTGTAAACATATTTTATTGAATTTTTTGGTTTTTTAATACAAGTACATATTTACCCCCTTACCGAACCCATCCCAGCCAAGGTCATCTTTATAGTAATAATAAAGTACAATAAAATAACATATTTTAAAAATAGAGTTGCAACAATAAAAATTAATAGTAATAAAATAAAAAAAAATAAATACATAAAAATAGAAAATAATAAAAAAAATAATTCAAGGAAATAATTATAGAAGATGTGCTAATTATTGTGTGTTTTTTTAAATGAAAGATAAAAATAGCTAAAAAAAAGTATGAATATTTGACAGAGCTTTGTACGACTCCCTTTCAAAATAAAAGCCATCCTGCACCATAAGATCAAAAGTAAAGCCATCAATGGCTAAAAAAAAAATTATTTATCTGTTTCTGGTGCATTTCAGCCACAAATTCATAAAAATAACCAACAAAAACTAAATCAGAGCTAATTAAGTGACCCCTACCAATTATCAAAACCATGAGGCTAACTTTAAATCAGGAGTGTAAAACTCAAGAAACCCTAAACACATTTTAGGTAAACAGGATAAACATTTATTGAAAACATAAAAAAACAAAATTGTTAAAACTTTTAAATTTTAGAAAACAATTTTTTTTAAAACATAAATGTGAGTTAAAACAGACAGAAATGTTATCCCGGAATAAATCAACTTAACTCTTTAATTACTTTCAATTATTCACCCTCTATATATAGAATATAGTCCGTCAAAGTTACACAACTTGTAAATAAAGTAAATGTTAAAAGAAAAAACTCACATTTTTTTTTTACTTCTGTGTCATTTTTTATAAATATCCTAAAAGATTTTACTCTTCATTAAATATATCCTGTCAAAAATGATATACTATATAGGAAATAACATATTCTGGCAACACTGGTGTTCGGCAAGGCAGCTGACGCAATGTATGATGGGATTTGGAGTTAATTTTGCAGTGATGGTCACAGACACATTGGGCCAGATCTGGGATATCGTTCCCTTTGCCTATCTGGGCAGATTGGGGTTTAAGTCCGACTGTTATACTCTGTAATGTTAGAAGTCATTCCAACTGATCTCTCAGCCTCCATAATCATAGTGTTGTTTCAGTATAACATCGGGCCGTTAATAATAATAATATGAAATTATCTGGAGGGCCGGATCTGGCCCCTGGGCCTCGACTTTGATACATGCTTGAATTTGTTCAAAAATAGAAAATCTGTTTTATAATCCAGTGGATTATAATTTAACGTATATTTAATGCTTTGATTAACTACAACTACAACAAATTTTACTACTTACTAGAGATACAACGATACAGTTTGCTCACGGTTCGATACAAACCTCAATCGTCACGGTTTTATACGGATTGAACGAAAAAAACTGAAATCCTACAATTCCACAGGTTATGAAATATTTTGCCAACAGAATTCAGAACAAAATTCAGATTTTTTTCCTCAAGTACACAGTTCTCCGCACTTATTGCGGAATCGCATTTAAATAGAAGTAAACGTGTAAACATTACACAAATTTAGAAAAGTTATTAAAGTATTTTCAATTGTGAAGTCATTTTATTTTAACCAGAGAGCCCCATGTGGCTCCGGAGCCGCAGGTCAAGACAAATGGCAAGAATCTGCCTGCTGGTGAAGACGCAGCAGGTGCTGTCCTGTCAAAAGCCACTTCGCACCTCCTCTCCTCCTCCTCTCCTCCTCCTCTCCTCCTCCTCCTCACATCAGCGCTGCCATCCACCCCCCCGCATGCCCCAGTCGCCCTCTCCGTGGGAGGGGGGCAGCAGGACGCTTGCCTGCGTGGTTATCTGCATATGCCTCCTTTGAAGTGAGCCGAGCCGAAATCTGGGCTGCGTTTGTTTGAAGGCATCTCCCTGGTTGTTTGTGTCAGCCTTTGTTAATTATGGCTCAGCAAGCATCTCTGACAGTGATGACATGGTGGGTTAGGTGTGGAGAACCAGTCTAGAGTGCATCAGTGTCTGGACTGCAATTACTCTCTCTGATGTGGTGCAGGCGACAGAGCCCAGAAGGAGATATTTTTTACTCAAATGAGATTTGACAAACCTCAAAAAAAGGTTTTTGATGTCTCAAAATACCTGTTAAACAAAGAATTACATGTAAAGTGACATATATTTATAAAAACTGCAGTTTTTTTCTGAAAAAATAAACCTTTTCTTGCTTGAATCTTTGTGTTTATCCTCCAAATTGATCAGAAATATTTACTAAAATGTGTTTATGGAAAATGCATTGACATATGTAAAAGTTATTATGTTAATCAAAGATAATTAAATATTTAAAATTGTGTGCAATTGTATAATATAGTGATTTTTCTGCTTTTTTGGGGACATAAAAACTCAAACTTTCAGCGATTTCAGCAATCTTGGTATCAAAACGTTCAGCTAGTTCAGACATTACATTATAGTTTTTGAGATATTAAGCAAAATATGCCCCATCAGAAATGAATGAAAAAATCTTTAATTTGACATATTTTAAGTAGATTAGCAACCAACCTTTAAAGATATTTATGGGCTATGTTTTCATCTTTTAATAGTTTACCTAATATTTTAGCAACATTCTAACGTTTTTTGCTAATTTGTTATTTACTTGCTAATTTGGAGTTTAGCTCATATTTTAGCAACAGGCTAACATTTGTGGCTAATTTGGGTTAATGAGGAATTTCACTCTCTTTTGTAGTTTAGCTAGTGTTAAAGCAATGTTAGATTTTTTGGCTAAACTGCCATCCACTGGGGTTTTTTAATGCTAATTTGCAGTTTAGCTAATGTTTGAGCAACAGGCAAACATTTGTGGCTAAATTGTTATCTACTTAGGTTTTTGTAGGCTAATTTAGAGTTATAGGCCATTATTTAAGCAACGAGCTAGCTCTTTGGAGTTTAGCTCATATTTTAGCAACATCCTAAAGTTTTATTTTTGCTAATAATTATTACTGGGGTTTTTTAATGCTAATTTGGAGTTTGGCTAATATTTTAGCAACTGGCTAACATTTGTCGCTAATTTGTTATCTACTTAGGTTTTTGTAGGCTAATTTAGAGTTATAGGCCATTATTTAAGCAACGAGCTAGCTCTTTGGAGTTTAGCTCATATTTTAGCAACATGCTAAAGTTTTATTTTTGCTAATTTGTTAATTACTGGGGTTTTTTTAGGCTAATTTGCAGTCTAGCTAATATTTTTGTAACAGGCTAACATTTGTCGCTAATTTGTTATCTACTTAGGTTTTTGTAGGCTAATTTAGAGTTATAAGCTATTATTTAAGCAACGAGCTAGCTCTTTGGAGTTTAGCTCATATTTTAGCAACATGCTAAAGTTTTATTTTTGCTAATTTGTTAATTACTGGGTTTTTTTTGGGCTAATTTGGAGTTTGGCTAATATTTTAGCAACAGGCTAACATTTGTCGCTAATTTGTTATCTACTTAGGTTTTTGTAGGCTAATTTAGAGTTATAGGCAATTATTTAAGCAACAAGTTAGCTCTTTGGAGTTTAGTTTATATTTTAGCAACATGCTAAAGTTTTATTTTTGCTAATTTGTTAATTACTGGAGTTTTTTAGGCTAATTTGGAGTTTGACTAATATTTTAGCAAGAGGCTAACGTTTTTGGCTAATTTGTTATCTACTGAGGTTTTCGCAGGCTAATTTAGAGCTTAGATTCTATTTTATAATAGTAATTTGTATTTTAGCAATTTTAATTTAGTTTACTAAGGAATTTTAGGGTATTTTGAAGTTTGGCTATTATTTAAGCAAAAACCTAGCTTTTTGGAGTTTAGCTCATATTTTAGCAACAGGCTAACGTTTTTGGCTAATTTGTTATCTACTGAGGTTTTTATAGGATAATTTAGAGTTTAGCTTCTATTTTATTTTAGAGATTTGTATTTTAGCAATTTTTATTTAGTTTACGAAGGAATTTTAGGGTGTTTTGAAGTTTAGTATTTAAACAACAAAATAGCTTTTTGGAGTTTAGCTCATATTTTAGCAACATGTTAAATATTTTTTGTGAAATTGTCATATGTTAGGGATTTTTAAGCAATTTTACTACAATTTTTTTTAGAAATTGAGGTCAACTTCAGCGCTCTATCCTGGTTCTTGAAAGAAATTTCCAGTCTTTTAGCAGATTTAACATTTTGCAAATAGCTTTTGCATTTCCATAAAATCAATAAAGCAATTAAAGTAAATTGTGTCGCCATTTTCAGCTAAAAGCTTCAGCATCTTCAGCGACAACTTTCAGCAAAAAGAATTCACACTAGCATTATTGCAGGTAATTCTAGTTATCAATTAATATTTCATCATGGATTAAATAATTGACAAAAATTCTGCTCGAATCAATTTTAAGAAGCTCCGGTTTTAACAAAACTATCTCTATCTCTTATTGTGAAAGCACAACCCCATCAGTTTTTCCACAGCGTAGCCGGGCTTACCAAAACCCGCAGATCCAGTGAACCATGTGTTACTTTACCTCTTTATAGCAATGACTTCACATCCTGCTCCAAAAATATAATACTTTCCTTTTGACAAAGCGTTTGCGAGATCCTTCCCACTATACTGTCATCAATGCGTCATCAAGCCACTTCAGAATAATGACTGTAAAGCCAAATGTTTCCAACCAGAAATTCCTCTTTTAAAACACCATCATGGCCAATTTTTTTGTCTTCATAATTGATATTTATATATTAATTTGGAGTTTGTATTTTTGACTCATATTTCGACTCTTATTTTAAAAAAAATGAATTTAAATGTTTAAAAAACAGCTTTGTGTATACAGCATTTTCGGATAAAGGGATTTACTGAAAACATCAGACATCCTGCTTTTCTCAGCTATCATTGAGCAAGGCAGGATACACCGCGGACAGGATGCCGGTGCATCACAGGCCACACATGGACAGCTACACTTCCACAAGCAGTTTAGAGAGGACGATCACCAGGAAGTAAAAAAAATCCTGAAGACACACACGTGTGTGGAGACCTTACTGAGATTTCCTTCCTGTGAAGTCAAAGGAATGGATGCCACTCAAATGGCAGAAGAGACAAACAATCCTTGATAGAAAACACAGTCAAACAAAGACTTCATTACAATGTTTTGACAGGAATTTATGTTTCAAATTAATAATTAAAAAAGCTAGTTATTGTTGCTTAAAAGAACAATAGAAACGTGAATAAAGTTATATGATCTCCCTGGGTATTGGATATCTAAATCATGCCGTAGATATGCATCATAAATCCAATAGACGAGTCACGGAGGCCGGTTATGGAAAGCAAAAGGTATCATAAATCACCAGGAAAATGCAGTAAACACATTGACTGTATGTATATTCACCCTTCTCCCCTCATGTTCCAAACAGGAAGTACCCGCTGGTTCCAAGAAGTCAAAATTGCATAAATTTCTATTTAGTTTTTTGAATAACCTTTTACTTTCTAATCCTAATTTTTATTTTAAGATATTTTTTCTTTATCACAAGTTATTCCAGTTATACACTGACCAATAAGATGCCTCAGTGGAAGCATATGGTGCCCGCTGGCCCCGCCTTTTAATATTTGATTGACAGATTCTCCAGAGGCCGCTTTCAGTGGAAGGGGTGTGGCCTTCGAACAACCTCACTCATGATTGGTGGCAGTAGTTCCTCTAAAAACGTGGCTCAGACCGACTCGGACCGATCACTGTGGTTGAGTTTCAAAATGGCGGCGGCCGTATCATGAAGTCGTGGTGGGTCCTTTGGCCGGAGGTAAGGCCTCGCTCCGTCCAGTGAATTATATACATCTATGAGTATACATTGAGGATTTCATCAATGTCATCATAAAACTGCATTTTCGACGTGCGTCTTTACACGCCAGAAAACGTTTTCTAATACACGTCTTAAGACAAGACAAACTGCTTTAAATTACATTACACTCCTAAAAGCAGTGGTTTTGACTGCCAGTTATTTATGGCGTTTTCCTGATTTATGACACTTTTTGCTTGCCATAGCCTGGTACATATAGCTGTATCCAGCAGACGACTTTCCCTCAGCGAACTGTGCCGCGGTCCCATCATAACTCATAAACAAGCCGCCATTTTTCTCAATAAGGATTTGGTTTCATTAAATAGGGTAACAGAATAACGAAAAAAAACATTTAGAAGGTATATCAATGGTTGTTCTGATCGCTTTAGAGAAGGGCTGCCATGATTAGTCGACTAATCGATGACTAATCGACTATTAAAATAGTCGACGACTAATTTAATTGTCGAATAGTCGTTATTTTTATTGTATGAAGTTCGAGTGTCGTAAAGTTGAAAGTTATAATGGCATTATTCTAGCTTTTTGTACTGTTTTGGCATTTATTAAGGTTTTTTAGGCTATTTTTTAGTTTAGCTAATATTTCAGCTACACGCTAGCTGTTTTGGCTAATTCAGGATTTTTCAGTTTTTTAGGCTAATTTGGTGTTTAGCTAATATTTCAGCAGCATGTTAGCTATTTTTGGCTAATTTAGGATTTTTCAGGTTTTTTAGGCTAATTTGGAGTTTAGCTAATATTTCAGCCACACGCTAGCTGTTTTGGCTAACTTTGGCTCATTTTTAGGCTAATTTGGCATTTAACTAATAATTTCGGTGGTTATCAACTTAAGCATCTCTACATCCACTTTGCGCATGACCCGATTAGTCGCCCAATCGGAAAAAAATTTCGGTTATTAGTGGAATATTAAAATAATTAGAGGCCATATTTAGAACTTTAAAAAATTAAACAGAGGACAGTTTTGGTAAACAACAAGATCTGGTGTCTAAAACTGGCATCCCTTTGGAGAAAGTGACTCTTCAAAGTATACTTGTTCAAGTAATTAGATATTTACCATTTCTGTTACTATCTGCATTGTAATTTTAGGGATTTTTTTGTGTGTTTAAAATGTCCAAAGTTGGATTTTAAATTTGAAACATTGTTGAAAAATGAAGATTCTTCTGAAAAAATACGCTGTAAATTCATGAAGTTTCATTTTTTAATTTTTATTTTAAGTTTCTGAGACCTTTTAACCTCAGTAGGTTTCAGTACAAAAGTCTGCTACTTCCTGGAATATAAACTTTGTGTAGTTTTATGTCAACAAAATCAAAAATGAAGCAAATTTTATTTTATTTTTTATGGTTTTTATGTAGACATCTACATCTTACAGAACACCATTGATGGATATCTAATAGAGAAACAAATCCAGTTGTCTGAGAAAAGATCGTCAATAGATGTATATTAGTTATCTAACAGACGTCTTGAGACTCATCTGTTTCTTACGTTTATCAGCTTCAAGAATTTTAAGTACCTAAAACCGTAAATCTGAAAGTGTGTAAAGATTATGCCATAGCTTCACTTAGCTCTAAATTCCAAAGTCTGTGATGACAGTTTTGTCGCAGTTCATGTTTTAAAGCCGTGTTCCCCGGACTTCAAACATAGTAATGATGTCAGCGTTAACAGCAGGTCAGAGGTCAGGTCTGACATCGTACTTTGAACTTGACAAACCGCTCTCCATATGACGACTCAGCATACATTACATAAAGGAACCTGTGAGTCGAGACCCACGAGATTTAGTTGTGATTTACCAGATTTGATCCCGATCCACAGGATTCAAAACTCGACACAAAAGTATGGGTCGTGACTGACGAAATGTGAGTCGGAACCCACGAGATTTGAGTCAGGACCCGTGAGATTTGAGTCAGGACCCACGAGATTATAGTTGCGACCCACGAGATTTGAGTCAGGACCCGTGAGATTTGAATCAGGACCCACGAGATTTGAGTCACTTCCCACGAGATTTGAGTCGCGACCCACGAGATTTGAGTCGAGACCCACAAGATTTCAGTCGAGACGCACGAGATTTGAGTCAGGACCCTAGAGATTATAGTCGCGACCCACGAGAATTGAGTCGCGACCCACGAGATTTGAGTCACGACACGCGAGATTTGAGTAGAGACCCACGAGATTATAGTCGCGACCCACGAGATTTGAGTCAGGACACATGAGATTTGAGTCGAGACCCACGAGATTATAGTCGCGACCCACGAGATTTGAGTAGAGACCCACGAGATTACAGTCAGGACCCGTGAGATTTGAGTCAGGACCCGTGAGATTTGAGTTGAGACCCACGAGATTACAGTCAGGACCCGTGAGATTTGAGTCAGGACCCATGAGATTTGAGTCGAGACCCACGAGATTATAGTCGCGACCCACGAGATTTGAGTCAGGACACATGAGATTTGAGTCGAGACCCACGAGATTATAGTCGCGACCCACGAGATTTGAGTAGAGACCCACGAGATTACAGTCAGGACCCGTGAGATTTGAGTCAGGACCCGTGAGATTTGAGTTGAGACCCACGATATAGTCGCGACACACGAGATTGAGTCAGGACCTACAAGATTTGAATCAGGACCCACGAGATTTGAGTCACTCCCCACGAGATTTGATTCGCGACCCACGAGATTTGAGTCAAGACCCACGAGATTTGAGTCGTGACTCACAAGATGCCACAGGACAATGGATAGAGCTGTTTCCAGCGCTAGCCCCTGCTAGAACTATGGGTGGGATTATATAAACTCTATTTTTCCCCCAATCTCTTTCAAGCAATCAATTAAACTATACTTGATCTTAGTTAATAATTACATAATTAATGGACCAAATGTGAGATAAGTGTGTTGTTTTTTTGATTTTCTTAATTTTCCAATCAATACATTTTATTTTTTTGTAATGAGTTTGAAAAATCTGTTTTCGTTTTTTTCTATTGTATTGTCCACAATCTATGCTTGAAATAAACCAGATCGATCATATATAAAAAAAAAAGATATATAAAAATGGACAATTATTTGTAAATGAGATGAAAATGATTTAAAGGATCTCATTGGCTGCTTTTACTCAACAAGAGAAACTTCTCTTCTGTACTTTATCATCAGCTCACCTTTCACAGACATGAACTTGCAGACATTATGTCACTACAGGAGCTCATGAGGCTCATTCAGGTGTAGTTCGCTGGCATGACATCACCCGTAGCAACAATGTGATTCCAAGCAAAACAAAAAGTCCCCCTCTTCTGACTAATGACAACTAAAATATTATATTATTATTTGACTTGTTTAGCTTACATTATTTGACACAATTTAATCTATTTATTACACATTTCAATTGTAAAAATACTATTAACAACAATACATATTAGATTTGCTTTTAAAGGCAGCAATATTTTTACTATTCCTTTATTTTAACGGCTAAAACTTCACTAATATAAAGCAAACAAGTGAAAATTCCTTGTATTTGATTTTAATGAAAATGTAATTTCATATATTAGAAATTTGTAAGTTTAGTTTTTGTCTTCTGTCTTATTTCTTGCTTAAATAACCTGGACTGAACTGTTCCTCAACAATGTTAGATTATTATGAACAAGTAGGTTTTTTTTTTGATGATCATAAATCATTTTATATACATTTTTAAGGAGCATTTTGAAAAAGAAATGAAAGACTATAAATCAAAAGTATCTGTTCTTTCCTTCCTTATTTCTTACTTAATAACTGGACTCCTACTTCAACAATACTTTGAAGTACTCTCGCTTGAGTCATTTTTTGACCTCTGGTCACACTTCTGCCAGACTAATTGCTCACCTGCTCCGAGCATCCTTTGAGCTCAAAACTAATTTAGAGGAGAAGAAAGTTGACGAGCGTTTAAACGGATCACAAAGTGACGAATCGCACGTGTGTTTCTGCATAAGTGAACGCAGAAAAGAGGGATCTGCGACGTCAACGCGGATCTGATAAGTTTTCATTGGTGAGTGTCTCTGCTTTTATCTCCCACAACTGCTGAGCTTCTCTTATCATGTGCAGCAGTGCAGGCTGGAATTCCAGCCTTTGATAATTGTCTCTCAATCTTTGGTTACCCAAGCAGAGTTTCAGTGATGTGGACTGGAAAAACGTTTCAGAAACAGACTCACCGACCTCACCCTTCACAAAAAACGTTCTCAACAAACACTCACTGATATTCTTGGACATGTTAGCTATAATCTTATACCATCAAAGGAGATGCATTTGAAGACACCTGCAGCTCCACGCGTCACTCAAAAGAGGAAAATTACATCTATCAAATGTGTCATTTCTGATGATCAGAGTCCTCATCCCTTCTTTATGAAGCAAAAACACAACATAGTACAATGACTTTAGTTCAATTGGAAGCCTATTAGATAAAAACTGCAATATTTTACTTAGAAATAACATCCCACTCTGCAAAAAACGCAATCGTAATAAAGTAAAAAGGAGAACGTTTTAAGAAAAAAATTCTAATTTTCTGCCTTGGAAGTAAAATAATCTCATCAAGAATAGCTTGAATATTGAATAGCTTATTGAATAGCTTTCAATAGCTAAATAATTTGAGAAAACATGTCATTTTTTTCTTACAATAAGAATTATCAATTTTCTAATCCTTTTGGCAGATTTTTTGGTTTATTTCAAGAAAATCTGCCAGTGGGATTAGAATTTTTGCCATACATAAGGCGCTTGTTTTTCCAGTTCACTATAGTATTTTATGGTATTGTATAGTATATAGTTATCGTAGATAGGTGTGTATTACTTATATTCATATTTATGTTCATAGGAATATGTGTGTTTGCAAATGTTTAGGTATATGGATGCCATGACAGATAAATGTATCCCTTGGGAAATGAATAAAGTTCAATTCAATTCAATTCAATATATTTTCACCTAACAGGAATGTAAGGAAATAATGACATGAAGTTGTGTAGCATAAAAATAAAAATCAAGCTGATGGAACTTGGAATTTAATATAAAAATATTTAGTCATATCTTTTATGATACCCAAAAGTTTTAGTGTGATTTTTTTCTGTTTTCAAAGTGCGTTCAAGAATTTAGTAAACTTTAGATCAAAGGATTACTCTAAAGAGCATTTTTTTCACTTTATGTGAGAGAACTTTCATTTTATTATCATAATAAAACTAAAATATAAATTTTTAATTTCCAGTTACTGTCATGCATTAAACAATAAAAACAGTCTAAAAAGTAAAAACTTCCAAATACATTTAGGCGATCTTCAGTTAAGCATTAAAGGGTCACCAAACTCTAATTTAACTTTTATTTTTAGCTGTTGGCATCTATAAATGGGGCTTCAAAAGTGCTGCATGTTAGTCATAGCCAAATTTTTCACAAATTGAAATAAAACAGTTAAATTCTTCAAGATATAGTCAAAAACAGTCTGTGTGCTGCCCCCTACAGGTTGAAATGAGGTATTACAGTTGAATTTTGTGATTGGTCAAACCATGTAAGTTTCAGAAGTCTGACGTCATGATCTGCAGCTCCAGTAATGATGAATGTCCTGCCCCCAAGCCCCGCCCCTCTGACTGGATTTTTTAATTTTAGCTGTGGGTGGAGTCAGCCTCCAACTTCCTGGTTTGGTTACCCTTTAAACTATTTGGAGTCACGTTTCAATATTTACTGTAAGCAGTTTGTGTACTTACTAACGTTTTTAGCTAATTTGTTTTCTAGTGGGGTTTTTAGGATAATTTAGAGTTAAGCTAATATTTAAGATGTTTTTAGCTTTTTTTTTTAATCTACTGATTTTTTTTTTTGATAATTTAGAATTTATCTTTTATTTTAGCAACATGCTAACATTTTTGACTAAATTAGTTTACTGAGGACTTTTAGGCTAGTTTGGGGTTCAGCTAGTATTTAAGCAACAAGCTAGCATTTTTGCTACTAAAGTTAAAAACGTTAAAAAAATGATCTGTTTAAGAGATGCTAGTTTATTTTTATATATTTTTTTTGCTTTTGTTCGCGACAAAAGTAGACATTTTTGGCGGATTTGGCCTCTCATTAGTTTTGTATGCTAATTTGGAATTTAGCTAATATTTTAGCAATATGCTAACATTTTTAGCTAATTTTTTATCTACTGGGGGTTTTAGGCTAATTTTGAGTTTAGCTTTTATTTCAGCAACATGCTAACATTTTTTGGCTAATTTGTTTACTAGTGAGGTTTTTAGGATAATTTAGAGTTTAGCGAATATTTAAGATGTTTTTAGCTTTTCTTTTAAATCTACTGATTTTTTTTGATAATTTAGAATTTATCTTTTATTTTAGCAACATAACATTTTTTACTAAATTAGTTCACTGAGGACTTTTAGACTATTTTGGGGTTCAGCTAATATTTATGCAACAAGCTAGCTTTTTTGCTACTAAAGTTAAAAACGTTAAAAAAAATTATCTGTTTAAGATATGCTAGTTTATTTTTATATATTTTTTTTGCTTTTGTTCGCAACAAAAGTAGACATTTTGGCGGATTTTACCTCTCATTAGTTTTTTATGCTAATTTGGAGTTTAGCTAATATTTTAGCAATATGCTAACATTTTTAGCTAATTTGTTATCTACTGGGGGTTTTAGGCTTATTTTGAGTTTAGCTTTTATTTCAGCAACATGCTAAATTTCAGCTAGATATTAAGCAACAAGTTTTGTTTTTGCTAGTAAAGTTAAAAACATTTTAAAAATTCTCTTTTTAAGAGATGCTAGTTTATTTTCATATATATTTTTTGCTTTTGTATGTGACAAAAGTAGAAATTTATATTTATCAAAAAAAAGAAAAAGAAGGTTATGAATGAAAATTCAAATTTCTAAAGGCTCCTTCTAGGTTTTGTTAAGTAGAAAACAAGCCCAAATGGCTCTTTTACTGTTAAAGGTTACCGACCTCTGAACTTGACCAACACATTCTCTTCCTTAAGTCGTCACATATCGACGTTTGATTCGAGACCCTTCCACGTCATTCCCAACTCATTGTTTTTTGACAAATTACTTGTTATTCACACAAACAAAACCTCATTTACGCACAAATGTGATGTGAGACTCTTCACGTCTCTGAGATTCATGTGTAAATGATGCGTTCAAATGCTGAGATTGTGAATAATATCTAGTGAAAACTTGACATTTTCTCAATTTCTTAAACAGATACGCCCACTAATAAATATAAAAAAGTTCCAATCTGTTGTAGTTTAACGTTTTACGTTTGTAAATTGTATTTTTTTAATTTTGTAAATGTGAATACACAATTGCAAGTGCACATATTTATGCACAAAATTTATCGTATGAGGTGCAAATCAAGAATTATGCACATTGATTTACTACTTGAATGTTTGTTGAATTCAGATCGAGAAGGAGAAGAAATTAGAAGAAAATCCACCACAGAGCAGCAACCAAAGAAGTCAAAGCTCCAGCAGAAAGAAGCGTTACCAGCAGTGAAATTCAGAGGCCAAACAGGTGGAGCTGAAAACCGTCGTCTGGAGGTCGATCAGGCCAGTGATAGGAAATCATTTGGTTGACAGACGAAGCTCCTCCACTGCCAGAACCTCAGCAGGCTCCAAAATGATGAGGCTCCTGCAGAGGAGCATCTCCCTTTTTTTTTTTTTTTTATAAATAACGCGAGTTAGGAGGTGATCCAACGGAACGCTCCACTCAGATTCAGATCAGGGAATGAAGTCTGAGTGACCACAAAAAGACAGAAACATCTGATCATTTCTGCTAAATTTACTGCATGTTTTGGGAATTTAAAATGTATAGAAAAATTCTGCTGAAACCCTTTTTACCTACAAAAATTTGATCTACTTTCTACCTGCAAAACAACATAATTTAGTTTTTATCTTCTGAAAAGAAAAAAAATAGGAGAATTATTTAAGGAACCATCATAAAGATTTATAGTTTTGTTTTAACTTACAATAGCAGTTACTGTCAGAAGTGAAACCTATAGAGCAGATTAAATCTACTGACATCAGGCCTGGAGGAATACTCCACGAGTGTGAGGTGAAGCTCCTCTGCAATAATGCCAAAAGAAAGCCGAGGCAACGGTTGACCTTGTCCTTCTTTGCTGTTGGTCTGCGGGTTTGGGCCAGGGACAGGAACTCCCTGTACAGACACAGTGTCTGCGACTGCGAAAACGGCTCCACAGTAGAACACTTTGTTCACTGCCACCAAGGAAAACCCTAGACAACAAAAACATACACAGGCAGGGAAAAATGCACATGTGAGAGTGGGCTTTTTTTTTTTTTTTTTTTTTTCCTAAAAGACATTTTTCTTGGCTTTGAGTTGTAAATAATAGTCCCCAAAGAAGGAGAAAAATTCATAGAACTTGTATTGTCATGCAGCCCGACTGTTAGCAACCCATAAATATGAAATCATAAGAAGTCGAAAGTTAAATAACATTTTTTAAATTGTTTTGAGTCAAACTAAATGACTTTATATGTAACAGTTGGTTCTAAAAAGCCAAAGACTTCTATTGAGAATTAGAATCCAATAGAATCTCTATTGTTGCTTTTTTTTTTTTTCTCTGTACAAGTTAAAAACTGATATTTTGTTTTTCATGTCAAATATTCAAAACATTTTCAAGTTGTGGACATCCAACAAGCTCACTCCTGATTGTTGAGTGGTTGCCATAGAGACACTGACGCTAGGTACACACTGGACACAGAAGTGTGTGTGTCTGTTGTGATTGATGTTTATTTTAAAGTCTGTTTAGATACAAAAACATGATCGCATTTGTCAATCGCGTGTTTTATTGTGACAAATTGGTCATATTTTGAAAATATTCCTTATTTTCTCATGTATTTTGATGTCACTTCCTGCCAAAATTGACCAGCGGCTCCCTCACTATCACGGCCAGATGCCGAACGATCCGCTGTGAGCCTTCCGCGGAGGACCGCGGCGCTCTGCGCCTGGTGTGGATCACAGCATAGGTTAAGAAGGACGCTGAATGGAAGCGGCCTCCGTTCCGCGCTGCTTCCGCGTCCAGTGTGAACCAGGCGTGACTCAGACCAATCACTGCTTACTGACAATTTCTGGTTCCAACATGGCGACTGAATTGACTTCATTTCATTTGAGATTTTTTATTATTTTTTTAATTTTCAAAACAACAATGCCAAGGAGAGAGAAACGGAAACAAACACCAATGTTTACAGACCTTACAAAATACAAAAGGGGTTTATACAAGTATACACTTTGGGTGTCCGTACTGTGACAGTAAAATCTACCCAACACTACAGACTCTCAGCTCTTACGTCATTGCTCAAAAAAACTGTATAGTACATTAACAGTACTTGTTGAAATTGCCTTTTTTGCTTCAATTTGTTTGATAATATAGCATTGTTTCATGCAAAATGTGATAAAATTTGGTTTGGAGTTTGACTATTTCCTTTAATATACATGAACCCCCCCCCCCACCTCCTTTATTTTTATACTACAAAAATAAAGTCCTCGTCTTCCATGGGTGACATCACACTCACTCAGTCCAGGGCTAAAGTACAGTCAATGGTCAAACAAGACAGTAAAACCAAAAATATCATTTTTAGCGACTTGATTAGATAATTTATGTTTGGAGTCCATACACAGTCCAACATATGTCTAAAACTTTTTGACTTCTGGGTCACAAAGGGTTCTAAAATTCGATAGGCGGTGCCAAACCAGGAGCAGATGCGTGGGCGTGTTTTTGTCTCGTAAGAGAAAGAAATAACATGGAATATGGACCAAAACAAATCCCAAAATAGATCAAGTTCAACCAGGAATTCTTTAAAGGACTAGTAATGGGCTGGGACAAAGCTAAAATGCATATCCAGATATATTCCATATGTTCTAATGTATTCAAAAATAACAAATAATTACCGTTGACAACACAGGTTTTTTGTAAATTTGACAAAATCAACGACAAAATTTCGCCCTGCTTCAGAAACGGTTCGATTTGGGTCACGGTGACGCGTTGACGTCACATGGTAAGACAGCGCCAGCAGCCAGAATGCAGGCGGACCCAGCGTGTCTGCAGATACTGTATGTGTGTACGCTGCGGCAAAGTTGATCTATTAAACGTCGGTGTTATGGTACGACGGGTATTAGGGCCACAAAAAAAAAAAAAATATGTAATTATGATTTTAAAGTCGTAAATTTTACGAGATTTTACAATCGAAATGAGCCTATTGTGATGAACACTTGTGACAGACCAGACCGACTAAACTGTGAAAGCTTAGATTTCAACAGGTAAACTGAATGTTTAAAACATTGCACATGTTTGGAAGTTTCTTTATTTGATTTGTAGTTTATTAATCATTGATGGTGGCTTGCAGGATCTCTGCAGCTCCGTTGATGAAACCATCGACACGCACAGCTGTCACTTCAGTCATTTCTCCTCCGTTGAAAGATTCAGATCTCATTCATTTCCGTGTGATGCTTTCATCTGAAGAGGAATCGTTTTTGGAATTTTCAGTGTTTTTAGCTAACGTGACAGACTGTTGTCTTTCCCCGTTGTTGTTGTGTGTTGAAACGGGACGATTCACGTGGAGCTCTGTTTACATTCTCCTTTGGTTTCTGCGCATGTCAGAGACATGCAGTAAGTGGTGAAAGAGCTTCCGGGTATGTGAATAAAGTGAATAATATAAGTGGCGGACGGTCCTGCAAACATGTCTCTAAGCTCTTTATTTTGCATATGAAACTCTGCATTACCGACACGGACAGTCAGCTTCATTGATGATGATTTGATTTCGAGTCGCCAAAAGGTTCCGAATTTCTTTGTTTTTCAAACGGATCTGTAAATAAAGCTTCACGAGATGCTCCACGTCTTCCAGCTCGAGCATGGCTTGATAAACTGACAGCTTTGTTCTTTTCTCATTAAACTTACGACTTTAAATCGGCATTCTCCATCATTGCCATTGTTGTGAGCTCTTACGTTACGCACTGCCGGCTCAAATTGATCGGGCTTTTACAGTCCTCAAACCACAAACACCGGCGCTCTGAATCAGCGTCACTTTCAGGAATGTTTCCACAATCTGAGTCTGAAGACGAATTGTGGACCTTGAATATCGCCGCTATCGCTGGCTCCGACAGAGCTCCGAGAAGTTATCTTGCTATGTTACCCATGTGACGTCACACGCACCACGTGACCAAAACGGAGCGTTTTCCCGGAAGTGGAAATTTGCCTATGGAATTGGCCGCAAAAAAGGCCGTTTTATTTCAATATTTCTTGCTCAAACACACCAAAACATTTGGAAATTGTAAATATAAGGCAAAATACAGTTAACACCGAAAATGACCCACAACCCCATTACTAGCCCTTTAATTCTGATTAAAAATAAATATTTAGATTTTAAGACAGAACATTTTGGGGGTTTTTACTTAAAAACTGCAGCTTTTTCTCTCAATTTCACCAATGGGTTGATGTCTTTCAAGAAAAATTTGCAAGCTTAAAGAATTGTGGTGATCATGTGGTGCTGGAAAAACGACTGACTCACAAAAACACACAAGACCATAAAGAAATCAAATCTTCCACCACCACATGAGCGCAAACTTACTTTCTGCGCCTTACTTATAGCGCACCATCTATGGAGAGACACAAAAGAGAAATAAAATATGATTAAGAATTATCAATATCATTTATTCCAGTTCAGCGGGCCAGATTAAATTGCTTAATGGGCCACACATGGTCCTCGGGCTGTAGTCTATGGACTCTCGAAAGAGCCAAAATGAAATAAATATATACACTATTAAATAAATAAATAAATGTGGCATTAAATAAATAAATGTTGAAATAAATGTGGCATTAAAATATTTAAAGAGCACATTTAAGTATTTCACGACATATTTATTTATTTCATTGCCCAGTGTGGGTCAAAAGAGCCACATTGAAATTATTTAATGGTGCATATATTTATTTCATTTTGGCTCTTTCGAGACTCCATAGTAATCTGCCTACCCCTGGTCTAAACACAATTTGTTTGGTATGCTAGGCTAGCAACACATGAATGCTACAGCTGCTCATGCGGGACAAAGTAGTCTGTTACAGCTCACCAATAGTCTCAAGGATATACTGAGCGCTTCAAGCAAGAAGATATACACCACAGATTTGAACTAGTGTATCATTTGTAATGTTTCTCACCTCTTCTTCCTGGTGCCCAGATGACAAAATGGCAGCCTTCCTGTTTGGGGGTTGGGCAGAAGGAAGTAGAGGAGAGAGGATTTGTTTGAGTTCCTTTAGGTCAGGGGTGGGCAAACTACGGCCCGGGGGCCACATGCGACCCCTTAAGATACTTAATCTGGCCCTCCAAATTAAAATACATTGAATCAAAAATCCTAATTATTGTTTTATGTTCATTGTATTTCTGGTTTCTTTTCATGAATGGTGTTCGTGTGTAACTTCTGAGTCAGAAGGTGATTTTTCGGATTTCTTTGAGTTCACATTTTCCTCTGAAGAACATCAACCCATTGGATCACCAAAAAGAGAACAAAAATCAAAATTTAGAAATGAAAGTTCCCAAATTTTCTGTTTTTAAATGAATATATGTGAATTTTAATCCAAATTAAAGCATGTTTTTCTCTAAATTCCATATTATCTTTTTAGTTTATGAAGTTCATTACCAAATCACTCCTTCCATCTGCTCTTTGTCCGGCCCTTATGCCAAATTTTAGAACCCTAATCAAAAAGTTTTCCCACCCCTGCTTTAGGTTTTACTTTAATTTTATGTCTCTTTTCTTTGCAAAACCTTAAATGTATAGTTTCCAAGAAACCTGTGTTTTTAGTTTTATTTTGCTGAGTGTAATGCATCATTTTAATGATTTAATTCATAAAAAAAAAAAAAGGTTGCCAGAACAATAGCGCATATTGGTTCATTTTGAGTGATCCGATTCAAACCGTTTCACGGACCTCATATTGATCCAGGACATCTTTAGCCTAAACTTCCACCAGTGTGACTCAGAGGTAAATACCTGGAACTGAACAGTGCTGGTAAAGTTTTCTAGATTCCAGCTATTTCTTCAAGTTAATGAAAGTAAATTAAAAATGTGTACAAACAAACTAGTAAACAAGAGATAGTATAAAATCCAGTTATATTTTTGCTTAATAAACTTCAACACATTGTTGTTGTTCCTAATCCAAAAAAAAAACCTAAATTACCAAAAACAGCTATCATGTACCTGAAATATTAGTTAAACTACCAAATATCCTAAAAAACAGAAACAATCCTAAATTAGTCTAAATAGCTAGCATGTAGCTTAAATATTAGCTAAACTCCAAATTAGCCTAAAAAAATCTTAAAAAATGCCAAAATAATCCAAAAGGCAAGCATAATACCATTATAACTTTCAATTTTTCAACACTCTAACTCCATATAATATAAAGTAACGACTAATCGACTATCAAATTAGTTGTCGACTATTTTAATAGTCGATTAATCATCGATTAGTCGACTAATCGTGGCAGCTCTAATCCGCATGTGCTAGCATGAAATCAGCTAGTGCTGCTCGCTGGTGCAATGCAGCGTAAATGGTAATGAATTATTTTTTTCATGTGTTCATCAAAGTGTGTGTCTCGCTAGCACAAGGGTGTCAAACTCAATCACACAAGGGGCAAAAATTCAAAACACACCTGAGGTCGCGGGCCGAACAGGATAAACATTTATAAAACACTCTAAAAATGTTTAACACAATTATGAACAACATATAAAGCATTACCTGTGATAATGTAGTGTGAATGCTGTAAGCTGAATTTGGCCGCTGAAGATGCTGAAATTGATAACTGAAACCATTGAAGCTGATAGCCAGCTACAATATTCTCTAAATGCCAAATTAGCATTAAAAACTAAAAAAAAAAAAAAACAAACCTTAGGTTAGCCAATAAAGCTAGCATGTCGCTGAAAAAATCTAAACTTCAAAATATCCAAGAAAAATGAAAAAAGCTTAAATAAGCCAAAACAGCTAGCATGTAGCTGAAATATTAGCTAACCTACAAAATAGCTTTAAAAAATCATAGTAAATGCCAAAATAGCCCAAAAGCTAGCAGAACGCCAGTTTTAAATAAATTAACTTAAACCTTAAATAACTTTCAATTTTTTACTCTCCATAAAAAATATATTTTATCAAAATTATACAAGTTAAAAGTAAGCGCAAGATAACATCAGGCCGTTAATAACAATAAAATAAAATGATCTGGAGGGCCGGATAGAATTACCTGGAGGGCCAGATCCGGCCCCCGGGCCTTGACTTTGACACATGTGTGCTAGCATGTCTGGGAGGGATAAGAGGTGGTGGGGGTGGGGAGTATGCAGCTCAGCACCAAAAGCCACGCCCACACATAGGATATTTTGGAAACGGAGACTTCAGATCAACAGGAAAAATGGCTTTTTAAGACATTTGGGATGTGGAATTTTTGTTAAAAACTTCACAGTGCTAATTATACGACGGAGTATTAGGGTCACCGAAAAAAAAAAAAAAGTAATATTACAAGTTTTTTTCTCGTAGATATACGACTTTAAATCCCGTAGATTTACACGTTTTTTTCTCATAAATTTATGACTTTAAAAGTTGTAAATTTAACCTATGACTTTTAAAGTCATAAATATACGACTTTATTCTCATAATTTAGCAGTTACGACTTTTTTCTCGTAAATTTACGAGATTTAAAGTCGTAATTTTAAAAATATTTTTTTCTTCATAAAGTGACCCTAATACTCCGTTGTATAATTGAAAACCCCAAAAATAAAAAAAAATGTCGTAGTGGGACTTTAAGTGTTAAAAGGTATGACTCGACAAGATTCCATTCACAATTTGCTACTGACAGCTCAATCTGGTTGGATAAGTCAAATAAACAATCGTTACATTCCTATCCAGTCAATAAATTTGGAGATCATAAAAGGAGGAGGAGCTTAGTGAGAGCGGAGGATCAAAAGTGAAACCAGTGTGTGTTTTTGTCAAATAAAGAGCCGTTTCTGGATGTCGGCCTCGCAGGACGATTCTCTAACATTCACTCCTCATTAGGGCTGCCACGATTAGTCGACTAATCGATGACTAATCGACTATTAAGATAATCGACAACTAATTTAATAGTCGATTAGTCGTTATTTTATATCGTCTGAAGTCAGATTGTAGTAAAGTTGAAAGTTATAATAGCCTTCTGCTAGCTTTTTGGAATATTTTGGCATTTATTAAGGTTTTTAAGGCTATTTTGGAGTTTAGCTAAAATTTCAGCAGCATGCTAGGTATTTCGGCTAACTTTAGCTTTTTTACGTTTTTTAGGCAACTTTTGAGTTTAACTTATATTTCAGCTATATGCTAGCTGTTTTGGCTAATATAGGATTTTTCCGTTTTTTTAAGGCTAATGTGGAATTTAGCTAATATTTCAGCAGCATGCTAGCTATTTAGGCTAACTTTAGCTTTTTTACGTTTTTTAGGCAACTTTTGAGTTTAACTTATATTTCAGCTATATGCTAGCTGTTTTGGCTAATATAGGATTTTTCCATTTTTTTAAGGCTAATGTGGAATTTAGCTAATATTTCAGCAGCATGCTAGCTATTTAGGCTAACTTTAGCTTTTTTACGTTTTTTAGGCAACTTTTGAGTTTAACTTATATTTCAGCTATATGCTAGCTGTTTTGGCTAATATAGGATTTTTCCGTTTTTTTAAGGCTAATGTGGAATTTAGCTAATATTTCAGCAGCATGCTAGCTATTTCGGCTAACTTTAGCTTTTTTAAGTTTTTTAGGCAACTTTTGAGTTTAACTTATATTTCAGCTATATGCTAGCTGTTTTGGCTAATATAGGATTTTTCCGTTTTTTTAAGGCTAATGTGGAATTTAGCTAATATTTCAGCAGCATGCTAGCTATTTAGGCTAACTTTAGCTTTTTACGTTTTTTAGGCAACTTTTGAGTTTAACTTATATTTCAGCTATATGCTAGCTGTTTTGGCTAATATAGGATTTTTCCGTTTTTTAAGGCCAATGTGGAATTTAGCTAATATTTCAGCAGCATGCTAGCTATTTAGGCTAACTTTAGCTTTTTAACCTTTTTTAGGCAACTTTTGAGTTTAATCTATATTTCAGCTATATGCTAGCTGTTTTGGCTAATATAGGATTTTTCCGTTTTTTTAAGGCTAATGTGGAATTTAGCTAATATTTCAGCATATTTAGGCTAACTTTGGCTCTTTTTATTTTTTGGCTAATTTGGCATTTAACTAATATTTTAGCTGGTTATCAACTTCAGCATCTTTGCATCCACTTTGGCCATGAACAGATTAGTCGACTAATCGGAAAAAATAATCGGTGATTAGTCGACTATTAAAATAATCGTTTGTGGCAGCCCTACTCCTCATATGTTCAAACTGTCCAATAAGACTGTCATTTTTTCCAAGTTGATTAACTAATTTCTGTTTGGAGTACGCATGCAGATGAACAAATGTCGAAACACAACTTGTTTGGTATCCTAACAACACTCGCTCGTGCACAAGCTTTTCTCAATCACTTTCAATCTGGCTGACCAAATATCACCAGCAAATAGTGTCACTTCAATCATCGTGCCCCAAAAACTGATAGGTTATCCAATTATGTGCACTGATGCATTTCCTGTGAAGCTGGAACATTTCTCCTGACCTTTTCTTGATAGAAATGAAATTTTCTCCCCTTCAGGCTAAACAAAATCTCAAAGCGCTCCACCCTTTGAGTGAGTCATGCTGGGATAGTCAAACAAGCCTACGCAATGCAATGATGAATCCAGAGACGTGATTCCTGGAGAAGAGCTGTTTTGAAATCCTCCGCAGCTCTCCGATATGTCCCTTTTCTAAAGCGGCGCGTCTTGGGGCTTCGGGGAGGTGTTGACCCGGGGCGGAGGGCCTTTGCAGCTCTCTGCTCCCGCTCTCAGGGCAGGTTATCTCCGCCTGCAGCAAGCCGCCACGCGCCTGTTGCACCTGATTGTCTCCACGGCGCATTCCAGGCAGGAGAGGCCGACGAGTCGGGACAGCACACCCAGACAGTGATACACTTGTTCAGCAGCCACAGGTGTAGCTTTTCTCTTTCTCTTAAGTCTTCCTGAGGTATTAAGAGTTGTGGAGGAGTAAAAGTATTTCTGAAGGGAAGGCAGAGCAAATGACGAATGGCTTTTTCTTCAAACAACAAAAGAAAGCTTTTTCAACATTACTGTTTTATTGAACTCGTGGTTCTCTGGGATGAAATAAAAAAAATAAAAGACTCTGTGTTCCAACATAACCTCAGACTTTGTTCTGTCTTGAATTTGACTGTAAAAGCAGGAGATGAAGAATTGTGTGGATTTTCAACCAAGAAAATTTCAAATTTTTCCATCGTAGATTATAGCCTTTGTTTAACAGGGGCTGTGATCTATACCCTTTGATTTAAAGGCATGAGTCAGCAAACCGAGCAGGAGAAAAGACGAAAGTAAAGTCAGACTCTCAGACGGTGAACAAACAGAATCATCAAGTTTGCAAAAATGTATTTATATAGGTCCTGAACAGAGGACGATATATATATATATACACCTATATATATATACATACATACATACACACACACACATATATATACACATATTTACATATACGCATATATACATATATATACACATATATAAATATATATATATATAATATATATATATATATATATATATATATATATATGTATATATATATATATGTATATATATATATATACACATATATACATATATGTATATATATACATACATATATATATATAAACATACATATATATGTATGTATATATATATATATATATATATTATATATATATATATATATATATATATATATATATATATATATATATGTATATATGTGTATATTATATATATATATATATATATATATATATATATGTGTATATATATACATACATATATATACATACATATATATGTATGTATGTATATATATATACATATCTGTATATGTATATATATATATGTATATATATACATATATATGTATATATTTACATATACACACATATATATATATATATATATATATAAATATATATATATATTTACATATACTAACATATATATATGTATATTTGTCTTGTGTAATTCTCTCTACTGGCAGTATGAGGAGATTCCTTAACCCTACAGAAGTTGCACAGGTTCTCCAACTTCTCCAGGATGGAACATCCACACGTGCTGCTGCAAGAAGGTTTAATGTGTCTCCCAGCACAATCTCCAGAACATGGAGGAGATTTCAGGAGACTGCTGGT
The DNA here is from genome assembly GCA_003999625.1 of Oryzias javanicus. Taxonomy (NCBI): domain Eukaryota; kingdom Metazoa; phylum Chordata; class Actinopteri; order Beloniformes; family Adrianichthyidae; genus Oryzias; species Oryzias javanicus. The sequence goes on along the minus strand of CM012453.1, from coordinate 31,138,917 downwards.
TATTCTGGGAGAGCTGGACAGGAACGTAGAAGGTCCTCAACCCCTCAGCAGGACCCATACCTGCTCCTTTGTGCAAGGAGGAACAGGCTGAGCACTGCTCGTGCCCTACAGAATGACCTCCAGAGGGCCACTGGTGTGAATGTCTCTACCCAAACAATCAGGAACAGACTTCATGAAGGTGGCCTGAGGGCCCCACGTCCTGTAGTGGGCCCTGTGCTCACTGTCCAGCACCGTGGAGCTCCACTGGCATTTGATCAAGAACACCAGAATTGGCAAGTCCACCACTGGCGCCCTGTACTTTTCACAGACGAGAGCAGGTTCACCCTGAGCACCTGTGATAGACGTGAAAGAGTCTGGAGAAGACCAGGAGAACGTTCTGCTGCTGCAACGTAGTTCAACACGACAGGTTTGGTGGTGGGTCAGTGATGGTCTGGGGAGGCATATCCATGGAGGGACGCACAGACCTCTACTGCCTAGGAAATGGTGCTCTGACTGCCATGAGGTATCCAGATGAAATCCTTCAACCCATTGTCAGACCTTACGCTGGTGCAGGAGGTACTGGTTTCCTCCTAATGCACCACAATGCCCGGCCTCACGTGGCAAGAGTCTGCAGGCAGTACCTGGAGGATGAAGGAATTGAAACATTTGAATGACCTTCACCATCCCCTGACTTAAACCAAATAGAACATCTCTGGGACATTTTGGCATTGACTGCTGCTGCCTCACCTGCCAAGTTCTCTTGCATTTGAACAGGAATTTGTAAATTTGCTAATTTTCACCAAAGAAATATTTAAAACCAGCAAAGAAAAAAGTAATCACAGAATAGACATGTCTAAAAACTAATATTTTATTTTTCTTTTTAATAGTGAAAAAGTATATTCATCTTATTTAATTTATGTATTTTAACCTGCCTACACAACACGGGTATTTATTAAGTTTGGAGAAGGCTTAAGACCATGATGACTTTTAGTGAGTTCTTTACAAATGCAGGATATACCATTATAAATGGACAGGGTTGTTTTAGGCCTCTAAAACTGAGGGTCCGCATCTGGTTTTTTAGAATTGCTGCTGATTACCTGGATCATGTGTGTTCTGCGAATGAGAGGCAACAATTGCAAATTAGTTGGAAAACATGTAGGAAATTTGACACCTGTGTCTTACATCTTTGCCTCTTTGCAGATGACACTGTCGTGTTTGTATCAGTTAAGTAGATCTCCAATTCACTTTGTTTTCCATTCATTTTTAAAGGGTTATTTGTGGCATTCCAGGGCAGCCACAACAAGCAATACAGAGTGGTAAAACTCTAATGGGAACTCTGAAAATATGATAAATCTAATAATACAATACTGTGACAAACATTAAAAAGATGTAAGGATTACAGACGTCTCAAAGGTAAGGAGTTTAAGTGAGTTTCCTCTCCACCAGCTCCTCTGTGACACACTGAGAGCAGTTTCTTAATTGAATTCCCTCCGCAGAAGCAGAACAATGATCTTTTGATCTAGAACAGCTTGTATCTCTGACTGTAATATTCTCCCTTCGTCTATGCAGATCCACAATAAACTCATCCAGAGAATTCTAATTTCACGAGTCCGTCGAGATGACAGAGAAGGATGATTCGCCATCCAGAAGACCAGAGGCGTGCTGATGATGCAACAGCCAGCAGATGTGAAGGAAAACAGATAAAGGACAAGGAATTCAAAATAACATCTGTTTGGGCATGCAACTGCGATTGAGCAAAGACGGATTGTTCTTTGACTTTTTTTGTGCGAGCGATTTACTTTAACCTTCATTTAGCAGTGATTGGATTGAAAAAAACATCAGATTGGAGGGTTTTGCTATTCTATTCTGATTACAGGGCCTACAGGAGCAGAATGTAATGGTAACGAGGAAGCCATGCTTTTGAGTTTTTCAGAAGCGATTTAATCAAATACCGAGAGACAATTCAACACTTCTCCAAAATGAAAAGCGCCAAGAAGAACAGCCAATGGAGGTCGGGCAGCCGCTTTTTTCCATTGCCCTGCTTGTGGTCTGGGAGTGAGACACCGAGATCGACAAAACAGAGCTGAGTAAGAGGATGCAGGAGGGGGTGGATGCAGGCCGGGACCTGCTCCAGCATTAAGTTATGCCTTTGTAAGGAAGAAGCACTTGCCTATGGCAGGTGCAAGCAGAAGACGTGATGATCTCTTTAGAGAAGTACCCATCCTATCGAGCTGTCGGGACAAGTTGGAGGGCTCGGTCACCTCCCTCCTCTGAAAAAGCGAGCGCGACGGCGCGCACTTCTAAAGCGGACGGAGGAACTGGAAAATCCCAGCTTGAATGTAAAATTATAGGATTGTTGTGATGCTTGTCATGGAGGCTAATGTAGACAATAATATATCATAACAGCAATTACAGTTAGCAGGGATTGTCCCTTTTATGCTTCTCCTTAAAAGGCCCTAAAAGCATTAACAGATTAAAATAAACACATACATCATCCAGAGTGTTCAGATGTTTTATTTAAATCTGAAAATGTTTGCTTTCGTGGGAGTGGAGTAATCCTTCAGCCAGACTTTAAAAGACCACATAATAACCTAAAAACTTACATTTTTTTTCCAGAGAAATGTTAATAAGACGGCGCCCGATCATTAGCATGTGAGAGAAATGATTCAAACGCAGCTTCTCCTCCTCCCTTGTTTACCCCACAGAGGCACCTGCAGCCGCACAGGATCACCGACAAATTTACGGTTGCAGGTCTGACCGTGTCACGTGGGAGAGCAGTAATGGCTTGGGAAAAACGCGAATAACAAGGTTCGGCGTACGAAAATGAAGAATCTCCTGACAGAGACGTGACTCGCCATGCGCTCAAAACATTTTCAAGTGAGAATGGAAGGCCCGAGGCAATCTTTTTTTTTTTTTTTCCATGCAAACTTATTTTTGACAAACTGCAGGGAAGACGGGGGGGGGAGCTTCTTGTCTGTGGTGGTGTTAAACTGTTTATCTAAATTCCATATCAGAATGTTTGCAGCTTGATCTGAGCTGTGACATTTGAGATTCAGAGCTTGTTTCAGCCTGTATTTAAACCGAAAAAGAACGAAACGCGCAGGAGCGCGCGGCGGGGAGGGATAATGTGGGAGATTTTCAGCCCTGGTGCTCATTTAGAAAAAATCACAGATCATGCCAATGTCCAAGAACACGAGCTAAAATTACCGCTTTAAGCCATCCCCCATTCACTGCCATCGCAGTTGTATATTATTCTTAATAACGAGCCGAGAGCACACAATGATAGAGATCTAGAAAGATGTGATTTTGCAGCAATTATCCCCCCCAGACCCCCTGAAGGAGAGACGGCGTCTGACAATGAGGGCAGAGTAAGCAAAATTATCTTGCTTCCCTTCTCTGTTTGCTCTGCTTGAATGAACGGCACATCCACCACCTTGGTGGTGTCAGAATAGATTAGCGCCGCGGTCCCTCTCTGTAGCCGCACAAAATAAAATCCTCTCAAAAAGGAGGGGGATGTCTCTCCATCTCCAGAAATCTCACGAGTGGGGAATATACCTGCACAAATAGACGAGTTTAAACTGAAATTGAGTTGCTGAAAAAGAATGACCTGGCTTCAAAACACATCTTATTCCATGAATGCGCCTCATTTCGTATGCGGCCAAAAAGTCACGACAGAGAATCTTTTGGAACAGGTGAAGCCGGCTTGGCTTCAGATTGCTGAAAATTAAAATTTGAGGACAGGTTGAGACATTTCCTATCCTAAAAGAATCATCACTTTTGCCTTCAGCTATAATCGCTGCCCAGGGCTGCGGGGAAAAAGGAAAGCTTTTCAGTGTTTTCACTCCCCGGATCTCACAAAACAACAGGAAGTTCCTGAGCGAGAGCCCAAAGGTGAAGAGTTCACGGCCCTCAGACCAGATGACTGCTTTCTTACAAAACAAGTCTTCACTCCGATTAGGAAACACAACAAATAAAGGGATATTTTATGGTTTTGGCCCCAAAAACACAAAACCAAACGTGTAAAAAACAGCAAGAACATTGCCGCAGTCTTACCTGAACCTTGTTTCATGTTTCAAGTTCTTCTGAGACATGAAGCCAAACACAAGCTACAGAATGAAGGCTAAACCAAAAAAACATAATTTCATTTTTTTTTAATCGCAAACCTGAAAAAAAAAAAATCAATCAAAAATCTTTTTTTTTTTTTTTTTGCAGACTACTTATTATCTGAAAATAATCACAAAATTAAATCCCACACAAAACTGTACATTCAGAATGTTTATTTTAATTAGTGCTGTCAATTAAAATTAAAAATAAAAAAAAAATTTATCGCGATTTTATTGTTCATAGTTGCAGTATTTCCCAACTATTTATTATCCGCAAATAATCACACACAAAACTGTACATTTAGAATTTTTTTTTTTAATTAATGCTGTCAATCAATTAAAAAAAACTAACCAATTAATCGCAAACCTGGAAAAAAATTGATCGCAATTAATCGCAATTTTATTTATTTATTTTTTTAGTTCCAGTATTTTTCCTACCACTTATTATCTGGAAATAATTACAAAATGGAATCACACAAAAAATTGTACATTTGGAATGTTTTTAATGAGTGCAGTCAATTAAAACAAAAAAATTAATTAATCGCAAGCGTGGAAAAAAATTAATCGCGATTTTTATCGTTCATAGTTGCAGTATTTGCCAACCATTCAGTATCTGCAAATAATCACACACACAAAACTGTACATTTAGAAAATTTACGTTTAATTATTGCTGTCAATCAATTTTTAAAAAAATAATTGCAAACCTGGAAAAAATTGATCGCAATTAATCGCAATTTTATTTTATTTTTTATTTTTTAATTCCAAAATTTTTCCTACGACTTATTATCTTAAAATAATCACAAAATGAAATCACACACAAAACTGTACATTTATAACATTTGTTTTGAATGCATGCTGTCAATCAATTAAAAAAAACGAACTAATTAATCGCAAACCTGGAAAAAATTTATCGCAATTAATCGCAATTTTATTTATTTATTTTTTTAGTTCCAGTATTTTTCCTACCACTCATTATCTGGAAATAATTACAAAATGGAATCACACAAAAAACTGTACATTTAGAATGTTTTTAATGAGTGCAGTCAATTAAAACAAAAAATAATTAATCGTAAGCGTGGAAAAAAATTAATCGCAATTTTATCGTTCATAGTTGCAGTATTTGTCAACCATTTAGTATCTGCAAATAATCACACACACAAAACTGTACATTTAGAAAATTTAAATTTAATTATTGCTGTCAATTAATTGAAAAAAAAAATTAATCACAAACCTGGAAAAAATTGATTGCAATTAATCGCAATTTTATTTTATTTATTTTTTTATTCCAGAATTTTTCCTACCACTTATCTTAAAATAATCACAAAATGAAATCACACTCAAAACTGTACATTTATAACATTTTTTTTGAATGAATGCTGTCAATCAATTAAAAAAAATAACAATTACTCGCAAGGCTGGAAAAACTTAAGCGCAATTTTATTGTTTATAGTTGCAGTATTTGCCGACCACTTATTATCTGCAAAGAATCACAAACACAAAACTCTACATTTAGAACATTTATTTTTAATTAGTGCTGTCAATCGATTTAAAAAAACCTGAAAAAAAACTATTGCGATTAATCGCAATTTTTTTTTTTATAGCTACAGTATTTGTCAATCATTTATTATCTGCGAATAATCACACACAAAACTATACATTTAGAATATTTTTTAAATTAAGGTTTTCAATTGGTTAAAAAAAATTAATTAGTCGCAAGTCTGGAAACATATAAATCACGATTAACTGCGTTAAGGTATTTCCCGACGACTTATATTATATGCAAATAATCACAATTTGAAATCCCAAACAAAACTGTACATTTAGAACATTTAGTTTTATTAAAGGATAACAATCAATTGAAAACATTTTTAATTAATTAATCGCAAGCCTGGAAAAAAAATTATTAACCGCAAATAATTGCGATTTTTTTTTTTTAGTACAGTATTTTCAGACCACTTCTCTGAAAATAATCACAAGATGTAATCGCACAAAACTGTTCACATTTATTTTTAATTAAGGCTTTAAATCGATTAAAATGATTAATCGATTAATCACGATTAATCACAATGTTTTATTTGGTAAATTTTATACGAATATATGCGGCTTTTGAAAAAAAAAAAAAAACAGGCAAAGTGTGTTTAATACGTTTTTTCTCAAAGTATTTGTGTGTACAAAACAAATCCACAGTAAGATAAGCAGAACTCTACAGACTTTTATGTCTGCGGTATTACTTTTTTTTTTCTTCTTTTTTTTTTTTAAGAAAAAAAAAACTTTTCTTCCTCTTTCGGACAAAAACAAGCAGAAAGAGGTGAACTTTCTCTCTGAACTGAAGCTTTATTTAACCCATGTGACAATCAGCATTTATATCTTTTTCCTTTGATGCTGCAGTCGAGGCTCAGAGACGCGTTGTCGCTCCGGACCGTGGATCAAGTCAAATCTCGTCCGCTTTTCGTGAAAAAGCGATCCAAACAAAAAAAATAATGATAAGATTAAAGTATTTAAAAGCGATTGAACATGTATTTTGTAAGTGACCAAGTGAGATAAAACGGTATAATAAATTAGCATCAATAAACATGAACACATTAATTCTGGTGTTTACGCGCTAATATTACAACTATAAACACAAATGATGAGCGGTACACGCTCGTCCTGGTTTGATGCAGACCCCATCTTGACAATCTAAAGCAGGGGTCTCAAACTCAATTCAGCCGGGGGCCGCTGAAGGCAGAGTCTGGGTGAGGCCGGGCCGCATCAGGATTTCCACAAGAAAATCGCTGATAAAACATTCCAATGTTCTCAAATATCTTTATTTTTAACACAAAATAGTGAATGAATTAAATTAATTAATTTTAAAAAATGAATTAGAAAATCAATCATTAATAATTAAAATAATAACAATGACCATACAGCAGACACAGATGACTGTAGAAACCACATATTGACTGACTGACTGATCAGTGTTTCTCAAATGGTGGGACGCGCCCCCCTGGAGGGAATGCGAATAAAAACATGTTTACATTAGTGATGGATACTGTGCATAATCCTACATAGTAAATTAAATATAGCAAAAACAACCTAAAACTCAATTTACAGTGAACCAATGCAAAAGAACTGAATCTCTGAGAAAAGACAGAATTCCATCACTACTGTGGAGGGAAACAAGGAAAGATTGTTTTTACTTTGTCTGGAAGTTTTGGAAGTATTCTAAAAAAGAAAGAGAAAAATTAATAAAACAGATTATTTAGAAGTTTATTTGTTAATATTATTCTTTAATGATAATAAAAGTATGATTTTTGAGGAGACATACGTTTAACTTGAGCAAATTAACTGATACTAATGTTTGCAGCTGAAGGGGGGGGGGGGGGGGGTGTCTCAGAGAAAATACCTGACAAACACTAGACAAGAGAAAACTATTTTTATTCAGTTTCAAACGTCTGTATTTCCAGAACCTCCTTCATTTCTGAGCTGAGAGCAGCGCTCACTGAAAGGTCAATGCAAACGCGCACACCAGAATTCCTGGCCTCCGCGTCGGGAGCGCGCGTTGCTACGCAAGTTTTTAAATCTGGTCTCAAGCTCTACGCACAAATCGTGCACGCACTGAGTCTTCAACCCGGTTCAATATTTCACGCACAGTCGCAGCAGCGCTAATGAACGGTAAAAACACCATAGAAGAAGAATCTCCTCTCTACTGCTGCGTGCGTGACCGCGCTGCTCCCAGTGTGGATACCACCTGCTGAGCGTGCGTTCATAAACCCGCGCAGACATGCGGCCGGTGTGGAAGCACCTTTGAAGATTCTGCTCGCTCGCGGGCATCACTCACGCACGCGGAAGTAGTCAGTCTCTCTCGCGAGGACTTTTTCTTTTCGTGGAGGAGAAAAAAAAGCGCTCGCGAGGGTCAGATTTGTCCGCGCGGAATGTTTGATGCGTGCGCGGATTGTCGCGCGGCGTCAGGAACACGATTTTAGACAAGCGGCAGGCTGTGTATCACATGACGAAAGAGGAGCGGGGCCCGCGAATCACGTTCAGTGAGAAAGCACTTCACAGCTTCATGGCTCCTCCTCCACCCAGCTGATTGGAGGAATGAATTAAAGAGTGAGGAGGCTCGGACATCCCGCTGATGTCCCGCCCTCCAGAGCCATATACCTTACTGTGATTGGTTCGTTCAGCTCAGCACACAACAACTGTCATTCATATCAGCCTTGCGGGCCGCACTAACAGTAATCTTTCAAATGAAGACGAGGGCCGCAAATTATCATCCCGCGGGCCGCAGATTGCCCGCGGGCCGCGAGTTTGAGACCCCTGATCTAAAGGAATTCACTGTCACGCTCCATCTGTGTTCTTCTGCCTAACAGCTGACGGTGCAGCAACGCATCTGACAGGTGATCTCATTACTCATGTTAGTTGTCTCTCTTTCAAAGTGCAGACAACTAACAGAATGTTTTGAGAAGCAGCACGCTCAAAGTTATCAAGAGAATGTTATTGTCTCTCTTTTTTTTTACTACACCCACTCTCGGTTTTCTGAAATTATTCCAGCTACAACTTGAAGTCTCGTCCAGAAATGTCTCTGTTTTACTAGCGTGCAACAACGATTTCTCATTTTCAAAACCATGTGCAGATGAATGTGCATGCGGACACCTTGAATTAGAAAAAAGGCTGGAAGTAGTAATTATTGTTTGTCTCCCATTGCTGTGTCAACAAAGATGAAATCGGGGCAGATTTGAGCCTCCGTCCCCATGAAGACTGAGAGAAAATGTCTCAGTTAGAGCTCAGATCTGTCTGGAGTTTGGAGAAATATCCCCTTTCAGAAACTTAGTTTGTATATAATGATGAGAGACAGGCAAAAAAGACAGATAATTTGTATTTTTTTTTACAATACGTTAGCATAGCGTCTGATTTGACAACTGAGAAAGCACTACAAACTGATACTTTTGGATATTTCACAAGATTTTTAATTAGTTCCCTTGCTTTACACCAGAGGTCTGCAAACTGCAAATCTCCATGGTGGCTCTCTGGCTAAAGAAAAATAATATACTATTTTTTTTTTTTTTTTTTTAATCGGAGGTTAACTATTATTTTAGTAACATACTAACGTTTTTGGATAATTTGTTATCTACTGGAGTTTTTAGGCTAATTTAGAGTTTAGCTTCTATTTTGGCAACATGCTAACATTTTGGATTAATTCAGTTTACTGAGGAATTGTATGCTAATTTGGAGTTTAGCTAATATTTTGGTGAAATGCTAATGTTTCCAGCTAATTTGTTATCTACTGACATTTTTTGGGACAATTTAGAATTTAGCTTCTATTTTAGTAACATACTAACGTTTTTGGATATTTTGTTATCTACTGGAGCTTTTAGGCTAATTTAGAGTCTTAGCTTCTATTTTGGCATCATGCTAACATTTTGGATTAATTCAGGATTTTTATGCTAATTTGGAGTTTAGCTAATATTTTAATGAAATGCTAATGTATTCAGCTAATTTGTCATCTACTAAGCTAATTTAGAGTTTAGCTTCTATTTTAGCAACATGCTAACGTTTTTGACTCAATTAGTTTACTGAAGAATTTTAGGCTATTCTGGAGTTCAGCTAATAATTGAGCAACAAGCTAGCTTTTTTTTTTGGTGGATTTGGCCTCTAATTAGTTTTTTATGCTAATTTGGAGTTTAGCTAATATTTTGGTGAAATGCTAATGTTTTTAGCTAATTTGTTATCTACTGACATTTTTTGGGACAATTTTAGAATTTAACTTCTATTTTAGTAACATACTAACGTTTTTGGATATTTTGTTATCTACTGGAGCTTTTAGGCTAATCTAGAGTTTTAGCTTCTATTTTGGCATCATGCTAACATTTTGGATTCATTTAGGAATTTTATGCTAATTTGGAGTTTAGCTAATATTTTAATGAAATGCTAATATTTTCAGCTAATTTGTCATCTACTAAGCTAATTTAGTGTTTAGCTTCTATTTTAGCAACATGCTAACGTTTTTGACTCAATTAGTTTACTGAAGAATTTTAGGCTATTCTGGAGTTCAGCTAATAATTGAGCAACAAGCTAGCTTTTTTTTTTTGGTGGATTTGGCCTCTAATTAGTTTTTTATGCTAATTTGGAGTTTAGCTAATATTTTGGTGAAATGCTAATGTTTTTAGCTAATTTGTTATCTACTGACATTTTCTGGGACAATTTAGAATTTAGCTTCTATTTTAGCAACGTGCTAACGTTTTAGACTCAATTAGTTTACTGAAGAATTTTAGGCTATTTTGGAGTTCAGCTAGTAATTAAGCAACAAGCTAGGTTTTTTTTTTTTTTTGGCGGATTTGGCCTCTAATTAGTTTTTTATGCTAATTTGGAGTTTAGCTAATATTTTGGTGAAATGCTCATGTTTTTAGCTAATTTGTTATCTACTACATTTTTTGGGACAATTTAGAATTCAGCTTCTATTTTAGCAAAATGCCAAAGTTTTTGACTAAATTAGTTTACTGAGGATTTTTAGGCTATTTTGGAGTTCAGCTAGTAGTTGAGCAACAAGCTAGCTTTTTTGGCGGATTTGGCCTCTAATCAGTTTTTTATGCTAATTTGGAGTTTGGCTAATATTTTAGTAAAATGCTCATGTTTTTTAGCTAATTTGTTATCTTCTGATTTTTTTTGTATAGTTTAGTATTTAGCTTATATTTTAGCAACATGCTGACGTTTTTGACTAAATTAGTTTACTGAGGAATTTTAGGCTATTTTGGAGTTCAGCTAGTAATTGAGCAACAAGCTAGCTTTTTTTTTTTGGCGAATTTGGCCTCTAATTAGTTTTTTATGCTAATTTGGAGTTTAGCTAATATTTTAGCAATATGCTAACATTTTTAGCTAATTTGTTATCTACTGGGGGTTTTAGGCTAATTTTGAGTTTAGCTTTTATTTCAGCAAAATGCTACAATTTTTTGGCAAATTTAATTTACAGAGAAAAGTTGGCAGAGAAAAGTTCTGCTCATTCAAAGTTCAGCTAGTAATTAAACAACAAGCTTACTTTTTTGCTACTAAAGCTAAAAACATAAAAAAAAAATACCTTTTTGAGAGATGCTAGTTTCTTTTTATTTTTTATTTTTTTGCTTTTGTTCATGCCAAAAATAGACATTATTCACATTTATTAAAAAACAAAAAGAAGGTTATGAATCCAAATCCAAGTTTCTTAAAGGCTGACGTAAGTCAATGCGGCTCCGTCTAGGTTTTGATCAGTGGAAATAAGCCTAAATGGCTCTTTTCCTGCTAAAGGTTTCCAACCCCTGCTCTACACCTTTCAAAGATTTTTTTTTAAATCAACAGTTGAGATTGTTTTTGTCTCTTTAGAAGCCAGGATAAAGAAAAAAGGAAATTATCAGGAGCAAAAATCCATTTCTTCATTCTTTTGAGAAATATAAAAACTTCATTTGAGACTCAAAGAAACTTAAATTGGATTAATTTAAGAAATGTTCATCAGACATTTGAATGCATTTTATTGAAAATATTACTTCATAACATGGAGAAACTCAGAAGGTTTTAACTAAGATAATACTGTTATTTTGTTCACATTTCGTTCTAAAATGAGTCATTTCCACTAATTACACTAGTTTTTTTTCACTGTAATCAAAATAACCTGTAATTAGGTTCATCAAAACTCAAAAAGTACAAACTATTCTTTAGAACTGGTTAAAAAATATTCTTTAGCTGCATATTATTTTTCCCTTTTTGAAGGCGTCTGTGAAACGCCCCGTTTTTAGATCTTAAAATCTAATTATAAGAGTTAAAATGCTCCATGGACAGATAAGTCACTATTTTCTAGTGATTTTCTTCTTCAGATTTGTGTATTTTTCTAATTTTTAAGCCACCTTTTTCTGCAGTGTGTGAACAAAATGCCACATTTTAACTTGTTTTATTTACTCCTAATGAGCAAATGATGTCTGGTCATCTCACCGACTTTAATAAAAACTCTGCCATGGTTAACGAAATGATCGAAAATGTTTGTTTACGTGCATTGTAACCTGTATGTTTTAATAGTTCTGGAGGAGCCTCAACAAAAACCCTAGAGAGTCGTTTCTTTGAAGACCCACAGATGAAAATCCAGTTTTTAACATTTTCTTGTAGCATTTTTCTGATGATGGAGGACACTTATTAAGAAAAATAAAACTTAACGTTAGTCTCTAGGGTGTGTACCGACCTATTTTAGTTTTTAATTGCATTAATGACTTAAAATTAATTTATTCCATCAAGGCTTTTAGACTTTTCTTACTGACCTTGATTTAAAAAAAAATGTTTTTTTTTCCATCTAAAATGTTCAAGTTGAAATTCTGTCCTTATAACTTTATAAAGCTATAATTAGAGCCTAAATTAAAAACATAAGTGGATTCAGCAAGCATACTGACAGCCACCTCCTCTCCGAGTCATGTGAGGTTTAAAAGAGGCTCATTTGTCCAGGATAGTCGCAAAAAAGCAAAATAAACACATCAGGCATGTGCCGACACACCAAGACTTTTCTCTGATTTTAATACTTCTGGAAGATGTAAATGATTTCTATTTGTTTATGTTCCAACATGTTTGGATTAAAGTTCTATGTATTTTTACATATTCTTAAAGAAGATATGCAAACTGACACAACACGATAGAAGTTACTAGAGTTAATTTTAAAATAAAAAATTTGACCAAGCAAATTGATTTCAGACGTGTTTTACTCAGTAAAATTGAGTTAATACAAGAACCTTTGTTTTATGAATCTCTTAAGGTTATTTTTTCTGTGAGTATTGAAAGGCATAAGTATTTATTTAAAGGCCAAGAACCCACAAAAGAAAATAATAACAAAATCAAAATTTCCATGGATACGGAAGCCAAACGCTGCGTTCACACCGAAAGTGATTTGCACAGCCAGTTTCAATGTAAAGTCCAGTCAAGTTCCAAATTGAGGCGATCTGAAGTCCTGATTGAGAGACGAAGGCGTAACGGCGGTCTGGCAGCAGCGTGAATTGAACGGCACGAATTGAGCGGCGCAGCCAGAGTTCAAATATTTACATTGGCAGGACGTCACATCTACCAATAAAGAACTCAGTTTTTGGTATGTGACGTTTTCAGAGACTCGATCAGCGGACAGAAAACTAATTCAATGTGAGAGATTTTGTCCTGAACTTCCAGCTACTGTTGGACACTCAGCTGCAGATCCAGAGTATTTGTTTTTATTTTTCTCCTCTCTGGTTAATAGAACACAGTGAGCCATCAAACTCAGTCACAGAGACACAGAAACATAGTGGAAGTGGCTGTCATGGATGAGAGTGAACTCCTGATGCAGGTACCACATGTGCTTGGCCTCCAAGATCGGCCCGGGGGCTAGCGACTTGATGACGTGTAAGACTGTGATTGGTCCGGACCTTTAGACCACCATCGCGTGACATAGGATATGACACACATGCTTGTGGTCTTCGCGAGTAAAGAACCGAGGAGGTCCGAACGAGTACGCAAAGAATCCCAAAAAGAGGCTACAATATTTGCAATCAACCGCAAAAACCTTGACAAAATCATCCGATCGAGAGGAATCATCACAGGATAGCAATCATATTTTAATAGCGAGAAATCAGGCTGGAAAGTTTGTGCTAAACTGGGTGCTAGCGAGTAGCATGCTAGTTTGCGGTTGGTTGCACATAAAAAAGGAAAGTCGTAACTTGCATGTAATTTTTCCAAATACATCCTGGTGTTGAACTTCTTTGTGGTCGAACAGACCAGAGGAAGTCCAGCTAGAGTATGCAGCTCACTTTCTGCTCAGTTACATAAACACTGAGGAGAAGGGGAGGAGCCAAAATAATAAATAATAGCCAAAGCAGATTTTGACACCTTTTTTTAATTTTTTTTCATAAACTTTATTGTAAAAATTAGTTTCAGTGCAGAAAAACTGCAAAATAGAAAGCCTCCGAGCCGATCTTGCAACCCGAGCACATCATGTGGTACCTACACCGGAACCTCCGGAGGATTTCATGACACAGACATGTAGACGTGTAACTGATGTGTTTGTAGAACTCTTCACGACAAATTAACCAGATTTCTCAACATCATCTGTGTCTTCCATATTGTCAGTGAGATATCCAAGACTGCGCTCCATGTAGCCATCGTGCTAAAAACATTAGCACGTGGCTCCTTCCGCCGCGGCGTCAAGCTCAGGCAGGCAGCGAGCAGCAAATTTGTTGCACCGATCATGTTTGGTGTGAATGCAGCACAACAAGACGATAAAGAGATTTTAAAAAATTGAATGATTTGAATTTGGTGAATTTTAAAGCTGATTAAAGACGTGGGCCCAAACCGATTTGTTAACACCGTAGATGTAACAGAAAGCTGTTAGGTTTCAGCAGGAGAACGTGTGAACAGATACACCTCAGATAGATGTGGCTGATAGGAAGGGGGGCGGGGCTGCACTCCAGTAATTCCACCAACAACTCGGAGGTGAATTTCTAATGAACTCCTGCTGCTCTGCAGAAACTGTGTCCTAGAAAACTACTTCTTTTTTCAAAAATTTTGGGTCAAAACAGCATAATCCTTAAAACACTTTGAAACTAGACCTAGATTATTAAAATAAATAGCTTAACCTCTTAACCACCTGCTCAGTCAAACGGTGGAGCACATTTGGAAAAGATGTTATAAAATAATAATTATGTGTTTTACTCCTCAAGGTATGGAGCCCCCAGAGGGACATTAAATAAAAAAAATTGAAGTAAAAAGAAAAGGTTTTTCCAAAAATTTTAGAAAAAAACGTTTGTTTGTTTTTTTAGTTTAATTTAAAAAAAAATTTCAGTGACTGTCTGATGCCCACAAGTTACTAACCAGAACATTTTATTTTTCTAAAAATTGAAGTAAAAAGAAAAAGTTTTTCCAAAAATGAAAAAAAATGTTTGTTTTTTGTTTTTACTTTAATTTTTAGAATTTTTTTTTTCAGTTACTGTCTGATGCCTACAAGTTACTAACCAGAACATTTTATTTTTCTAAAATTGAAGTAAAAAGAAAAGGTTTTCCAAAAATTTTTTAAAAAAAAATTGTTTTTTGTTTTTACTTTAATTTTTAGAAATTTTTTTTTCAGTTACTGTCTGATGCCCACAATACAATGGAGTATTAGGGTCACCGAAAAAAAAAAAAGTAATATACAAGTTTTTTTCTCGTAGATATACGACTTTAAATCTCGTAAATTTACGAGATAAAAGTCGTAACTGCTAAATTATGAGAATAAAGTCGTATATTTATGACTTTAAAAGTCATATGTTAAATTTACAACTTTTAAAGTCGTAAATTTATGAGAAAAAAACGTGTAAATCTACGAGATTTAAAGTCGTAAATCTACGAGATTAAAAGTCGTAATTTAATGAGAAAAGAACCAAAGTTGTCTGTTTATCAGAGCCGTGCTTGAAGATGAAAGACGTGGAGAATCTGGTGTAGATTATGTCCAGATCGGTGTTAAAAGCAAATAAATTCTGAACCTTTTGGCGATTCAAAATCAAATTATTTCCGGGTTCGGTAGTGCGTGTGTTGTCTTGCGTATCTTCAAGTAAGCAAAAGAGGCGCTATTATTGTGTTAAACAGACTTTTTATTAACAGTCTCTTCTTACACTGTGCATGACTAGCGCTCATCTGCTAGCTTACTACTTGCCGTGTACCGAACATGTGACCAGTCGCTTGGCCTTCTGGGTAATGCAGTTCTTAAACAGCTAACTTCAATACACAACAGTGCGGAGTTTCATATGTAAAATAAAGAGTTTAGAGATACACGTTCATCAGGATCGTCACTTTATTACGTCTTTCATTTCCTTTCGCTACCTTACGTCATGTCTCTGTCATGCTCAGAAACAAAAGAGAATGTAAACAGAGCTCCGGACGCCTCCTTCCCCAAATGAAACGTCCCGTCTCGACACAAAACAACATTGAGAAATGACAACGTTAGCACAAGAACATTGAAAATTCCAAAAACTAGTCCTCTTCAGACGGAAGCATCACAGAGTTGGAGGAGATCTGGTCTGTCGTAGAGGAAGAAATGACGTGAAATGGACAGCTGGAGGATATAAACGGGATCTGCAGAGATCCTGCAAGCAGCATCAACGAATAAAACATTAATACACTGTAAATCAAATAAAGGAACTTCCAAATATTTGAAATATTTTAAACATTCAGTTTACCTGATGAAATCCAAGACGCTTTTCACAGTTTGGTTGGTCTGCTTCAGTTCACGGCATAAATTCGCTGGAATGTAGACTCCCCTCGATTTTAATAAAGTTATGAGAAAAAAAGTCGTAAATCTACGAGATTAAAACTCATACATTTACGAGATTTAAAGTCGTATATCTACGAGAAAAAAACTTGTAATATTACTTTTTTTTTTTTTTTCGGTGACCCTAATACTCCGTCGTACCACAAGTTACTAACCAGAACATTTTATTTTTCTAAAAATTGAAGTAAAAAGAAAAGGTTTTTCCAAAAATTAAAAAAAAAATTTTGTTTTTTGTTTTTTACTTTAATTTTTAGAATTTTTTTTCAGTTACTGTCTGATGCCCACAAGTTACTAACCAGAACAAAATATTTTTTTTTTAAATTGAAGCAAAAAAAAAAGCGCACCTGTTACTTTTTAGAATTTTTTTAACTTAAATTTTTATGGATCCTTAATGCAAAATAATAATTTCTATTTTATATTTTTAAATTCGATGTCCCTTTAGGGGCTACAAGACAATAAGAAACAGAAAAATACCTTTTTTATCTGATTTTTTTTACATTTTTTGGGTAGTCAAAGGGTTAACAGCCACAAACCTTTGTGACAAACACGTCCACGTATGGATGGAAGGCATACCTGAGCTGCTTTGCATCCGAACGCCTCATTGGTCTCCATATATATGAATCACAGTCAACCGAGCATCAAGACCAGATGAGTAAAATTATTATTTTCATTCTTTTTTCCCCTCAACAAACACCTTTGTTAAAACTGCAAGAGAAATATTCATTAACTCCTCTTGTAAAGATAATTATTAGAAATAATGATAGAAAGGGATTCAATAGAGAAGACGTTGGTACCAAAACTAAGTTGTTTTTTTTTTTTTTCAAAGTGCTTTTCTGTGTTGGAACAAAAGAATGTCACGATTTATTGAAGCTGATTTATGTCAAAGAAAAAGAAAAATACTTGTTTTTCAACTGACTTATTCATACAGCCGTGCGCACAGGCACAACATGAATATTTCTTCCTCCTAATCCACGCTTTCCGTTTGATGACGAGAAAAAAAAAAAAAAAAAAAGATTTTGTTGAATGGTTTGAACTTCTCGCAGGAGCCAGACAGACGTCATTGTTTTTTTTCTCTGTGAGCTCTTAAGAAGTATCAGCTGTCATTCATGGTAAGGATGGAGAAGTACATTTTTAGCAGATCAGGCTCTTTCTTTCTCCTCTTTGATTCCAATTCCTTCAGCTTCGTAATCCCCTCTCTTTTCATCTTTTAGTCTCATTGATCAGTGCAGCCACTGAGATGCAGACAACAGGTGTGATCATCATCTCAATGCCTCTCCGATTGCGTGTGGTCTAAAAAAAACCCACTCAAACGCAATATATCTATATTTCATAGACACTTTCCAGATCTTCTCTATTATCGATTGAACTCTTTTTAATAATCGTATGAGCCGAAATCTTGCAAGAGGAAGTGCCGGAGGCTAAACCTGGGAGCATTTGTGTACACATGTTTATGTGTGCATGTGCCTGCATGAATGACTGTGAGTGTTTGTGTCAACCGTAGCATAATGATAGACTGACAGCACCACCCCAAGCTAGGAGAAAAGGCCTGCATTCCTGGGCAGATGCTGCAGGTCAGAACACGCCGCCTGCCGTCATCGCTCTCTGAGTGAATACTTTCTGAGCTGGTGGGTAGAAATCCTCGCTCAGGGATAGAACGTTGTCATTTTTGGCTTTTGCTGGGCATAATATTGCTAAATGTGTATTGTGGGGAAAGTTATGTCAGAGCTTTTAAAGTCTCAGAGTTAGGCCCGGGGGCCGGATACGGCCCTCCGGATTATTTTATTTTATTGGCATTAACGACCCAATGTTATCTTGCGCTTATTTGTAACTTGTATAATTTTGACAAAATATATTTTTATAGAGAGTAAAATATTGAAAGTTATTTAAGGTTTAAAATAATTCATTCCAGGGTAATATTCCTGCTTTTTTATTATTCATAATTATGTTAAAATGTTACGGTTTTAAAGTTTCAAAGATTAACATTCTGCTAGCTGTTTTGGAGTTTAGCTAATATTTTAGCTACATGCTAGCTGTTTTTGTCCATTTTAGAGTTTTGCTTATATTTGTTTTTATTTATTTATTTTTTTTAATTTCATTTTTATTTATTAAAAAACATACAACATAAACTTGAGTTGTAAACTCAAGCATGATAGAAAATGAACGAAAAAAAATGAAAAGGGGACAGAAAGAAGAAAAACTTATTTTGTCTGCCCCTTTTAACAATCAATACATCAATCTATCGATAAAAAAAAGAAAGATACAAAAAAAAAAAGATATTTGAGCAAAAATGCTGTTTTGGCGAATTTAAACTTTTCTTTTTTAATTTTTTAGGCTGTTTTGGAGTTTAGCTAATATTTCAGCTACATGCTAGGTGTTTTGGCTAATTGAGACTTTTTTTCAGTTTTTTTAAATTTTGTCCATTTTAGAGTTTAGCTGATATTTCAACTACATGCTAGCTGTTTTGGCTAATTTAATCTTTTTTAAGTATTTTTTTCTATTTTGTCCATTTTGGAGGTTTGCTTATATTTGAGCTAAATGCTAGCTGTTTTGGCTAATTTAAACTTTTCTTTTTTAATTTTTTAGGCTGTTTTGGAGTTTAGCTAATATTTCAGCTACATGCTAGCTGTTTTGGATAATTTAGTCTTTTTTAAGTATTTTTTTATTTTGTCCATTTTGGAGTTTCGCTTATATTTGAGCTAAATGCTAGCTGTTTTGGCTAATTTAAACTTTTCTTTTTTAATTTTTTAGGCTGTTTTGGAGTTTAGCTAATATTTCAGCTACATGCTAGCTGTTTTGACTAATTTATACTTTTTTTCAGTTTTGTAAAATTTTGTCCATTTTAGAATTTAGCTTATATTTCAGCTAAATGCTAGCTGTTTTGGCTAATTTAGGCTTTTTTATGTTTTTTTTTTAGGCCATTTTGGAGTTTAGCTACTTTTTCAGCTAAGTGTTAGCCATTTTGGCTAATTTAGCCTTTTTTTTAATTATTTATTAGGCTGCATTAGAGTTTAGCTGATATTTCAACTACATGCTAGCTGTTTCGTGTAATTTAGGTTTTTCAGTTTTCAGGCTATTTTGAAGTTACTTTTTCTACTACATAGTAGCTGTTTTGACCAACCTAACTTTTGCTTTTTTTAGTTTTTTAAGGCTAATTTGGCATTTAGTTAATATTTTTATCTATCACTTTCAGCATCTTCTGCTATCAGCACTAGCATCTTGAGCAGCCAAATTCAGCTTACAGCATTCATGCTAGCATTTTCGTAGGTAATGCTATATATCTAGTTCGTAATTATGCTAAAAAGTTAGGGTTGTAAAGTTTAAAAAATTTAGTCTGAGAGTATTTAATAAATGTTTATCCTGTTAAGGTTTGTTTTACATTTTTGCTTCTTGTGCGATAGAGTTTGACCTAGTTTCAAAGGGAAACTTGGATGTAACAACCATATTTTATTTTTATTTTTTAGAGGATTAGCATAAGTTTTCACTGAAAGTCCAGGAAGTATTTTCCTAATGTGGATTTTTTTTAAATATTGAAAGCATTTAGTCTGTATTTTTAAAAGAACCTAAGAGCATAAATGTGATTTACTGCCATAAGAATGGTGAAAACATGCAGTTGCTCTCTCATATTACCTGCACCTGTTACCCCGATCTGACACACCTGCCTCCTGCACAGAGTCCAGCTGGTTCCCCACATAAAACCCTTCGTCAGGCGGCACACAAACCGGTTAAGGATCAGTTCTTTAACCTCACAGTGCTTCATGGGAATATTTCATAGCTCCCTGGTGGTCCAGTATCCTCTCATTTGGCTTCCTTTTTCTGTCCAAAGAGAGCTTGAACTGCAGAAGAACTCCCACTCAACGTGATCAAACAGAAAATGTTCCCAGTAATAATCATACTTTCCCCTGGCTTTAATGCTCTAACCTTTTCCATTTGCCCCTAATTGAACCATTAATCAAACAGACTGTAAGTGGAAGGGCTGTTGATCACGGATCAGTGTGTTTTAGATGCGTGTCTCGTGTGGAGGGAACACACAGGGAGGGGGATTCGCTCCACCTACAGGATTGGACCGGATATGACAGGGAGAGTCTCCCATCAAGCGTGGAGGATCAGCTCAGCCTGCTGTGATGAATCCCTTCGACTTGACTTAATAAAAGGAGTATTTGGCTGCTGTGGTTTCTTCACTCGTGCGTCCGCCTCACTGACTTCCTGTTCTTATTCACTTCTGCTCTGCAGCATCTTTGCTCTGCTTTGTTTAAGATCCAGAAAGTTTCTCTTATGTTTAATTGTGTTTGTCCCCAAAGTCTTAAAGTTCTGACGGATTTCTACAACAAAGATTTTATTGTTCTTTTTTTTATCTTAAAGAAGAATGTTTGAAGTGATGAAAAACGGGTCAACTCATTAAGAAGTTTTCAGAAGTGGATCACTAAAAATATATTTATTTAACAAAAAACAGACAAAAGTTAAAGCCACTATCACCCAAGCTGCCCCATTATGACCGCCTTTACCCCTTTCCCCCTGTTCTATAAATATATATTAAAAAACACCTTTTTTTTTTCAAAATTGTGAATTTTATGTTAGTTTTATCTACATAGCAACCATTTTGTTTTGGTCACCTGAGAGTGAAAACAGGTCTGTAATTTTTAGAAGAATCAGCAAAAATAAACCACTGTTTTTTTTTGTCAATAAAAGTGTTTTGTTAACCAAGGCCACATTGTTAATATATTCATATTGTTCTATTCGGCTGGAGCCAATTTATTCATTTTTTTCACAATATTCTTGTAAAAAAATATCCAAGCAGCAAGGAAACTTTAGCTAGGTCTCCACACCAACATCGTTTAAAATTTACAACTTCTAATTGTAACATTTTTCTCCCCAAGTAGCTTCCCAATGATACTTGAGGAGTTACAATTTTAGAATTTTTTTTTATTTTAAAGAAAAATTCAAGATGGAGGCCTCTCCCAGAGGTCAAAAGTAAAAAAAACTCCAATTGTGGTTGTTAAAGGGGCCTCACCAAACAACTTTTTGAGTTTTTATATGCATTATACTGTTCATTCCTCAATATAAAGAACCCCAAAGTGATATTTTGATTCATTCACGTATTTAAGAGTAACCCTCTAAAACTCTCAACATCAGCCCACAAAAATGAGTGAGTCCTCGCTATCTGAAATCACACCGTGAGAACAGCCCCTTTCAGGAAGAGTCTGCTCTGACAGCACCGTCCCCAGTCTAACAGCAACACCCAATTTCTCCACAGAGCTAGTGGTGATCAGCAAAAAACTTCATTTTTGATGCAGAATATCTTCCAATTCTGTCCTGTCTTTAACAAATTCCAGCTCAAACTGGTGTTTGTAACTTTAGACGCGGGGCTCCTTTAAGACACACAGTCGGCACAGTCGTACAGACTGTATATGTGTTGTGATCCAGTGTAGCAATAGCTGGGGCTACAAAAGGCGCATATATGTATGTGCATCCATCTTTGAAAAACTGGATGTTTATTTTCGTGTGAGAAACGAAGACGTGCTGCCAAAGGCTCTTGGATGACATCATGAAATGGGCGGCACCCACACCCAGCAGGAGGTGGAGCTTCAGGAATCGAGTCGTTTTATTTCCAGGTAAGAAAAAACTCACAAAAATAACAAATATGTTTAATAAATAATTCGTTTTTTAGTGTTCCAAAGGTAATCTATGATCATTTATATGGATATAGTTCACTCTGAAAGGGTATGGCCCATTTAAATGAACATTGGAAAATTGTGTTTTTGTCATTTTTGACATAATTTTCATGATATATATAAGAGTTAAAGATTAAAACTGTGTTTCTGAGTATTTCTTTATTCAAATTGTTTTGAAACAGATGAAAACAATTGCCATGGGCGGGGCCAAAGACTCCCTTCTCCACCACTATTCTGAAGCATCCCTTTGCAGACAAATAGATCCATTAACATTTAAAATTTCCTCATCTGATCCACCATCTGACTCAAAACTGTGCAGCTCCGAAATCCCTCGCCATTTTATTTGCTATGCTAACGTTAGCGTGGGCTTGTTAGGTGCTAAAAGCCACCAGGAGAAAGAGTGTAAACAAAGGAATGCTGGGAAATTAGCATAAGGTTTCTTCCACGCCAACAGTCCGAAACCAGATTTCTGAGGAGCTCCTGCTGCTCTGCAGAAGATATGTCTTCAAAAACAACAAAACCTTTTTGGCTAAAAATTGCGTAATCTTAATTAAAAGACGATTGGGAATGGTTTTATAATAGATAAATATATAATTGGATTGGGACTTTGAGGTGGTGGCACATGGGAAATTTTGTGAAAATCACTGAAACATTTTTTTTCCCCCAAATAATAGAAAAAAGGTGCAAATGTTTTACTTTAACACAAAATAGCTGTTAAGCTATAGGTCCTGTGGCCATCCCATATTCATTTTAAATCTTTCCTTTGGATAGATATATTACTTATTATGGAAATATTGAGTATTGTGGTAAAGTTTTCAGTCAAATGCTCAGAATTGTGTTGTAACGTAGTTCTTGTTGTTCAGGACTGCTGCTGAGCATAAACATACTGCAGGTTTTATCATGATTTAAAGCAAATTAATTTACTTTGGAGTATAAGAACAGAGTTCAGACCCATACAGCATGTGTGGATGGAAACAGAAGTCGATGCTATTATTAAAAAAAAAAATGAAACTGTTGATATAAGATGGTGGTATTTCTCTCTCAGTTTGTCATTTGTTCCTATTCCCGAGTATCGAAGAGTTCTAACATTTCTGTGTCGCACGTTTGAGCCAAACTGGCGTCCAGCAAATACGAGTAATTCTAATTTAGTGGGAAAATGAAAGGAATAAATCTCAGCGAGCTCAACAGTTAAAACCCTGGACGCCAAAAGCAGCAGTTTTCCCCGTGACAATGATGCAAACCTCTTTGAGGAGAGCAGTTGCTGCAGATCTTTTCCAGCTGTTCTCACCTGCATGTTTTTACGTTGTCAGCTCTCTAATGTGGAACGCTTGTGCCCGAATTTGTAGAGATCTATTAAGAAAACGATGTTAGAGTTGTTTGTTTTTGAGGTGTTTTCTAGTGAATAAATAGTGAAATACTGTCCATCAGAAGAAGTTCCGTTCTGGTTGAAAGTAAATTGGATTTTTCACACTTTATTAAGGTCTTTTGGGGGCAAAGAAATTCATCAAATATTACCTTCAGCCAGCAAAGATGCTGTCGGATGCGGAGAACCAAAAGGGAAGTCCCATGGGAGCGGAGCTCCACCTGCAGGAACACCTGGATCCAAACAGACAGGTGTGCCGATCAGATGCAACGAACAAACCCACATTCGTGTCTTTAGAAGGTCACATGACAAGAGGAACGAACAATGTATCCGCTGTCTGCAGAGGTGGTGTTTATTCTGAAACCAACGCTGGGTTTTTAATTAAGGAACATCTCCCCTCGGCTGTGGCTGCGATGTGTTTAGCGGCTCTGTGTGAAGCTGATGAGCATGGCAGCGTCCTGAAAACATTTAGCATGAAGCACAGCAGACTTCGCCCGGCGTGTGATTGGAAATGCTTGAAAAGGCAAAAAGCGAGACCTGCTGAGCACCACAAGCAAAGATTCACATGGTTTGTGGACATGAAAACAAACCAGCTGCAGAAAAAAAAAATTATAACTTTGCTATTGTATGGTTTAATTAAATGTGAGAAAAGTATTAGAGCAGGGGTCTGAAACCTTTATCTCTAAAGCTACGGACATACCGGGCATGTGACGTGGTTTCAAGAACGCGATTAACATGCATTCTTTAACGCGCATTTAGCCCCTTATGTTCACACTAGCCAATCAGGGAGGGGCTATTCTGAGGGAAAATTCTATAATATACCTAATACAAAGAGCAAAAATTGCTTATTTTAAGAGATAATATTTTAGAGTTTATCGCTAATTTTAAGATTAAATTTAGTCTAAAAAGCGCTGAAACGGCTCTGATGAAAGTGACTGATAATATATGTTTTAAATGCAGATCGTGAAAATATCTGTGCTAGTTTTATTGGATCTTAGTGCAGCATTTAATACAGTCGACCATGCAATACTACTCAGACAACTGAGTGGGTGGGTCTCTGGGTGGGCCTGTACTCAACAGGTTCAAAACGTACTTAGAAAACAGGAAATATTTTGTGTCAATTGGTAACTTCATAGATATTGCATGTGGAGTTCCCCAAGGCTCCATCCTGGGACCACTTCTATTTAACATCTACATGCTCCCGTTGGCCCTGGTTATAAAGAACAACAACATTAGTTACCCTAGCTATGCAGATGACACACAGATATATATTACACTGACACCAGGAGACCGAGGTCCTGTACAGGCTCTTGGTAAATGACTTCAGTTAAACAAAAACAACACAGAGGTTATTGTCTTTGGGGCTAAAGAGAAACAGTTGGACGTCACTACAGAGCTTCAATCTATCTAAAAGCTCCAACCAGGCTAGAGACTTGGGTATAGTGATGGACTCAGACCTACATTTTGCTTAACGTATTAAGGCAGTCACAAAATCAGCCAACTATCATCTTAAATATATCTCAAGGAATAAAGATCTGATGTCAGAGCTGGACGTGGAAAAGCTAGTGCACGATTTCATCTTTAGTCGACTTGATTACTGTAACAGTGTTTTTACAGGACTACCAAAAAAATCCATCAGGAAACTGCAGCTGATTCAGAACTGTGCTGCTCGGGTTCTCACAAGGACCAAGAAAGTAGACCACATCAGTCCAGTTCTGAGGTCTTTACACTGGTTACCTGTCTGACAGAGGATAGACTTTAAAGTTCTGTAACTGGTTTATAAAGCTTTGAATGGTTTAGCACCAAAATACATGACTGACCCCTTGACCCAGTATCTACCAGCCAGACCTCTCCAGTCATAAGGATCCAGTCTTTTATCAGTTCCTAGAGTCAGAACTAAACAGAGAAGCTGCATTCAGCTTCTATGTTCCACAGATCTGGAACAGACTTCCAGAAAACCTTAGATCAGATGAAACACTCACTGTATTTAAATCCAGGTTGAAGACTCACCTGTTCTCAGCTGCATTTGACTAGTATGTATTCAAATGTTTACATCTGAACTGTTTATCTATGTTTGTTTTAAATTCAGTTCTTTTTACTTTCTTTTAATCTTATTTTAATGATCACACCATAACTTTCTTGATTGTTTCTTTTATTTTTTTATGTAAAGTACTTTGAATTGTACATGAAACATGCTATACAAATACTTAAACTATATCCACATATATGGTTACACATTACCTTTGGCACAATAAAAACGAAATTATTGAAATATGAGTTATTTTCGTGAGTTTTTGTCCTACTCTGGTCTCTGCTGCACCCCCTTTCGCTGTTTGTGGGTGCCGCCCATTTCATGACATCGTCCTTGAACTGGACTCTGCTGTGTGTGTGTTTCAACCACAAAAATAAACGTGAATTTTTGTAAAGATGGATGTACATACCAAATATCTGCCTTTAGTAGCACCAGCCATCG
The DNA here is from genome assembly GCA_003999625.1 of Oryzias javanicus. NCBI lineage: Eukaryota > Metazoa > Chordata > Actinopteri > Beloniformes > Adrianichthyidae > Oryzias > Oryzias javanicus. The sequence continues at coordinate 31,113,077 of CM012453.1, read as the reverse complement.
CAACAGCAGCTGAGCTGGAGTATCTGAGTGGCTCAGCACCGCTAGCTGATCACCTCTAGCTGAGCAGCGGAGTTAGCTACTATCACCGCTAGCTGAGTGGCGATGTTAGTGACTCATTACTGCTAGCTGAGTGGTGAAGTTAGCGGCTTGTCACCGCTAGCTGAGCGGTGAACTTAGCAGTTTTGCACCGCTAGCTGAGTGGCAGAGTTAGTAGCTCATTACCGCTAGCTGATTGGTGACGTTAGCCGCTTATCTCCGCTAGCTGATTGGTGAACTTAGCATCTTTGCACCGCTAGCTGAGTGGCAAAGTTAGCGACTTATTACTGCTAGCTAAGTGGTGAACTTAGCGGCTTATCACCGCTAGCTAAGTGGTGAACTTAGCAACTTTGCACCGCTAGCTGAGCGGCAAAGTTAGCGACTTATTACTGCTAGCTAAGTGGTGAACTTAGCGGCTTATCACCGCTAGCTAAGTGGTGAACTTAGCAACTTTGCACCAGCTGAGCGGCAAAGTTAGGACTTATTACTGCTAGCTAAGGGGTGAATTAGCGGCTTATCACACGCTAGCTAAGTGGTGAACTTAGCAACTTTGCACCGCTAGCTGAGCGGCAAAGTTAGCGACTTATTACTGCTAGCTAAGTGGTGAACTTAGCGGCTTATCACCGCTAGCTAAGTGGTGAACTTAGCAACTTTGCACACGCTAGCTGAGCGGCAAAGTTAGGACTTATTACTGCTAGCTAGTGGTGAACTTAGCCGTAATCACCGCTAGCTAAGTGGTGAACTTAGCAACTTTGCACCGCTAGCTGAGCGGCAAAGTTAGCGACTTATTACTGCTAGCTAAGTGGTGAACTTAGCGGCTTATCACCGCTAGCTAAGTGGTGAACTTAGCAACTTTGCACCGCTAGCTGAGCGGCAAAGTTAGCAACTTATTACTGCTAGCTAAGTGGTGAACTTAGCGGCTTATCACCGCTAGCTAAGTGGTGAACTTAGCAACTTTGCACCGCTAGCTGAGCGGCAAAGTTAGTGGCACATTACCGGTAGCTGAGTGTTGAAGTTAGCAACTTTGCACCGCTAGCTGAGTGGCAAAGTTAGCGACTTATTACTGCTAGCTAAGTGGTAAAGTTAGCAGCTTTGCACCTCTAGCTGAGTGGCAAAAGTTAGCAACTCATTACCGCTAGATGAGCGGCAAACATAGGGGCTTAGTACCGCTAGCAGAGCAGAGGAATCGGGTGTTTGTGTTAGCCTGGTGGGCGGTTCTGGCAGCGCAGACTCTTCATGAAAGAGGTTTTTCTCAATTTGTAAGCCAGTTTTCTGACGCTCAGTGCACACAGCTTATCAGAGGAATACTCAGAAATTTAGGAAAGTAATCAAAATACCAATATGTGTTTTTTTTATAGTGAGAAATGAACATTAGAATACGATTAAAAGCTAAAAAAGTAGATTCTGCATGTTACGCCCTTTAAGAAATCTCACCAAATCACTAGTTTTATTGGTGTTTTTTTCACTTAAAACATGGGAAAAAAGTTAGTATTATATATATATATATATATATATATATATATATATAATATATATATATTTAAATTTGTTTGAAAAGGACATTTTTCCCAATGTGGGGAAAAAAAGCAACTTATTTTCAATATTGCAGAATAACTTCAGGTTAAATAACTCAACATAAATAATCTATTATTTATTCAGATTGTTCACATTTTTCTTCAAAGCCAAAGAGAAACAACAGAAGGATAAAAGAGCCGCATGAGGCTCTGGAGGCTTCGGTTGCAGAACTCCGTACTACAATGACACCTTTGAAAATTATTTATGCATATAATACAGTGACGGAGTTTAACGTTTATTAAAGAAATAAGCTGTCAGGATCATGACAGATTCCTTCACAAAGGAACTATGAAGCCTTCTGCTGCGATTCTGACTCATATTAATGTAACCTGCCAAATGTTTTTTGAAAGAAACGTGCACAATAAATAAAGATATTCAAATGAATTTACGATGTGCGAGCTTTTGATGTATTTTTAATTAGGGCGCACTTTTCAGAAGAATGATCCATTTGAAAGATAAACGACATAAGCGCTCTTTTTGCCAGCTGTTGCATTAACCCAGACAGACTCTATCATTAATATTTATAGCAGGTTTGCAGCTGCAAGTCATGAGTGTCATGTCTCCATCAAGCAGAAACGAGGAGCAAATGTTAAACATCCTATAAGCTCTTTTTTCCCCCCTGAACAGGTTCTGAGGGAAGAGGTTTCCAATGCTCAGCTGTGAACATTAAAAAAAAATAAAGAGTCCAGTGGGATATTTATGATTTATTTATTTCGGATCAGAACAGGTTCGTTTCAGAGACATTTTTGAAATAATTGTAGTTTTACACATTATATTTATTTGTTTTGGAAATTCCAAGGAATAAACTGGAAGTTACTGCGTGTGATCCCGTCGTACTATGAGTCATGTCTGCACTCAAATACATTTTCGATGTTTATTTATTTAGCTGAAGGCCAAAAACTTCAAGCTTTGCTTCTTTCTTCCACTTCCAAGTTGTTGCAGGCTCCTGAATTTTAGAGAAAGTTGCTGAAATGTTTGTGCATTAATGGTCCAGGTCAGACTTTTGGTTTTTTTCAGTTTTTGGACTGTTTTCATGATGGTGATGAGGAAATTTGTCACAATTTTTCTGCTAATAAAATTAGATTTTGGTGGAAGTGCTTCCTTATTCATGGATATCACTGGTCACACTATGGAATATTATTCTGAAGCGACTCAGATAAATAATTGCTATATTGCAATTGTGTTTTTTCTGTCTTAATGCGGTTTGAGGTGAAATTTCAGCGCCACATAATCAAAACCTCACCAAAATTTGCACATACCTACCTAGTGTTACATAGAGGAAGACTGAAAAGAGTCTGTGAAGCTAAACCAGGGTCAGGCAGGCAGAGATCAATCACGAGCGTAGGAGTCACAGGGGTCAGACTTCTGATATTGTAGTTCAGGCATGGGTCGGGGCAGGCGGCAGACAGAGTCGGAGCAGAAAGGAATAGTAACGCTCGGTGATGCGGCACAAACATGATAAAATGGTAAATGGCATATACTTATACAGCACTTCCTACCTTCCTTTGAAGGCCCAAAGCGCTTCACAGTCACAGACCCATTCACCCATTCACACACACTGGTGGTGGCTCCGCTGCCGAACACTGGCGCCAACCTCCCACCAGAGGCAATGTGGGGTTCAGTGTCTTGCCCAAGGACACTTCGACACATGGGCGGGCAGGGAATCCAACCCACTATCTTCTGATCCTGAGACGACTGCCCTACCACTGCACCACGGCCGCCCTAACATTATGTAACAAGGGCTCAACCAAACCGCCACAAGTTCCTTATTCCCATCTGGAGGTGTGTGGAGACAGAGGACCCGGGACAATAATTTATAAAAAGGGTAAGAGGCAGTTTATTCTGTCCAGCCGGAGAGACCCGTCCTCAGTCTGTGTTGGAGCCAGGAGTTTCTGGTAAACAAAATAAAATCCTCTGAGAGTTTTGCACACTAAAGAAACTCCAGGCTTCAATAAAAACGCTACGAAACAAAGAGATAAAATAATAAATAATCACATGCGATTTAAAAACAAACATTCTCAGGTAGATAAAAGAACAAGTGATGGAGGGGGACTTAGCTCGAAGAGGGTGTATTGAGACCACACCCCTTTGCTGATGTCGGTTGTTTGACCCTTGTTGACCGGCAAGGCTATCCCGCCATTTCCTTTCCGGGGGCCAGGCTCCTGACAGCTGGCGTGGCTATCTCGGCTCGCTGTCCGAATCCGCCGTGCCCGCTTCCAAGTAGTGGTTCCCCACACCACTTGGGCGCCGTCCCTTCCTATTCCCCCGTCTGACTGTTACTTTAAAAAGGGTCCCAGATCAGGCTCACCTCTGCTGCACACGTGCCCAATTCCCATTAATGAGGTGGTGCATTCAGGCCCCCTCCGATTTTTTTAATTTTTATTTAATTATAAAAAAATTAATTACATTTAAATTTAATTTAAAAAAACATTGTTTACCCTGTTACATCACTTCACCCTGACGAGGTCAGATAAACGTCAACGGCGTTCAGGTGAGTACGCGCTGTGGCAGCTGGGAGATGCAGTGAGTCAATAATCTGGGGATGATTCCCGCCGGTGACCAGAGGGGGAGACAAAGCTCAGATTCCTGACAGTCAGCACCCGCTGAGAAGGAATTTTTGAGGTAGTGAAGGATCTCCTCGACAAGGGATATTATCCCAGTGGGAGAAACCCTCAAAAATGTTTTATGGGGCTCAAAAAAAAACAAATTTTAAGAAACTTTTGAAGTGATTATTATGGGATGGTCACACGACGTTTTTCACATTATCGCACAAAAATGGAAAAAAAATATTTTGTTTGAGTGATCTTTACCAAATTTCTCCCACACGCCATCAGATTAAGTCTTCAACGTCAACCGAAGTTTTGTTGACCTTTGACCTCAGAAAGAGGCCACCATCTTGAATTTTAGCTTCTATAAATTTAAAAGCCTCACAGGGATTTTCATCTATCGCCTCCTAACTCCTCGAGCATCATTGGGAGGCTACTTGGAAGAAAAATATTTGGTTTTAAAGTTTGTAGATTTTTAATGATGTTAGCATGGCAAGCTAGCAAAAGTTGCTTTCCCCTGTTGCTCCCACAATTTTTGCCTAAATATTGTGAAACTGTGGTACATGAATCGTTGGCACAAGATGAATTAAACAATATGACATCTGATGTAAATATATTAAGAATGTGGGCGTGGCTAACAAAAAATCTCCGTTGCTAAGGAAATACAAAAATTTACTTTTGCCGATTGGTCTAAAAATTACACAGACATGTTCGTCACGCCCAGATGGCCAAAAAATAAAATGGTTGCTATGGAGATAAAACCAACAGAAAAGCCGCCATTAGGTATTTCTTTCATCAATTGTCATGCACAACTCTGACAGGACCCAGCCAATAAGGGTGAGTAGAAAGGGGGCTGCAAGGGCTGGGGTGGTTGTGACTTTGACGATAATTCCTTTTACCCCATTTTTGCTTTATTGAATTAGCTTACACACCTGCCAGATTGCTTTCTTTTTCAATAGCTGAGTTGCTCATTTTAAAGTACACCTGTCCATATTTAAACAGGTAATCTAGTTTAAAACATTTCCTTTTTTAAGCTAATATAAGAACACTCTGTTTAAATCTTAAAGGCGACATCAAATGACTTGGAAACCTTGCATAACTGAGCTGTTCTCATTCACATCCCAACCGGCTGTCGGTGGAAGCAAAGATCAATGGCTGGTGAAACAATGGCACCAGGAGGGAATGCAGCAAGTGGCTCTGAATCGGATTCCAGTTTCTGCAGGAAGTCATGGAGAACCAGGAAGGACGCTGCCCTTGCTCTTCCTCTCTCATGTCAAAAATACACCAGACCCGCGGCACGGCGCACGGCCAGATCGGGATCCTGTTTTCACTGCCTTCTGTTCCATTCCTGTCTTTATAAAAGCAAAAAAGAGATCAGTGTGTGTCTTTATACTTTAAAGACTTCTGATTCTGTGAAGTACAAAGATATTCAATGCGGTTACACTCCTGTAACAGGTTGTTACTGCATAAGTGGACACTCCTGACTTTTCAATGCGTGTCTCACTCTCTGGTCTAAATCAATAAAGTTTTTAAACCTTAATTGAGGTCAACTGCATCTCTAAAACTTTCATCTGTGTTTTAAGAATCTGGTAGAGATAGTTTTCATCTTATGACATGATTATGAGGGAATTAAAGCAGCATTTTGGAGAAGTTTTCACTCTGGACTGCCTTGTACACATGAAGGTGGGAAACTGTGGGTCACTTGCAAGTGAACCCTGGTGTCGTTTAGTGTGATTCTGAATAATGAAGGTTTATTAGTTATATGTTTAGTCATCATGCCATAAAACCAAAGGAGAAAACTTTATTATTTATGTTAAAGAGAAAAATGTAATGTACAATGAGGTGTGGCCCCCAAACAAGCAAAATGAAGTAAAATAAAACAAAACAATAAAATAAAATGAAACAATTTGAAAATGAAATCAAAAATAAAATGAAATCAATTCAAATGAAATGAACAGAAAACACATTTTTCATGGTTTCTTGACATCCAAATGTAATTTGATTTGCATCTAAATCACAACAAATGTTTTGTTAACATTCTATTTTTTAATTTAGTTTTGTAGATATCAATATAAACATTAAAGAACAGACCGATTCCACAGATCTTCTGCATCTGTAAAATTACCGCCATGAAGCCCAATGTAGTGACTGTTTTTGTTATATTGGACTATATAAATAAAATTGAATTAATAGAATAATTTTGTGCAAGTACTTAGTAAAAGTCCATCCCAAAGGAATACGTTAAATGAGGATGGATGAGGCTGTAGTATAGGATTAATACTCAATCAGATTTTAGAAAATATTTTTTCCGTTGTCTTACATTTATCTCTGGAAAAAAAACATTTTAGTCTCTCGACGCCTGAATTTAGGAATAAAAAAACCATTATTGTTTAACTGAGTGGAGTTCTAAATTAAATATAAATCACATTTATATTAATTTCTTAAATTTGACAGTAATTTAGTAAAATAAACCCACAAAACAATAAAATGAATATAGAAGTCCTTTCCTGTCGTAAAGAAACCCCTTCAACAGGCAGCAGACCTTTCTTCGCTGTGATTGGTGAAAGCCCATTTGCTTGTTATGAAGCATTCGTACCCCCGAGAACTCCCTCCTCCTCCTCCTCCTCCTCCTCCAGTGGGAGCACAGGAGCAGTTTGTCCAACAGCACAGGTAATGAAAAAGAAATGGCAAAGCGCCGCGTAATGCCAAATCTGCACTCCATCTCCATCTCCTCCTTCCCTGTTAAACTTGAGCCGAGCTGCCCTCCCGCAAAGAACAGCGGCTGGACTTCCAGCTGGAAATGTTCTATTGGGCTTTGGGCCCATTTCCTATAATCTTTGCTTATTAAAAGCAGCCCCTCCTGCTCCGTTCACACACGCTGCTCAGCGGAATACCATAAATCCTCGTAAAAGATCTAATGCGCGAGAGGAGGGCGGAAAAAAAACCGAGCAATTATTCACCATCGTTATCATCTCCATTCATTGTCCAGCCAATTATCAGAGAGAGAACATTTCTTCATTATTCCTTCATATATTAAAAAAAAAAAAAAAAATCCCACAATGAGTTTGATTAATATTAAATTTGATAAATAACTACTGATATATGGCTGTGATATTTCCCGATGATGAATGTGGGCGCACCCGGACCCCAACCAGGCTGCAGGGATTCTAACCCAAATCCAGAATGAAGGATGGACGAGACCTTTCCAAATGATCAACTTTTAATTCATTGATCAACATCGACCTGCTTTGCTGCTCGGCTCTTCACCAGAACAAGGATTTGCTTTTTCGGTTTCAGGATTTATTTTGGCTCTGACTGCGATGCAAATATGTGCTAATGACTTCAGTCAGTTAATACGGTCTAAGTAAACATTTGTTTAACCTTCAAATTTAAATTCTGAAATTGCAAAGTTATTCACCGCTAATTAATCTAGAAAGCATCTGAAAAGAGTTTTCTTTTTGACTTTCTCCTTATTTTTCCAGGTAATTTCCCTTTAACGTTGGCAGTTTTCATGACTATGAGTCAACATGTGGACGGAGGTTACGTTTCTTAAATAAAACTGACAAAAAAAAGATCAATAAAAGTGTTTTGTTTGTGCGCGTGGGTGGCTTTGCGAGAGAGAAAGAGTCATAAACACACACAGCAGATGAAAAGCAATCTGTGGACGTGCGACGACGGTGCGAGCGATCCGTGCAGCACTGAGTCTGCATTTTCTTTAACAAGACTTTGGAGTCCCCGCAGTCGTCGGTGGGATCCACGCTGGGGCCTTTCGCAGTAATCAGCCAGACTGTCTTGCTCTAATTGTTTCCAGATTTGTGTGGGAGGTCAAAGCCCCAGAGTGCTGATCCTTGCCAAGTTTATAAACAGAGCAGTGTTTCCAGATGGCCACTGGCTCCAGACTGGCTAGCAGGTTGATTGGGACCAGAATAATAACAGGTGGAGAACAGACAATGAATTCCTTGACACTTTTTTTTTTTTTTTTTTTTTAACCTCGCTTGCGCGCACACACGACACGCACGCGGTAACGCGCTTTCAATATGGCGAGCAGGAGACGCAGAAGGCCGGACGAGAAGGATGAAGATGAAGGAGATTTTGAACGTTTATTGTTGACAGATTCTCCCAGAGATTGAATCTGTTTTATAACCTTTCAGATTTGACCTTTACGGGATTTGTGTGTATTCCTGACCTGATCCAACCCCGTTTTCATCAAACTGCGATGATGAAGACTGTCAGTGAAATTGAAGAAATGACAAAATAGGAGAAGAGAATTTTTGCAAACTATTTCATACTTGAAAAAAGTTAAAAATATCGTTTTTTAATATACGTTACAGATATTTAACCTGTTTAAAAGTTGTTTTAACTCAAGCTTTCCTCAAAAGCAGCTGAACGTTTTCTCTTTAAGAGCAAAGATCTAGAAATAAGGAAAATATTAGTCACATTCATTCTTTGACAACTTAATTTAAAATAAAATAAAAAAATGCTTGATATAAAGAAATGTTCATAAGATAAAATGCATTTTATGAAACAGAATTACTTATTTACATAGAGAATCCATCTCTTAAGATGGACCGACGGGTACTAAGATTCTCATTTTGTTTTAAAATTAGTCAATTTTACTGTTACACTAGTTTTTATGTCACCGTCAAAATAAACAACAATTAGATCAATAAAAACTAGAGCAGCCACGACTATTCGACTAATCAACTGTTTACATTGTCCACAACAAAAATAATAGTCGATTAGTCATTACTTTATATTAGATGGAGTCGGAGTGTTGTAAAGTGGAAAGTTATAATGACATTATTCCAGCTTTTTGAACTATTTTGGAATTTATTAAGGTTTTTTAGGCTAACTTGGAGTTTTGCCCTAAGCGTCTCAAGGCGTAAAGGGCAGTAAGAGGAAGAAGTTGGAGTTAAGCTGATATTTCAGCTGCATGCTAGCTATTTTGGCTAACTTAGACTTTTTCAGTCTTTCAGGCTAATTCGATTATCAGCTCTAGCGTTTTCAGCTATTAGCTTCAGTGTTTTTAGATATCAATTTCAGCATCTTCAACTATCAGCACTATCATCAAATTCAGCTTGCAGAATTCACACTAGCATTATCGGAGGTAATGCTATATATCTAGTTTTTCGTTAGTTAAAAGCTAATCATGGTTAAGATGTCTGCTTTACATGCAGTTTGTGTATGAGCCAATTAGTTGATTAATCAGAAAAAAAAAATGGATGATTAGTCAAAATAATTTTTCATTTTTTCAATTTTTAATTAGTTAAACTAATCGTTTGTGGGAGCACTAATAAAAACTCAAATAACTAAAAGGCCTTTGGCTAGAACAATAAAAAAATACTCACTATTAGTCTGTATGATGTTTATTTTGAAGCCTTCATTAAAGGTGCGTTCACACTGAGTGAGAGTTTGTTCAGAACTCTCATGTTCACTCAGGTTTTCAAGTCTAGTCTCTTGCTCTATGTACAAATTAAGGTTTTGGATCGTTACTTTGATGGAGATCCAATTCACAAATCAAGCTGAACTATTCACAGATTGAACGACTATTCTTACTTTTTTTTAAAAATCAGTTTTTACAGTTGTTTGATATCTTTTTACAGGATGCATGAAGTTTAAATGATGTGTATTAAATCACCATCATTTACATTTTATTTAGAATAGGAGATCAGAATCAACAAAACTGATAAAAACACAAAGATTTATTCAGAAATTGTTTATTTTAATTAACTTTTAGCAAACTTCACCAATAAACAAAACATAAACATCACTGTTGTTTTGGAAAATTTAACAACAAATCCTGAAAATGTTCTCCACACTTTTTCCATCCTCAAATTTCTGCATCACTTTACGTTTTAAGGATTGCATTTTGGTGTGAAGTCATTATAAAAACTTGTTTTATTTTGCTGCAGAATTTGCTGGAATTACATGAATTGCATAAAATGTTGAATAGTTACCAGAATCAAAAGAATAGAGTTAAAGCTCCGGTGTTAAAGTAAATTTGATTTTTGTCAGTAAACGGAACATCACTCAGACTTTTTTTTCTACTGCAAAAAAAAAAAAAAAAGACCTAATTAGTTTTACTTTGAAAATGAGAAGCTTAACTGTTACTTTATTTTGAAGACTTGTTTACTTCCGGTGACAGTAGCGTTGCACATTCGGATTTATTTGTTGTCTATAAACGTATAATCTGTCAGAAGGCAGCACTCTGTCTCCCCCTCTGGTCACCGGTGGGAGTACGGACCTCACTACATCTCCCAGCAACCCCAACCCACAGTTCCTGGATCTGACAATCACCCACCTGCTTCTTAAGCAGCACACAGAGCCTCACTCTGTGCGAAGTATTGTTTGTACAACTCTGCCTGCGTTACTGAGCATTTCTATCTGGACCTGATCTACCTGACTGCTTATTCTTGGCTGCCTGATTACTCCAGTCTCTTCTTGATGATCCACACTCGTGATTGACCCCTGCCTGTCTGACCTGATTTAGCTTTGCTGACTTTTAGCTCTGCATAGTTCCTGCCTGAACTAATTATCCTGCTGCATGTGGAACCAGCTTTCTGCCCGTTTGTGACATAATTCAACGTTATTTAATGTTTATTTAGTCTGTTTAGTCTTAAGCTATTTTTTCATATTTCATGACTAAATTTTGAAGCTGTAAAATTACCCGCATGAACCAATGAGGCAAATGTTCTTTGTAATTTTGGGCTATATAAATAAAATAGAATTTTAAGAGAAATATTTTTACTACACTCTACTATGTTTATAAAGATTGCAAATCAGTGATCTTGGGTGTTGCAAATATTCAGACTCATGTTTTCTGATCTTCTGTCTCTGACCTTCTTAGTCTTATTTTTTTTTTTTTTTTACTTGTCCTGTCCAACACCTGAGCAAGCAGATACGGGCTGAGAGCCTCTTGTGTTGGACAGATTTTAATAGTTTATATTCCATAAACCCCTGTTGGGACATTGAAATCTGTTGTATTTCATACAAAATTTTATTTATATTGATTATGATGCTTTTTTTTTTTTTTTGTCGGACCGACGGAAACGAAGAAGAGGGAGGTGGAGAGGGGTAAAAGAGGAGGGTCTAGAGAAAAAAGAAGATGGTAACTGAGGGAGATAACATCATAAAACAACCAGGTCTAAATAGCAATCTGGAATGGGCGGGGCCTGTCTACACACACACTCAGTAGTTATACACATACCTGTTGGCTAAAATACTCTTTGCATTTAAAGTAGTGAAACACATAAACACTCAGGTGAGTGTTTATGTTTTGCTGATGTGGATGATGATGGAATGTATAGAGGAGAGAGAGCCCGGCCATCCCCACGCCAAGGCCCCCCACCGGGGCAGCAGCCCGGACCCCCCCCAACACCCGCCTTGGGGGCGCAAAGAGAATCCGCCCGCCGGGTAATCCTGCCAAACACCCGGACCTGGGCAGGGGCCGCCCGCCTCCGCCCACTAGAGAGACACCCCAAAGAAACGAGAGTCCCAGAGGAGTGATGTCAACAAGGCCCGACCAGGCACACCCACTGATGGAGTTTTTGGAGAGGCCAAGTTCTCAAGAGCAACTACCGAGACCTGGACACCCCCTGACTCCAACCTTGCTTTGTCTCTGATTGTTTGCCGCCTGCCCTGACCCTCTTCTCTGATGCCTCCATGCTCGTTGATGACTTTTGCCTGTCTGACCCCGATTTAGCTTTGTGGACTTTTAACTGTGCTTAGTTCCTGCCTGAAATAATAAAGCGGCTGAACGTGGAACCAGCTGTCTGCCCGTTTGTGACAGCCAATCAGCTGGACTTTGACCAACCAGGGACTCATGACCATGGAAAAGAAATGGATAATTACAGTTTGTGTCTTTGATATATCAGAATGGAGCTGTGAAATAAATGTATTATATTATATTTATTCCAACTGGTGGACATACATTGGAAAACAATCAAAAAGACAGAAGAAGAAGAATTTGTGCTAGTCTGGTGTGAAACCGCATATATCACATTCTTCATTTTGTCTGTTTGTTTCTAGATTTCAATACTTTTTGTAAGTAAAGCTGACTTTTCAGTGATTTTCCTCTTTCGATTTGTGTTCTTTTCCTATTTTTAGGCTCCCTCATTTCGCAGTTTCAGTTTTCCGTCTACAAATCAACAAACTATTTATGTTTTTACATTCAGTCCTGGCTTTTTTCACCAGAAATCACGTCTGAAAAGAGGCTAAAAATCAGTAAACAAATGTGCTGCAGGCGAGTAATGGAAAACCTAAATTCTGCTGTTAAAGTTGTCGTTCTGACAGCTTTTCTCAGAGGAAGCCAAAGGATTTCTATACATTTCCGAGAAGTCACACGCGCAGCCGCGCTTTCAGAGCGGCGATTTCAGCAGCTCTGTTGAAGACATTCCCACCACAATCACATCATTAGCTCCAACATGTCTCTTAATGCCTCTCTCAAGTTTGTGTTTACAGAATCCAATCTTTCCAAGGTCTTTGTAATAGCTTCAGAGACCTGCTCCGGGGGGGGCGGAGGCGGGGAGCTGCCTCTCGTCGGTTTCGCCGGGCTACACTTGTTTGGGCCAAGGCTGGCCCCTGTTTTCAGTGAGCGTACTCCACTCCAGATGTGCGGCGGCTCCAGAGTGGCTGCCATGTACAGTAAATCGGCATCAGAGGGCTCGTCAGAGTGTGGGGTAGAGCTCTGCGGTGTCGTCAGCCTGCAGCCACTGGTATAAACGGAAATTTGTACCGCCGAAGCCCCGAGGGAGGCGGAGGATGTTGAGAGGAGGGGGTTTGATGTTACAAAGGAGGGGGGGGGTGCAGGAAAAGATATTTGGAAGTGAGAACTGCAAACTCAAAGTGATGAGTAGTGAGAGACGTACACAAAACGTGCCGCAAATGTCGGAATATTAGAGGATAATGAGTTCAGCCGGCTGGACGTTACATGAACACCAGAGGATAAACATGACAATAATTGATGACTTCTGCAGGGGAAAATGGAGACGCGAACGTTTCGGTCTGCTTTAAATCAAATCGCACAGCTCCGAGTAGATAAAATAATACATGATCGTAAAACAAGAAACGAGACCTTTCAACAGGCCCCTAATGAAAGCGAATTTACAGAGAGGTTTAACAGTTACATCAGGTCGCAAGTACTCAGCTGTGGCCAATATGAGGAGACACAAGCGTTTAACCTCAAGGATAAATGCAATGTGGACCCATCTTGCAGAGTTTTCAGTCTGACAGCATTTCACCAGCACATTCCTCCCCTTTACATATTCCCATGCTCGGAGCTGGATCCTGACTCAGCGCCGCCGTCACCGGAGGCCAGTCATGAGAAGAGCGGCGACGGCTTGCAGAGTGAAACCCTTATGTCCAGACGAGTGTTTTAGCTCCGCAGTCCTTGTGGTTTCCTCCCCTCTGATGTTCCTGAAGGTCAGCCGGTTTGAGGCATGAGAAAGCTGCAGATAATGGAGGAATTAGACCAGGGGTGTCAAACTCAATCCCACAGAGGACCAAAATCCAAAACACACCTTCAGATCGCGGGCCGAACAGGATAAACATTCACTGAAAACAGTAAAACTGCATTTTTAAAACTTTAAAACTGTAACCTTTGAACATAATTATGAACTAGACACATAGCATTACCTGAGATAATGCTAGTGTGAATAATTTAAGCTGAATTAGGCAGCTGAAGATGCAGTGCTGAGAGCTAAAAAGGCTGAAAATGACAATGCTAAAACACTGAAGCTGATGCCTGAAAACGTTGAAGCTGATACCTGAAAATGCTGAGCTGATAGCTGAAAACACTAAAGCTGATAACTAAAAACACTGAAGCTGATAGCTATATACACAGAAGCTGATACCTGAAAGCGCTGAAGCTGAAACACTGAAACTGATAGCTGAAAACACTGGAGCTGAAAACTAGAAACGCTGAATTTGATACCTGAAAAATCTGAAGCTGAAGGTTCTATACACAGAACCTGATACCTGAAAATGCTGAGGCTGATAGCTATATACACAGAAGCTGATACCTGAAAGCGCTGAAGCTGAAACATTGAAACTGATAGCTGAAAACACTGAAGCCAAAAACTAAAAACACTGAAGCTGATACCTGAAAAATCTGAAGCTGATAGCTATATTTACAGAAGCTGATACCTGAAAACACTAAAGCTGATGACTAAAAACACTGAAGCTGATAGCTATATACACAGAAGCTGATACCTGAAAATGCTGAAGCTGATAAATAAATACACTGAAGCTGATACCTGAAAATGCTGAGCTGATAGCTGAAAACACTGAAGCTGACAACTAAAAACGCTGAAACTGATAGCTATATACACAGAAGCTGATACCTGAAAGCGCTGAAGCTGATAGCTGAAACACTGAAACTGATAGCTGAAAACACTAAAGCTGATGACTAAAAACACTGAAGGTGATAGCTATATACACAGAAGCTGATACCTGAAAATGCTGAAGCTGATAGATAAATACACTGAAGCTGATACCTGAAAATGCTGAGCTGATAATTAAAAACGCTGAAGCTGATAGCTATATACACAGAAGCTGATACCTGAAAGCGCTGAAGCTGAAACACTGAAACTGATAGCTGAAAACACTGAAGCTGATAACTAAAAACGGTGAAGCTGAAACACTGAAACTGATAGCTGAAAACACTGAAGCTGATAACTAAAAACGGTGAAGCTGATACCTGAAAAATCTGAAGCTGATAGCTCTATATACAGAAGCTGATACCTGAAAACACTAAAGCTGATAGATAAATACACTGAAGCTGATACCTGAAAATGCTGAAGCTGAAAACACTGAAGCTAATAACTAAAAACGCTGAAGCTGATAGCTAAAAACGCTGAAGCTGATAGCTAAAAACGCTTAAGCTGATAGATGAAAACACTGAAGCTGATAGCTAGTAAGGGAGTTAGGGTACTGGTCCAATAATGGTCCACATCCCAGTACTGGACCAGTACCGGTCCGTGTCTCGAGAGTTCGCGAACCCCTCATTAGCGACCTGTCTGCGGCCTGGTATCAAGCAACCATCGGACCAGAACCGATTCATGGCCCAGAGGTCGGGGACCCCTGATTTAATAGGAACAGCATGTCAAAAAAATGTCAATGTCAATGGGACGACTCTTTGGGCCCATCAACTGTAGCACCTATGTCAAGACAACAAGGTTATTTAATCAGGTTTTTTTTCCAGCTCCTGATTTTTAACGATTTGAATGAATTAATAAATACTCTAAAATGTAGTTTTTAGGCTCAGTTTTCGTTGGAGTGGTTCTTTTACTGTAAAGATAAAGTTTTTTCCGTCGTTTAGGTGAAGGGGTCCAAACGTTTATTTACGATCAACAGTCAGTGTGTTTTTATCTGTCTACAGGAATGCTCACAGTCTGACCTTCCACATTTTTGAAAGACAGATCCACTGCCGGAGTCCTGTCCCCCGTTTCCTCTGGGATCCCCCACTCTCAGCTTTCTGTTGTCCTCCCCCCCGCCCGCCTTTTGCTCAGTAACAAGGCAAGGCGTCAGGGGCCTGATTATTTGCACTGACCCCAGTCTGTCTCCTCGGGGCGGCTGCATCGGCACGGTCGCACTGAATCCCATTGACACGGCGAGTGGGGGGGGGCCCTGGCTCCAGCCAGTCGGCCCTCCTCGGCAGGTTGATGAATGTCCAGGACTTCACGATCTTTGCCACCCAAGCCAGTGGAGTCGAGCTACAATGAGTTACAGTCTCTGGTTCAGAAAAGCCCTCCTGCCCGTCACAACCACCACCCCCAAGGTCCCCCAAGAACCCGGGGGGGGGGGGGTGGGGGTCCGGCCTCCCTGCCTCCACAAACACTGGAGGTCTATCCTCGACTGCTCCACGCCGCCCTCCTGCCACCTCCTCCCTCACCCTTTAAACTCTTGACTGAGCCGCTTCCACCCACATGCAGGTCCAAACCGCAAGCTGGCACAGGTTTCCCAGCATGCCTCTCGCCGGCGCTCCTAACTGCTTACAGCAGGTTGCTGGCTCTCCGAATTGCCCGTGGGCACCTGACAACACACTGTTGACGAAATCCACTTTTAAGCCGTGTCTTCTAAATGCTAAAGAGGAGAAATCATGTGCTGGAGACGGACATTAAACCAGGAAAGAAACAGCATTGTTAAGGTCGACCCCCTGTGGCGGCAGCTAATTGTGCCTCAGTCATGGGCAATTCACAATTCCAGCTAGCTGGAGGCGAGCATCAACTGACTGAGAGGCTCCTGTTCGAGCGCTGCCCCTCGACCGCACTCGGAAAATGGAGAATGGGCCGATGATGGCGGTTCTGCAGGATGACAAATGAAATGAAGACTTTTCTCCAAAGTTGTCTGAAAAGTAACCGATAAGGCGAGCTGAACGCAGAAAACTACAGTGGGAGGTATGACACAACCGTAGCGAACTAAAGACACAATTATTTGTTATTAAAGCGAAGCACGCTCATTATGTTCGCCCTACAATTGAGAACGGCAACGTTTGTGGTCATTTAATGACGCACGAGTCTCGCTACTTTTGGCTGCAGCGAGAACGTCTGAGAGTTTCTCGTGATTTTTCCATCTTCAGCCAGAAATCCTGTCTGGCTCTTTTTTAATCACCTCATATTTTTGTTTTACTGTTGCTGGCTCCTGGGGTGGTTGTTTTATGCAACACCACCACCGTAACTCCAGCGAGTGCTAATGACGTGTCGTCGTGATGCTTTCTCTGCAGCCAAATAATGTTTCTAAATTGTTTTTGAAGGTGCAACCTTAATGTAAAACCATGCATTTAAGACATCATCCAAATCACAATTAAAAATATTATTTCCAATTAAAAGAATCTGCAAATTTGGCACTTCATATTTAACTTTAATCTAATTATAGTTCTGACATAACTTTCGAATATCCACAAAAAAAGCATAACTTCGGTCTGTGTTTATTCTCCTTCAAAATTCAAATATTTTATTGACTGAAAAAGCAGAAAAAGTGCTGACATATTTTTATATCCATTTACAGATTTGCTTTCCTTTCATTTTTGAAACATTTTCATTTGTTTATTAGCTTCGCCAATTAAGCCACTTTAAGTGCTTCAAATGAAAATTACTACTATAGAGCTGCCACGAACGATTATTTTTATAGTCGACTAATCACCGATTATTTTTTACGATTAGTTTACTAATCGGTTCGTGGGCAAAGTGGATGTAAAGATGCTGAAGTTGATAACCAGCTAAAATATTAGTTAAATGCCAAATTAGCCCAAAAATAAAAAGAGCCAAAGTTAGCCAAAATAGCTAGCATGCTGTTGAAATATTAGCTAAACTCCAAATTAGACTTAAAAAAGAAGGGAAAATTCCTAAATTAGGATATAGCTAAAATATAAGCTAAACTCAAAATTTGCCTAAAAAAACTTTTAAAAAAAGCTTAAATTAGCCAAAACAGCTAGCATGTACATTAAATATTAGCTAAACTCCAAAGTAGCATAAAAAAACCTTAATAAATGCCAAAATATTCCAAAAAGCTAGCAGAATGCTATTATAACTTTCAACTTTACAACTCTCTGACTTCATACAATATAAAGTAACGACTAATCGACTATTAAATTAGTCGTCGACTATTTTAATAGTCGATTAGTCGTCGATTAGTCGACTAATCGTAGCAGCCCTATACTACTATAAATAACATAAAAAGCCTTAAAAACACTAAATGTTTACCTTTCTAATAAATTTGGATGAGTGGTGTGATATAACTCATCTAAAATTAGCTTTTAAGCTCTTTTTCAAAAAATTTACAAATTAACCACATAGGCCTTTTAGGATTGTCAAACATCTTAAAGAGTCACCAAACTAATTTTTGGGGGTTTTGACTTCTATAAATGGGCTTTAAAAGTGCTGACGGTTGGTCATTACCAAATTTTTGACAAATTAAAATAAAATCGTTAAATTCTTAAAAAATATAGTCTAAAATCGTCTGTGTGCTGCCCCCTACATGTTGAAATGAGGTATTACAGTTTAATTTTGTGATTTGTCAAACCATGTAAGTTTCAGCTCCAGTGATGATAACAGTCCTGCCTCCAAGCCCCGCCCCTCTGACTGGATTTTCACATTTCAGTGGTGGGTGGAGTCAGCCTCCAACTTCCCTGTTTGGTCACCCTTTAAAGTTTGATAGTCAATTGTTAATCAAAAAACTACCTTTTTTGAGCTCAACTGTGGTGATAAATGTGAAATAAAACTATGAAGTATAAGAAAATTCACCCCAATATTCTGGGCAATAAATCTGACCAAAGTTAGATATTTTGTTGGAATAAATAGGAAATATCTAACAATTTATTAGAGGTTCATTAGTAAACTTTTCTCTTTACAGTCACTCTCCTACCATATTTTTTCCATTAAAAAAAAAAAAACATGTTTTGATTATTTTAGCCAAAATCATATTTCATGCACAGCAGCAGCAGCTCATTAGTAATATAATTCTGGTTGTGGGTGGGACTGTTGACACAAAGCATCCCGCCCCCCTCCCCGTCACCAATAGCTCTATTTGCGCTCTAATGCATGAACTATAGCCTCAAGCTAACATTAGCAACGCAAAAATAACAACGAGCTATACTGGATCAATCCTGTCGAACAGTTTTGAGCCAGAACCGCAATTCAATTCGCTCCAACACGAGTGTTGAACGATGCGTGAGCGGGACAGAGTGTACACGCCCGGCTCAGTAACCGTGTCATCAGTTTGAGCATTTTCAAGCATCTGGTTGTTTGATCCCACACAGTTTGAATTAAGAAATACTCAGAAAGGCAGTTTTAATTATATTTTATTTTTATAAAGGTCCTCAACTATAAAAACAATGCTACAAGGACCATAAAAAAGTGATTTAGATTTACTTAAAAGCTTTGCGTCAAGCGCTTGAGTAGTTGTTCTGAAGGAAACCAGCAACAGATTTTTAGTTTTCTACTTAATAGTATTACATAATCCCTCCGAGTACAGCAAAATATTGGATGCATTTATTAATATTTACACAAGTATTTTATACTTAAATAATTTTTAAATTTGGCTGTTCTAACTTTTACTAAAATGCATTTTGTTATTCTTAATTGAATCTTGATTTTTCTATGCATTTTTAAAATGCTTGTATAAATATTCAAAAATATAGTCAGTGATTACACAAAGCTCCTGAGTAGAAAACCAAAAGTTCTCATGGAACAATTTCTCACTGTGGTTGCGTGAATACGCTTGATGCAAGGCTTTTAAGTAAATCTAAAAAAAGAATTATTTTAAGTGGAAAAAAAATTAAAAAAGTTGAGCAAAAATAACAAAAGGCATTTTAGTAAAAGTAAAAACAGCCAAAGTTAATTTTTTTAGAGCATGGTAAAAACGGATGAAAACTGTTTTTAACATGTTCTTGTGATGATGGATGAAGGACATATTTTAAGAAAATTTAGCTCAAATTTGCTTTTTTTGAGTATTTCTTCATCCAAATCATTGAGAATCCGGAGCAGAGGAAAAAAATGTAGTTTGAAAAATATTGCTCTGCAGAAACGATGTAAAAAAAATGACATCTTTTTTAATACATGCTAAAATCGACATAAATATAATTTTAAAAAATGCTTTTACAATAGCTCAAAAGATGATCAGAGTTGTTCTTAAAACTATTTACACATTAACAGATTATTTCATCTTTAACAAATTATGTAAATTGAGTCAAAAGTTTCCGTCTCGTGAATTAAGCCTCTGACCAACCAAACAGGAAAATATTTAAGATGGGATTTTACTGACAAAAAATATAAATATAAAGAAAAACTAAGCCTGGAATTCATCCAGTAGAGGATTCGATACTCGTTTGTCATTTAACCTGCAACCCTATTTGTTGCACTTTTAAGGTCAAATCAAACATAGATTGATAAGGAAGAAAAACCCTGAAAAACCAGCAGTTATCATCATTAGCAGAAGATAAGAAGATGAAAGGATGTGTGACAGACTCATTTGATTTAAATGTAATTCCAGTATTTGTTGATGTTGGGTTTATTGATAACAAACGTTCTTGAAATCAAACCAAAAATGTAGATTTTCTTATAGTTTGGAGTCATTTTTTTATATTTTAACATTAAAAATCAACACCAGCTTTATAAAAATGATGAATTCCTTGAATTATAAATGTGGGAAAAGTACCAGCATTTTCAGCTAAATTTGGAAAACAATAGAATATTATGTGGTAATATCAGAGGTTGAAGTGTTGCAGCACTTTTATCTGTAGAGAAAGTAGTCAAAGGGACGTGTAATCAGCTGACAGTCTCCATGAAAGGTTTCTTTTAAAGGCTTTTCAAAGGAAACACTGTCCACACACGGTTCATCCGTCTGTTCCCTTTAAACCGCATCTTCCGTTCGACCCCCACCCCTCTGGAGAAGGAGACATTCCTCACGGGACGCTTGAATAGCAGCCCTGTTGCAGGTCAGCCTCGGCGGCAGCAACAAGCCATTTACAGGGTCCCTGCTGTGTGGAGCTGTGACCCGGCCTCAAAGCGAGCCTCCCAGGTGACAAATAAAACACTGGCCCTCACAGGAGCAACAATTCTAAATCGGCACAAAACCTCTGATTGTGTTCTATTCCAGGGAGGCTGGCGGGATCCTCAGCCAGCCATTCACAGGATTACTGCTAATTGGGAAATAAATGTGTTGTAAAAGAGTCTGGGATAAGGTAGTTAATGTGGAGGACTCTTAATGGACACTTACATCACTTATGAGCTTCCTTCGCTCTCAGAGATTCTAGGTCATTAAATTTTCCTTCAGTGAGATTTGGATTATTTCAGACGTCACCAAAGACGTTATGCAACGCCGCTTTGAACGGTCACTTCGGCTGTTGCAGCAATTTCTCATGCATTAAGGCAAATTTCTCTAATGACCCTAAGAATGTGGAGATATGAAGACCAAAGACATCCAGATTGTTGTGGTCGCGATCTACGATGTCTTTATGTGTCATTAAAAACATACCACACCCCCTCAGTCTCTATCTTGCTCTCTAACATTGACAGAACAGGAGTTGATTTGCTCACACTACAGCCACATATCCCAAAATGTCACAAGTTTTAAGAAAAATAAAGCCGCAAGCGGCGTTGGATGGCCCGCAGTCGCTACCCGGTCCCCCTTCTCCCTCGCTGCACCAACGCTTCACCCACCGACGCTGCTACACGCACGCACACGCCGCACGCACCGCAGCTGCCCTTGACGGCGACCTTTGACCCTGAACTCACTTGCTTAGCACTCACTGTGGAACCCTAAGTCCCTCCCTTCTCTTTCTGTATAGCTGGTCTGAGATGAACGTGAGAAATTGATAAAAACAGCACTTTTTTCAAAATGGCGACTTTTCTGTTGGTTTTATCTCCATAGCAACCATTTTATATTTTGTTCGTCTGAGGTCACCGAGCAGTTAGACGTCAAGATCATAAGGATCGGAAAAAGTACACTTTGGATTACCTTAGCAACGGGGGGTTATTCGCTAACCACGCCCACATTCCTTATATGGTCATATTCTATGTTATTATGCCTGTTACAGCTTAAGCCTGGGATCAACATATGAAAGTCCCATAGGACTGCATTGAAATATGAGCGTGTATTAACACTACGCCACTTTGCGAGCTCGCCACGCCCACGCCGTTCAAAGTCTATAGTTTGTGACACCATTTTTCTTTTGCCAATGACTTCCCATTGATGCTAAAAGCGTTAGGAAACGATTGATAAAAATCCCTACAAGTGAAATGTGATTGAAGCTAATGCTAACGCTCGTTTTTTTGTAAATTCAAGATGTCGGCCACTTCCCAAGGTCAAAGGTCAACGAAACTTTAGGAGTTGTTGAAGACTCATGCTAGCAGCATGTGGGTCAAATTTCGTGGCAATTGGACAAACTAAACGTTCGTTTCACCTTTTTGAAATCCCAAATTTTCAGATTTCGACACAAAATGGCAGCTAAACTGTAGGTCGTGGAGACATCCCATAATAATGTAAAAAATAGCCATGGGTATATCCAATAAAGGTATGTTGGTTTCGTTTGAGAAATGCGAAATAAAAAATTGAAAATGCCACCCTCCTGTCCCTGTGCTGCTGCCCCACTGTCACCGTCCAATCGTTAGAAAACGTGCGGTATCAGCGCGGAGACTCAACGACGGCTGTTGACGTGGGTCAAACAGCAATGATGCTGTGCTAAACTCACCACGACGTTGATCGCACCACCACGACAGAGCAAATTTTTAGATGGTTTCCTTAAATTACAATTAAATTTACAAGAAAAAAAATGTTTTGACTGTTTACACAATCACTTTAAAAGTCAGAGGCTAAATTTCTGACTATTTTGCTAGTAAATTTATATGTTTTAAAGTGATAATTTAATGAGTTTAAAAGTCGTAAACTTACAAGAGATAAGTCATAAATGTAAGGGAAAAAAAATTTATGACAAAAAAAGTCACAAATTTATGAGAAAAACTCAAATGTTGGAGAAAAAGTCATGAATTTAAAAGAAAATTTCATAAATGTAGAAGAAAAACTGTCAAATTTATGAGAAAAAACTATATGTAGGAGGAAAAAGTCATGAATTTATGAGAAAAAACTAATAAATGTAGGTGAATGAATTATTAAATTATGAGAAAAACTCAAATGTTGGAGAAAAAGTCATGAATTTAAAAGAAAAAATCTAAAATTTAAGAGAAAAAAGTCACAAATTTTTCCTATAAATTAGAATAAAACTCATAAATGTAGAAGAAAAAATTTAAATTTATAAGAAAAAACTATAGGAGGAAAAAGTCATGAATTTATGAGCAAAAAACTAATAAATGTAGATGAAAAAATATATAAATTCATGAGAAAAAACTCAAACGCGGGAGAAAAAAAGTCAGACATTTTTCTCCAACATTTATGAGAAAAAATTTGGAAGAAAAAAATCATAAATTTATGAGAAAAAATCTATAAATGTTTCCTTAAATTACAATTAAATTTACAAGAAAAAAAAAAGTTTTAACTGTTTACACAATCACTTTAAAAGTCAGAGGCTAAATTTCTGACTATTTTGCTAGTAAATTTATATGTTTTAAAGTGGTAAATCAATGACTTTCAAAGTCGTAAACTTACAAGAGATAAGTCCTAAATGTAGTAGAAAAAAGTCACAAGTTTATGACAAAAAAAGTCCCAAATCTATGAGAAAAACTCAAATGTTGGAGAAAAAGTCATGAATTTAAAAGAAAAATTTATAAATCTAGAAGAAAAAAGTCACAATTTTTTCTTATAAATTTATTAGAATAAAACTCATAAATGTAGAAGAAAAAAGTTAAATTTATAAGAAAAAAACTATAGGAGGAAAAAGTCATGAATTTATGAGAAAAAAAACTAATAAATGTAGATGAAAACATATATAAATTCATGAGAAAAAACTCAAACGCGGGAGAAAAAAAGTCTACTTTTCTGTGGAAGAAAAAAATGTATAAATGTAGGTGGAAAAAGTCTTGGATTTAAGATAAATAAATAATTGGTGTAGAAAAAAAAGATAGATTTATGAAAGAAAACTAAAATGTGAGAGAAAAAAAAAAATTTATGAGAAAAAAAAAATCACAAACATAGAGGAAAAAATTAACAAAATATAAGGAAAAACAAGGAGAAAAAAACTCAAATGTAGGAGAAAAAAATAATAAATTCATGACAAAAAAAAAAACTCATGAATGTATCAGAAAAAAGTCAAGAATTTTTGTCCCAGACATTTATAAGGAAAAACTCAAATATAGGGGAAAAAAAGTCATAAATTAACAAGAAAAAGACCAAAGTTTTCTGTTCATCAGAGCCGTGTTTGAAGACGAAAGACGAGGAGGATTTTGTGAAGCTTCTTTATTTCCAGATAAGTTTAAAAACAAAGAAATTCTTAAGCTCGACTTCAGATCAAATGATTATTGTTTGGTGTCAATAACACAAAGTTTCATATGTAAAAGAAGGAGCTCAGAGAGACGTTTGATGCTTTAACAAAATGGAGTTTAGTTTATCTGCTTCATGAGAAATTCACAAAAAATCTCATAATATTACTTATTTGTGCCGCTAATACTGCGTCGTACACCACAGTGAAGGACTGAGTACTGCATGGTGACGACATGCAGCTGATGCTGAGAAGAACATGAAGATTGGACTTTCTTGAGAGACTTGTTGTCTAAAAATGTT
This sequence comes from Oryzias javanicus, assembly GCA_003999625.1. NCBI lineage: Eukaryota > Metazoa > Chordata > Actinopteri > Beloniformes > Adrianichthyidae > Oryzias > Oryzias javanicus. The sequence continues at coordinate 31,088,751 of CM012453.1, read as the reverse complement.
TAAATTGTAAATTGACAAGATTATGATGCGTGATCAGAATCTGAGCTGCGATTGGTCCACTATACCTCTAGCTACCAGGTGGCTGGACCACAAAAACTAAAACTATTGTTGTTTAATTTGTATTAAGACTCACATGAACTCAAAGGTAAAAGTATCGTCAGTTTAGACTCGCCAAAAGTTGATTAGTTTTTTTTTTTGTTTAATTACTAATAGAAAGTTGTGCGGCGTTAGTACCAGACTTTTTTTCTGCCAAAGTGATGGATGTCCGTTCTTTAATCGGTCGTCGCATCAGTGGTTCACATTATCCTTCAGCAGAACTCAGTCATTTCATGTTGCTCATTAAAGAATATTAAATGAAAGGTTGAGCTTCATTGGATGATATAAACAGTGAAGGTTAGCATTATTTCAGGAGCTCATATTTGCTTTTTTTTTTATTTATACTTAAAAGGAAATTCTAGTGATTTTCTGCAAACTGATTTACTTGCTAATCAAAAAACTCTAACGATTTATGACTATAATAATTATATTTTAAATATTTTTTATTTTGGAAAAAGTTTACTTTATTAGCAATATTATAAAGATGCTAGAGTTTCTTTTTAAATACAATTTTTGGACAAATATTGAATTTTTTTCATAATTTCAATGCCTTTTTATAACCTTTAATTTAATTCCATTTCATTGTGGTTATGTACCAAAGTTAAAGCAAATCTGGAGACCGACAACAATTATTGATTGATTGATACCAATGTAAGAACTTTAACCGTCTGGATGAGAACCGATTGATTTGAGGGACAGAACTGACATTTGACTTCCAAATTTTGTAAAACCTGAACACCTCAGATATTTATTTAAGCTTAAGCTACATTTTTTAAAAGCTTTTATTGACATTTTAAATAGTTTGAATTGTTTTCAAATGGGAAATTTCACTTTTCAATTAAGAATCCCAATAAATATTTTTTTTTATTTTTTTTTTTTTACCTAGTCTGGCACAAATAGATTGTATTATTAGCAGATTTTATTTGACATTACTGGTATTTTTTCTTAATATTATGGTCACTCATGTATTCCGATAACCCCTTTGTAAACTATACTTTTCCCCCCTTTCTCTTTAATGAGTCACTGGATATTATGAATCACATTTGTTTGCTCTATAGTTCCCTTTGAATTAATTATGCGGTTTAGCATTACTGAAAACGTAAAATCTCTCTTTTTGTTGTCCGAAAAATACAAAATTCAAAATATATGTAGATATACATTTTAGGTGGTTTTAATGTTTCTTTTTTTGTATTAATGTTGAAATGTGTGTAAAATGTTCATTTAGGGTCAAATTTGACCCTTTGTGTGCCGATTTTCTTATCTAAATTGATATTTATGTAAGATTTCATTCGGGATTTATACATGATACCTAATAAAATGTGCTCATTGTAAAGTAGCCTGTACTACAACATCTATATGGATTTAAAACAAAAAAAAAATACAAGATACTATTCTTGTTCTATGAAAAAGTAACGGGAACCCGGCTCGCTCTCGCTCCGATCAAATGAGCGTTTTCTCTGCATGCTATCGGCACTGTTAACTCTGGCTGTAAACCAAAACTCCCCGAAAGGTCAGAGGTTGAAATGTTTGGGCCACAGGGACACCCCGTATCCTGAGCGGGGACAGGGTTTCATATGAGGCCTGACACAAGCGCAGTGAGGCTGAGAAATGGATGCATAAATAAAAGGATCAACGAGCAGATTTGACCAAATTTTGAAACGCTTTTGTCTAGAAATTCTAACTGTTTGTCCAATTCTTTCTGTTATTTGAGTCTTTGCTCAGTTCATTGATGAAAAAAACAAAATTAAATCTTTTTAGTGTTGTCATCTGAAAGGAATCTGTTGAAATAAACAAACAATGTTCCTCATATTTAATAACTTCAGCAGAGAAAGGTTTGTTTAGACGGAAACAAATACAAGGTTGGGTAAATACGGAATAAATGAGAATATTAAATCTTAGTTTGTAGCGAGGGAAATCTCTGTGCAAGCTGAATAATAATCAATCAATCGGGCACCATTTTTCTCTTAAAAATAAGCAGGTTTATGTATTCTTATGCATCCATTTGGTTAGAATTGTTAGACTTGTCAGCTTGATTGTACATAAGCCATTGACAGCAACATTTCTGCTTGTGCTGTTGGCACGGCGACAGCGGACAAAAGGATAAAAGCGGGGCAATGCTAATAAAGCAGACGTAAACAATATGCCTGGCTCGTTTTGTGCATACCGATAAAGCAATTTGGGAAGTTAAAACAAAAGGATAACAAGCTCATAATTCACTTTCATAAATTCAAAGGCTGCATGAAGTAGAACAGGAACTCCATCAGACTGAGAAGCAGCTGAGAGGAAAAGGTTCAGTCGAAGCTCAGAACATTTTTCCTCTCCTCGTGAGTGTGCTTCACTATTTTAGCCAGAAGAAGACACTTAATCTGTAATAATTAAAAGCTTATTAATTTAGTCAATTTATCTCATTTTAACAGCAACCAAGGAAGAAACTCAAATCCCTTTATTCTTCAATCCTTCTTATTGTGTGAATGTTTATTTTACACTTTCAGTACATTTCTAGGCACGAAAAAACTATCACACTTTGAGCGATTTCAGTAAACTTTGTATAAAATATTTTTGGCATTCATAAACTTTATAGTTTTTGAAATATTGAGCCAAATATGCAATATCAGAAATGAGTGAGAAAGTATTCAAATTAAAAAACTAAATTAGCTACAAATCTTTAAATATATTCATGGGCTATGTTCACATTTTTTTCAAATATAAAAAAAAAAAATAGGAGTTTTGCTAATATTTTAGCAACATGCTAACATTTTAGCTAATTTGTTATATACTGGTTTTTCAGGGTAATTTAGCATTTAGCTTCTATCTTAGCAACATGATAAAGTTTTTTGCTAATTTGTCATCTAGTGGTTTTTATGCTAATTTAGTGTTTAGCTTCTATCTTAGCAACATGCTAATATTTTTAGCTAATTTGTTATCTACTGGTTTTTTAGGCTAATTTAGTGTTTATCTTCTATCTTAGCAACATGCTAACATTTTTAGCTAATTTGTCATCTACTTGTTTTTTTAGGCTAATTTAGCGTTTAGCTTCTATCTTAGCAACATGCTAACATTTTTAGCTAATTTGTTATATACTGGTTTTTCAGGGTAATTTAGCATTTAGCTTCTATCTTAGCAACATGATAAAGTTTTTTGCTAATTTGTCATCTAGTGGTTTTTATGCTAATTTAGTGTTTAGCTTCTATCTTAGCAACATGCTAATATTTTTAGCTAAGTTGTTATCTACTGGTTTTTTAGGCTAATTTAGTGTTTATCTTCTATCTTAGCAACATGCTAACATTTTTAGCTAATTTGTCATCTACTTGTTTTTTTAGGCTAATTTAGCATTTAGCTTCTATTTTAGCAACATGCTAACATTTTTAGCTAATTTGTTATATACTGGTTTTTCAGGGTAATTTAGCATTTAGCTTCTATCTTAGCAACATGATAAAGTTTTTTGCTAATTTGTCATCTAGTGGTTTTTATGCTAATTTAGCATTTAGCTTCTATCGTAGCAACATGCCAACGTTTTTTGCCAATTTGTTATCTACTGGTTTTTTGGGGTAATTTAGTGTTCAGCTTCTTTCTTAGTAACATGATAACGTTTTTAGCTAATTTGTCATCTAGTGGTTTTTTATGCTAATTTAGCGTTTAGCTCAGGGGTGTCGAACTCCAGGCCTCGAGGGCCAACGTCCTGCTGGTTTTCCAGAAATCCTGCCTTATCTTTTGCTGATTACCTGGATCAGGTGTGTTTGGCCAATAAGGAGCTTCAAAGGCAGGTTGATTGGAAAACATGCAGAACACTGGCCCTCGAGGCCTGGAGTTTGACACCTATGGTTTAGCTTCTATCTTAGCAACATGCCAACGTTTTTTGCAAATTTGTTACATACTGGTTTTTTATGCTAATTTAGCATTTAGCTTCTATCTTAGCAACATGATAAAGTTTTTTGCTAATTTGTCATCTAGTGGTTTTTATGCTAATTTAACATTTATTAACATTTAGCTTTTATCGTAGCAACATGCCAACGTTTTTTGCCAATTTGTTATCTACTGGTTTTTCAGGGTAATTTAGTGTTTAGCTTCTATCTTAGCAACATGCTAACGTTTTTAGCAAATTTGTCATCTACTGTTAGTTTACGCTAATTTTAGTGTTTAGCTTGTATTTTAGCAACAGGCTAACGTTTTTGATTTATTTAATTTACTGAGGCGTTTTAGGCTACTTTAGAGTTTAGCTAGTATTCAAGAAACAAGCTAGCTTTTTGTTTTTTTTTTTTTTTTTGGCTAATTTGAAATGTACTAGCTGCTTGATGTTTGTTGCAGCTGCTCCTGCAGTGGTAGGAGAATATATTTTTACAATATATTCAATTTTAGTGATTTCATTCAATATAAATGATCAATTTTTGAATTTCTCGATAAAACAATGTTCATATATAACAGGAAGGTAATAGAAACATAAAATACTTCATATTAACTTGGATGGTTTTGGCGGTGCATGCATGCTGCCTGCACACACTGCATGTTATAGAAGATAAAGGAAACTAGCTAATTTGTTATCTACTGGTTTTTTCAGGCTAATTTAGTGTTTAGCTTCTATCTTAGCAACATGCTAACATTTTTAGCTAATTTGTTATCTACTTGGTTTTTAGGCTAGTTTAGTGTTAATCTTTTATCATAGCAACATGCTAACATTTTTAGCTAATTTGTCATCTACTGGTTTTTTAGGCTAATTTAGTGTTTAGCTTCTATCTTAGCAACAGGCTAACGTTTTGAGCCAATTTGTTTTCTACTGGTTTTTTAGACTAATTTAGTGTTTATCTTCTATCTTAGCAACGTGCTAACATTTTTAGCTAATTTGTTATCTACTTGTTTTTTTAGGCTAATTTAGTGTTTAGCTTCTATCTTAGCAACATGCTAACATTTTTTGCTAATTCGTCATCTACTGGTTTTTTAGACTAATTTAGTGTTTATCTTCTATCTTAGCAAAATGCTAACATTTTTTGCTAATTTGTCATCTATTGGTTTTTTAGGCTAATTTAGTGTTTAGCTTCTATCTTAGCAACATGCTAACATTTTTTGCTAATTTGTTATCTACTTGTTTTTTTAGGCTAATTTAGTGTTTATCTTCTATCTTAGCAACAGGCTAACGTTTTGAGCCAATTTGTTATCTAATGGTTTTTTATGCTAATTTAGCGTTTAGCTTCTTAGCAACATGATAATGTTTTTTGCTAATTTGCTATCTACTGGTTTTTCAGGGTAATTTAGCATTTAGCTTCTATCGTTGCAACATGCCAACGTTTTTTGCCAATTTGTTATCTACTGGTTTTTTGGGGTAATTTAGTGTTTAGCTTCTATCTTAGCAACATGTCAAAGCTTTTAGCAAATTTGTCATCTACTGTTTGTTTACGCTAATTTTAGTGTTTAGCTTGTATTTTAGCAACAGGGTAACGTTTTTGACTTATTTAATTTACTGAGGCGTTTTAGGCTACTTTAGAGTTTAGCTAGTATTCAAGAAACAAGCTAGCTTTTTGTTGTTTTTTTTTGGCTAATTTGAAATGTACTAGCTGCTTGATGTTTGTTGCAGCTGCTCCTGCAGTGGTAGGAGAATATATATATTCAATCTTAGTGATTTCATTAAATATAAATGATAAATTTTTTAATTTCTCGATAAAACAATGTTCATATATAACAGGAAGGTGTTAGAAAGATAAAATAGTTCATATTAACTTGGATGGTTTTGGCGGTGCATGCATGCTGCCTGCACACACTGCATGTTATAGAAGATAAAGGAAACGAGAAGAGAAGTGATGTTTAACCTCAAGTCCTCTGCAGCATTTCATTACTCTGACACACCTGTAAATAAGCCAAATACTAGTCAGCTATCTAGACGAGCTCAAACCATGAGGTAACACGAGAGCGACTGATGGTTTCTTACTGAAATATGTGTTTTTCTCCCTCCTTTTACTGCACAGAATGGGGACTTTCTATTTATCTTTCTTTCTTTGAGGTTAAAGGCCGGCACGCTTCAGAAGCGGCATCATTAAACATGTGTAACAGCGGCCGAGAGCAGCACGAAGTCAGAACTGACATACATAAACAAGGAAGTTTGTTAGCTTTAGCTGCATTAAAATAAAAAAGCAAATGCCGCTACGCCACATTTGACATGCGGCCTCAATAAAAACAACAATTTAATTTTCTTAAGTTGACTGACGACAACTCTTGACGCTTTTTATAAACATATCAAGGTACAAGTCACTCTAAGCCACAAATGACAGGCAGTCGGGTTTTAAGAAAATATGTAAACTCAAATTCAAGACAGTTCAAAACCTACTTTAAGGTTTGAATCCCAGGAGAATAAAACCTGCTGGGAAAGTGAAGGAAGAAGCCGTTCCCAGGGGGATTTCATTTGTTTGTATTATCCAGAGAGACGTCCCTCTTTCTTCATCCTATAGTGGTCTAATAACATCGTTGAGGGATTGTTTCTTCATATAGAGAACAAATCTACTCAAAAGTTTGATGCTGAATTTGTCCATTCTGGAGAAAACTGACTCTCTTTTTAAGATTGTTTTGCTTATCTCGGCATTACAGGGGCAGGAGACTTTTGTAAAAATTTTAGAGAGAACCTATAACAGGATTTAACTGAGTGGTTTCCTCTTTACCTCTCACTAGTTGGGAGGGTCAAACTTCGGCTCCAGAGCCACATGAGGCTCTTTTACCTCTTCATAGTGGCTCTCTGGCTAAAGAAAAAAAAAATAAAAGTAATTTTTAGACTAAGAATTATGCAATCTGCATTTATTTAATTTAGATTAGTTAAATATATAAATTGATGGCTGAGGTGGACATAAATGATAATTTACGTAGGTTTTTACATTCCTGTTGCTCAACACTACCTCCAGAATGCATAGATTTTATATACAAAGCAAAACTTTGGTAAAAAGTTTGATCTTTTATGAGTTAAAGGCACATATTATGTTGTTTTGCACAACATTGGTTAATGGCTGCCCAGAGCTGCACTGAGATGTTTAGCAGAGTTCATCTTTTATTTTGAAAATAAGTTATTTGAGCTTCTGTCAAATGTAAAAAGAAAAAAACAAATTTTAAGAGATGTTTGCTTCTTTTTATACGTTTGCTTTCGCTCGTTATTATTAAAAAAAGAAAGTAATGACTGCAAATCCAAATTTCTTATAGACCAAAGTATGCAACTCCTTCTAGGTTTTGATAAATAAAAAAACGAGCCCAAATAGCTTTTTTTAACTATTAAATCATGCCGACACCTGGTCTATACCATGGGCGCCCAAAGTGGGACCCGCGGGCCAAATTTGGCACGACAAAGGTTATCTCTTGGCCCTCCAAGTCGTGGCTGTGGAAGCCACAGAGTGTTTAGTTAAAACTCATTTTCCATTGTTTTTCTATGGTGTTCCTAAACTCTACAGCTGTAATATACTTTCGGCCTCCAGGTGGCGCTGTTAGCACTTTCTTTTCCAGTAGCTATGGGTGAAACAACCCACTAGTGAGTCAACCCTGGGAATTTTTTTTTTTTTTTTGGCTTTAGAAATTCCCAAGAGCCTTCTATCACGGTCGCTTCCGAAGCTTTTAGCAACTTTTTTCAGCTAGCCAAGATGGAGCGACGACAACAAACGGATAAAGTTTATCGTTTTCATTGGAGGAAAGTTTTCTTTAGCTTTCATTTAAAAATGGCCAGTGAGGCCTCGCTGTTAAAGGTTTCACAGACAAATAATACTTTTTATTCTCACTAATATGCATTACCTCAATGAATAAAGTATCAAAATAAATTATTTTTTTTATTTCATGACATCCAAAAAAAATATTGTATTTGGCCCATGGACCGGGGTCCCATTTAGATTTTGGTTTGAGCCTCCCTGGTTTATATCGTGTGGAAGACCTTCTTGACCTTTTTCAATAACCCATCTCATTTATTTCCTTAATTTATTTATTTATACATGTACACATTAGGCTGTAATTGTTTTTTTTAACTATTATTTCTTGTTATTTGAGTGTATTTAATGCTATTTCCTGTCTGAAAGTATGGCCGGTAATGGTTATAATTTCCAGAAATGATTCAATTCGATTCACAAGAGCCAGAATCGATTCGATTCCGATTCTTTCGATTCTTCAAATCAATTTTAAGTTTACACATTTATACACATTTGATTAGAAATACATTAAAAATCTACTATTTAATTTGAACACATTTATATTAATCTGATACAGTTCACATATTGTAACATTTATTAGTGATATATTGAGATTGTTAATATCATACACGGATTCTCAAAAGGAGAAATTCTAACAAAAATGTTCAGATCATTAACATTTTAATCATTGTTCTGCTTCTCCTGGAAGATGTTTCGGTTTGGCCACTAGGTGGCGATCGCGCTATAAGAGTTCACCTATTTCAAGAAGACGACAGCATGAGTAAAAAACAAACTTTGTGAATTTAATGCCTGTGAGCAAATAAAGATGTTCATTTAGTCAGCAATGTATTTTTTTGGTCGGTCGAGCGTTAGCATTAGCCGTCCTATGGGAAATTCTATGGAACGTTAGCATCAAGCTAGCGGAATTTAGCTTTCTGTGCTAAATTGATTTAAATCTTTTGTGAATCGATTAATCAATTTTTCAACCCCGTCCTATCTGAAAGTATTCTCTAAACCAGGGGTGGGCAAACTACGGCCCGGGGGCCACATGCAGCCCCTTAAGCTACTTAATGTGGCCCTCCAAATTAAAATACATTGAATCAAAAATCCTAATTATTGTTTTATTTTCATTGTATTTCTGTGTTTCTCTGACGTTCTTGTGTGTTCCTTTCTGAGTCAGATGGTGATCTTTCGGATTATTCCTACACCACATAAATGCAGCATTTCTTTGATTTCACATTTTCCTCTGAAGAACATCAACCCATTGGATCACCCAAAAGAGAACAAAAATCAAAATTTAGAAATTAAAACTCCCAAATTTTCTGTTTTTAAATGAATATATGTGAATTTGAATCCAAATTAAAGCATGTTTTTCTCTAAATTCCATATTATTTTTTTAGTTTATGAGGTTGATTACCCAATCTCTCCTTCCATCTGCTCCTTGTCCGGCCCTTATGCCAAATTTTAGAACCCTTAGTGGCCCACGAGTCAAAACAATTGCCAACCCCTGCTCTAAACTGACTTAAATATTACTGTTTATGTTATAGTATGTATGTATATATATATATATATTTTACTTTCCTACTCTACTAATATAAAAGGCAACTACATTGTATTTATTGACAATCTGTTTTTAACAGTTCAGTTTGACCAACATCTTGTTTGTGATGTAATTGTAGCCTTCAGGTCTCCGAGTGTTAAACAAGTCACAAGTCTTGTTCTGGGTTTTTTCCTCTAAAGGTAGCTAATCATTTGAGTCACATGCGACTGTGTGAGGGAGTTATTGCCCTGCTGTCCCTGCTGTGTGACTGAGCCAAAGATGAGCTATTGAAGGCGGCGTTAACACAAACCAGATGTTAAACTTGTGTCCTCCAAATGAATGGGCCTATTGGGAAACCGAGGCGCGTCTCGGGGGACATTCCAGAGGAGACCGGCCTGATTGGTTCATATTGAAACAACATGGCCAAGATAAACTGGGATTTCAAGAAAAGGGGTCTCGGGACGAAAGACTCTAAAATAAATCATTACGGCTAAAGGAGGAGCTTAGCTCATCCTCTAAGGAAAACAGTGAGTTTTGCAGATGACTGACACACATGATGACTGTGGCGCCAGGCAACCTCAGTCTACAGCCCAGTTGTGGGCTGCATGGGAAGTGGAGAGCATCAGGGGCCATGCTTTTTTTGTGCTGATGTAACTAAGCTTAAGGGTATTAGTTTTTCCAAACTTGTATTTTTCCCCTCATGACTTTTTTTTCTGAGAGAAAACTTGAGCTCTCGTAAAGACAAAGATTGCTCTTTGATCATAAATTCTGAAGCCGTTTCTGCTCTTAACCTTGCATAAAAAACATCAACAGTAAAGTTGTGTTGTTTGATGGCTTGACATAAATCCTGTTTACCCTTCTTTAATGCCTTTATTTAAAAGTATTAATAAATAATGTCTTTGTTATTTATTATCAGTATAAGGAGAGGCATTCCAGAGCTACATTTAGTTCACAGCTTTATCAAGTCGTCACTTATAATCTGTCAGAACACATTTTCACATTACAAGTGTTTTGTTAAGTAGCTTGAAGACGCACAACTCAATCTAGAAAAACAATGTGTAAATAGTCACAAACAAATGAATAAAAAAAAAACTATCAATCTTCAAATATTGATTCATTTAAAGCAATAAAAGTGAAATTGAAGACAAACAGAATAAATCTATGAATAGATATATTAAACTTAATTGGGAGGATTGGTCACTAATTGGTTGGAAAAAAGAAAGAAATACACAAACAAACAAACAATTTATGTGTAAATCTTCATATATTTACACTGATGCCATTATAATAACTCTTAATAAGACATGTTTGGATTTGTATGTACAGTACATGGCATATTAAACCCAGTAAAAAGAAAATACATATTTTTTAAAAAATGTTGAAAAATTATTTTAAAAAAACAAGGAGTAAATGTTAAAAATATAGCTTTTTGCAAATACTTTGAGCATTAAAGTGGTTTGGCTCCATGTATGTGGCTCAGGTGTCTATGCTTCCACTTTTGTCGTCGTGTTGTGGTTTTTTTTTGTCATGTTGTGGCTTTTGTTGTTGTGCTTCCACTTTTGTCATTGTTATTTTATTATCATGTTGTGTCTTTTATCGTCACGTTGTGGCTAATGTTCTTATGCTTCCGCTTTTATTGTTGTGTTGTGACGTTTGTCGTAATGTTGTGGCTTTTGTCGTCGCGTTGTGGCTCATGTCATTGTGCTTCGGCTTATGTTGTCATGCTTCAGGGGCCCGTTTCAAGAAGCAGGTTTTGTTGGAACTCTGAGTTCGCGAACTCCAAATTCAGCAAAACTCAGAGTTTTCGGTTTCAGAAAGAGAGATAACTCAAACCCGTGAAAGTGGGTGAAACCAAGCCCGTTTCAAGAAGCGGGTTAAGCTGAACTCAGAATCAATCACTGTGGCAACTGAGTCTGTGAACAAACCTGGTCTGGAGCAGGTTTCCTTCAGGAAACTTAGAGTTCTCTGCGGTCTCCGCCCCTTTTTAAAGTGAAAGATGTTCAAATCTGAGTTCTTCATTAATATTTAGAGAACATTCACATTAGAGACGTCACGTTTCCACCAGCAGAAACCAAAATGACATGTCCATTCATAGAGGATCATGTAGAGAGGAGGCTGGATTAATCCAGAGGAAATGTTATTTATGTCTGGAGAGGATTTGAGGACACGAGTCGATTGATGCAGTTTCCCCGATTCATTTTTATTTTAGCGACATTATAAATAGTGAGTTATTCCAGGGATTTGCTATTAATAATAAGGAGTTTTATTTTCATCATTTGAAACCCTTAAAAATCGAAATCATTAAATCTCAAATACCGGTAGGGGGTTTGTACTCGTATACAACACTTCACACAGACCATACATTAGCTCGGTACACAGCGACGCTGCCTCCGCTTCTGATAACCCAAGTTCAATTCCCAGTCCAGACACGATGCATCTACGTAATGAAATAATACTTTTCAGCTAAAATTTTTTAAGTCTTGAGAATTAAATTTAAATAAATGCTTATTTTTAACATATCTCAGGCAGCAACAGTGTTTCTTTTTAGCGTGCAGTGATATCCGTGTGTGTATGTGGTGCGTGTGTGGGGTGGGGGGTAAGGAAAACGGTCATTCATGCGATTACGGAGATGACTGGTTAAATTATTAACAGATCAAGAACCATTCCTTACTTTACAAGTGACTAAATAACCTTCCTGATATTATTTATTCGTTATTTGAAAGGATTCAAATGTAGACGTATGCATTAACTCTGCAGATGTTTTCTCTGTTTTATCGCTGCAGCTGGGTTTATTATCTTGCTGAAAATGTTCTTGTAGTCTCATGCTTGTAGGAATTTATCAATTTCCATCACCGGAAGTTTGTTCCCGTTGCCATGGTGAATCGTGCTGTCTTTGCTCCATTGATCAGGGCTTTTAATGCTCGCGACGCTCACTCCTGATTCTGGTTCCAACAACTTCAAGTTGATTGAATCAAACATTTTCAGCTGTTCTGAAACCGAAAACTCTAAGTTTGGGAATCTTGAGTCCAGTGACTCTAAGTTCAGGTTTCAACTCTAAATTTGTTGAACCTGCTTCTTGAAACGGGCCCCAGCTTTTGCCGTGATGTTGTGGCTTTTGTTTCTATGCTTCCGCTTTTGTCGTTGTTTTGTGACTTTTTTTGTCATGTAGTGACTTTTGTCGTTGTGTTATGACTTGTAAGCATGTTGTGGTTTTTGTTGTTGTGCTTCCACTTTTGTCAAATGTTTTTTTAATTACCATGTTGTGTCTTTTGTCGTCATGTTGTAGCTTTTGTCGTTGTGTTGTAGCTTTTGTCGTCGTGTTGTAGCTTTTGTCATTGTGTTGTGTCTTATGCCGTCATGTTGTGGCTTTTGTTCTCATTTTGTGGCTTTTGTCGTCGCGTTGTGGCCGTTGTTGTCGTGTTGTGGCTTTTGTCGTCATGTTGTGTTTTTTGTCATTGTGCTTCCGCTTTTGTCATTGTGTTGTGTCTTATGTCGTCATGTTGTGGCTTTTGTTGTTGCTTGCGCTTCCACTTTTGTCAAATGCTTTTTTTAATTACCATGTTTTGGCTCATGTCGTCGTGCTTCGGCTTTTGTCGTCATGTTGTGGCTTTTGTTCTCATTTTGTGGCTTTTGTCGTCGCATTGTGGCTTTTGTCGTCGCGTTGTGGCTTTTGTCGTCGCGTTGTGGCTTTTGTCTTCATGTTTTGGCTTTTGTCGTCGTGCTTCGGCTTTTGTCATGATGTTGTGGCTTTTGTTTTAATCCTTCTGCTTTTGATCTTTGTTTTGTGACTTTTTTTGTCGTGTAGTGACTTTTGTCGTCGTGTTGTAACTTGTCAGCATGTTGTGGATTTTGTTGTTGTGCTTCCGCTTTTGTCATTGTGTTGTGTCTTATGTCGTCATGTTTTTGCTTTTGTTGTTGCGCTTCCACTTCTATCAAATGTTTGTTTTTTTTAATTACTACATGTTTTGGCTTTTGTCGTCGTGCTTCGGCTTATGTCGTCTGCTTTGACTTTTGACATTTTGTGTCTGTTGCATTTCTGTGAGGCGTGTCGGCCATCATAATAAACATCTCAGAATTTCAAAATAAAACCTGAAGGAAAAAAAAACTAATTTGTCCAGTAAATCTTCTCTTTTCTTCAATGTTGTTGTAGCTTTGGAGTCAGATCATTAAGGATGATGTCTTTATCAAGAATAATACTAATACTGATTCAAAAGTGGGTGGGCAGATGGCCCCCTTTAGCTCCGCCCCTGCGGTGTTATAAAAATGTTGTGTTAAATTGTCGTAAAGTGTTTGGACATCTCAAGGAGAAGTTTAATGTACTTTTTCTCCTGCATGGTGGCTCCATTAAAGAGTGAACTTCTACCAAGGGCACCGATGAGCATCAGCAGAACCTGAATGCAGAACGTGTTCCTGATAAGACCTACAAGCTTGTTGGGGCAGAGCAGACGGCATCCATTCCCCCCAAAGAAAGATCCAAGATGCTGATTTGAGCCAGAAGGTTCATGGTTTTCCTTCTGCATTCACCAGAAAACCCGCATGAGGTTTTTCCTCCTGAAACACGTCATTGTTTTAAAGTTAGGCTGAAGTTCTTTGTGGAGCCTCCACAGTGAGAAAAGGCTTTGTTCAGTTCATCAGCGACCATGCTCTGGCACAAACACGTTTCCTGATTTGGAGTGAAGGTTAGTTATTTGGTGGAGGCCAGAAATCCTGAGATTGAAAAAGCAGAGAGGCAGAAACTTCTCAAGGTCGGGACAGTGGCATTTTAATTACTATCAGCCGGTCGCGGGGGTGATTGCTGGTGCCGTGTCCTCTGCTTGTCGGAGATGTCAGGCTTCACAAAGACACATCTAAAAAGAGAAGCACGCTTCCACACAATAGCTGGAAAGCAGGAGTGCGGCGGCGCTTTCCTCTGTCAGCGGGCTGGTCGGCCTGTTTTGTAAGCACTTCCATCCTGTGAAAGCCCCTGGTGGACCTCCACCTGCTCGCTCGCCACCGCTCGGCTGCAGTTTCTCTCAGAGAAGCGAGCCAGCCTCTCCCCCTCATTTCACTGGCGCCAGTGCTCAATGGGCCCTGCACTTTGATTATTTGTGTTAACAGTTAATTTAGCGCCACAGACACATGTGCCAAAGCTGGCTTCACTTCCTCATGCATCACCAACAAATGTGACTTTTATGAGTTCCTTTTCACAGAGCCGAGCCCCCCCCCCCTCGTCTCAGTTCTCGCCTTTCGGCCAGCCCCCCCCCCCTTTACACACATCCACTTACCCCTGCAGACGCCGTCTCCTCACCTCCTCTTACCTTCTTTTTATCCAACCCAACATCTCATTTTCACTTCTTTGGTTTCTGAATCACTTTTACATCTTTGCATGTGTTTAAATTCCCTCCCCAACTACTAAAAACACCTCATAGTGCGGGACTGTCTAGTGTCCTGGATTTCTAAAGCAATCTGGGCACCATGCTCACTACTAATATGATATCACCAATTTATCAAAATAAATAAATGTAAACATTTACAAGACTTTTTCTTAACTACGTTCTGATGATGAAAACTTGGATGGTTTATAGAAAATAAACTCAAAATATATATATATATTTTTTCACATGACGGTTTGTGGTTTATTTTTGTCAATTTAGTGAGAAAACGTGTCTACCTCTGCTAAAACACAGCGGTACGTCTTCTGATGTTAATAACCTCTGAAAACTGTAGTAGTCAGGGGCAGGGGCGGTTCTACACTGAATGACTCCCCGGGCAAGAGCCTCCCCAGACGCCCCCCCCCCCCCAAGAAAAAATTAGCTAATGGTTGCCGTCTTCAATCCTATGATTGGCACATTTTTAGACTGGTTACATTATGTTTTGTCACCATCGAGTAGTTGTTTATGCTTAATATTAATCTTAAAAACTACCAACAGATTTATGAATATACTATTACCTAAGCATAGAACCCAACATGATGAAACAAAATAATAAACTTCATGCTCACAGGCTCACAACTAATCTACTTTAACAGTTAAAATCTCCAGTTAACTGGTTAAAAAATTGAAAATTTTAAGGTTAAAGTAATGACTAACCAGAAAAAAAACAGGAAAAGACAAGAAAAATAGCTTAAAACTACTTTTTATTTTGATCTTTTTTTTCTTTCTTTTGTAGCTGGACTACGTAATTTTTGAAGTCCTGCACGGTCCTGAATGTGTTTAAATGTCTTTTCCACATTTGACATCCCCTGGTGGACACGTGAGCATCAGAAACAGATGCAAAAACGTACAATTTGGTTTTTGAACCGCAAACATAATCCTAACCTTAACCAGCATTTTTAAATGCTCCAGAGGTTGTCTGACCACGTGATCAAAATAAAAAATAAAATCTATTGTAGTGATGGTTGCAGTTTGTTGGGCTTGCTGTCAGATCTGGCAGTGCAAGGAATTGTGGGTAACCATTTATTTTGCCTGTCTGGTTAGAATTTGGTTTAAGTTTGAGTTTTCATTTATGTGTTTTGTTGTCTGACCGTTTAACACTGTTTCCATTTGTTATTTTGGCCTGTTGTGTTTCACTTCTTCCTGCACCCTGAGTGAGAATGAGGGAGAGACTGATCACTACCCCTCTTGTTTTGTCATCCAAACATTATCAAAAATAAAATCCAGTGCTAGTATCTCAGAGAAAAACACTTTACGATAGGATTCTGTATTATATGCATTGTTACAACCCATTCGGTCTAATAGAATATCTTCAACACACACGTCCCGCGTCAGGCGCATGGATAGGCATCCCTAAAAGTACGCATGTCGCTGAGGCCGGATGGGATTTGCTATCTACTAACGGGGGCGCTTGCTCCACCTGGGGGCGCTAACTCGCTTGTTTCAGGCCGTTCCTAACACCACACAGATAATAAACCCCATAGAGGTCCAATTTTTGTTCAAGCCGAGATGCCGCCCCCTATGAACTGCCGCCCCGGGCTACTGCCCGCACTGCCCGTGCCTAAAACCGCTACTGGTCAGGGGGTTGGACTGGCTCTTTTGGGACTTTCAGATGTCCACTGATGATGATGTCATCACCGCGCGGGACTGAGGTGTGCAAACCGCATTTTAGCTCATGTTTTTATATGTATATTTGGGACATTAGCCGTCCATCCGGGCTTTATAGGGTTAAGGACAACGATTAATAAAAAGACGAACTCTGTTGGCAGAACTGTTACCGGTATTTTTAAAATATTTGTATTTTATTTATTTAAGAGTTGCAAGATTTACAATATTGGAGGAGAAATTTGATATTAAACTGTGTTGGGCCACACAGAGGAAGTGATGTAATGTTTCCGCATGTGGACATCAATTGGGTCGCTGTTACAGACCGGTTAGTGACAATGTACCCATTTTTTTTTTTGCAGAGATTTCTGGGAAATTTTTGAATTGTAGATCCAGACAGTTCTACAAAATGACGAACACTCTACACAGTGCACAATGTGGTGAGAAATGAAGGAATTTGGACAAAATCTATGTTTTTTTTCTGTCCTTCCAGTGTTTGGGTTATCAGGAACACATTTTAGATCAGACTAAAAACAAAAAACTCTCCCCAAATTACTTCTTTCGAAACAAGAGAAAAAAAGAAATCTCTCTCAAAATGCTGACTTGGACGGACTCTCCGGCCCAGAAAAGTGATAAAACATGTCTCCGTGTGCCCAGACGAGTGTCTTAGTTGTGACCGCTGCAGTGGATAAAGTGTTTCCAAGCAAAAAGCCAAACCTGAGGGTTTGACCGGTACTTTTCAGCGTTCAGTAACAATGATATAATCTGCCCTAATGAAAAACCTCAACTCCAAACGGAGCCACAGAGGACGGTGGGAAAGGCAGACTCGGGAGACTTTGTCAATGCCTAGTTAGCCTCGACATTGATACTTACAGACTGGGAGAGAACAGTGCTGAGAGAGCAAAAAAAACTAGCCGCACACCAATGATCTCATGCCAGGACTATGCAAGCAGAAGGCCGCAGGAGCCATGGAAATATTTGGACATCTTTCTCGCTCCCCCGCTCGTCTGTATTGCAGCCCAGTGCATCATCTTTTGTGGTAAAGGAGACACGTTTTCAAGTGGCCAGAGGCAGAACCTTAAAAGGTTGGTCTGCCTTTCAGCCACTCAGCAAGCGCAAACAGAAACCGCATCCCAAAGCTGCAGATTCTTCTTCATTAAATCTCCATCCGTGCCATGTGGTGTATCACTGCTTCAGCATTGATTTCTGTGCGGCGGTCCATAATAGCAGAGCGCGGGCCGTCCAACAGTCCGTTTCAGGTCAGGCGCAGACAGTTGCTGCCAGTTTCCTGGAGCAGTGGTACATGTGGTGAATCGACTCACAGAAACATGGAGAGTTGGATTTGTTTTGCTTCAGCACAATGGGTCACTTCAATAAAATTGTTCACAGGGATTGAATTACATCTCCTAAGCTAAATAAGTCTCAACTTCTAAACAATTCTTGATTGATTAGAGCCTTTGAGTCAAATCTATTACTTACAAGAAACAGAAATCCAACAGACTGCAGCTTTGAGAGTCTTTTTGGGCACATGGTTAACAGCTCCTTTGGTTGAGGAGGTCTCAGGCTCCATCACAAACAGGTTCAGCCGTCATGTTTGCAAACACAGAAGACAAAATTAAAACCAATTTGAGTATTTTCTTGTACGTTTTTGTTTGATAGCATTCAAGCTGTGGCAGACGAGTAACATGAAAGCCTTGCATTAGACCAGGGGTCCCCAAACTTTTTCATAGTGAGGGCCACATCATCTGATGGGGGTCAGTTTGTAGGCTAACAGAAAAAGTGTAACAAAACAGCCTAAACGTAAACATTAATGGTTTTCCAGAAAGCCACACATAACCAAATTTTAATGCAATTAATTTCTGTAAATTTCACAGAAAAAGATAATAGAAAAACATTTTAAAAGCTAGATATATAGCATTACCTGCGATAGATTAATAGCAGAAGATGCTTAGATTCATAGCAAAAAACACTGAAGCTGATAGCTGAAAATGCTGGATAGCTAGCTAAAACATTAGCAAAGTGCCAAATTAGCCAAAAAACTCAAAAAAGATTAATTAGCCACAACATCTAGCATAGAGCTTAAATTTTTGCTAAACTCCAAATTAGCCTAAAAATGCAGAAAAAAAGTCTAAAATCGCCAAAAGAGCTAGCATAAAGCTAACATATTAGCTAAACTACAAATTAGCCTAAAAAAATCAGAAAAAAAGCCTAAATTTGCCAAAACAGCTAGCATAAAGCTTACATATTAGCTAAATTCCAAAATACCCTTAAAAACCTCAAAGAAAATGTCTAATTTAGCCAAAACAGCTAGCATAAAGCTAAAATATTTGCTAAACTCCAAATCAGCCTAAAAAAATGAAAAAAGCCTAAATTAGGCAAAACAGCTAGCATAAAGCTTAAATATTAAACTCCATATAGCCTAAAAAAAAAGAAAACTGAAAAAATCCTACATTAGCTAAAACAGCTAGCATGTAGCTGAAATATTAGCTAAACTTCAAAATAGCCTAAGATAACTGGAAAAATCTATAATTTAGCCAAAACAGCTAGCATAAAGCTAAAATATTAAACTCCGAACTAGCCTAAAAAAAAACTGAAAAAAACCTAAATTAGCTAAAACAGCTAGCATGTAGCTGATATTTTAGCTAAACTTCAAAATAGCCTAAGATAACTGGAAAAATGTCTAATTTATCCAAAACAGCTAGCATAAGGCTAAAATATTTGCTAAACTCCAAATCAGCCTAAAAAAATGAAAAAAGCCTAAATTAGGCAAAACAGCTAGCATGTAGCTGAAATATTAACTAAACTCCAAATTAGTCTAAAAACTGGAAAAAAAAAATGTCTACTTTAGCCAAAATAGTTCGGGCCCAAATATGGAGGAGGGCCGGATCCGGCCCGCGGGCCGTAGTTTGGGGACCCCTGCATTAGACCAGGAGTCTGCACGTCTGGTTCTTCCAATCCATTGTGGCTCTCTGGTTAAAGATACATAAAAAGCTTTTAGTTTTAAAAAGAAGTCAAATCACTTTGCGAGCGTCCAAAGTACAGAAGCTATAGTGGTTTGATAATCGAAAACTAAACAATTTTACAAATTCCAGAGTTTTAAGAAAGCCCCATGGTTCAAAAATATAATTAGCTGTTTTAATTTTATGAATTCTTATTTTAGAAACATCATAAATGTTTAAAAATAAAACGTTTTTTGTCCATTGGTGAAATTTACCACTAGAATTGCTCCATCGAGATGATCCTATGTGACACAGGAAGTCGTTTATTTTGCAAATAACTTCCGTTAAAAGTTATCAACTGTTTAATATTTGGGGAAAATAACAATAACGTAAAAACAAAGTCTTATT
This sequence comes from Oryzias javanicus, assembly GCA_003999625.1. Lineage (NCBI taxonomy): Eukaryota > Metazoa > Chordata > Actinopteri > Beloniformes > Adrianichthyidae > Oryzias > Oryzias javanicus. The sequence goes on along the minus strand of CM012453.1, from coordinate 31,069,115 downwards.
TTATTTTCTAAAGGATGTGTGGCTACTACTGGGTTGTGATCAGTGAGAAATCGACCTAAATGACAGTTGACTAAGTCTTAGTCTAAGCTCCTTCATTATGTTACTTAGTGCACTATATAGGACAGGCATGTCCAAAGTCTGGCCCGTTGGCCAAATGTAGCTTGCAATCAGATTTTTCTGGCCCTGCGGCTCCTGTCATAAAATCAATAATATGTGACCACCAGAACTTTCTAAGAACTGTGCGCTCAATTTCTTGTTTGTGATTGGCTAAATGGCAACAACCTGTGGCTTCTTGACCTTCAGAGCTTTAAGGGCCAAACGAGAAGAATAGATTTATTTGTCTATGTGATCGAAACCCAAACGGTTTTGATATTTGCAGTGAGAATTTATTGTAAATAAAGTAGCATTTCATATTTATGTTAAAAGTTTTTTTTTCTCTAAGCATACTTTTTATGTATTTTATTTAAAACTTGCTTAGATGTATTTCTGAAAAAAAAAAATGTTTACCATTGCAATACATTACCACTAAGTTCATTTGAATTAATGTCAATATAAAGTTAAAACAAAAGCTGGCCCTCACATATTTCCATTTCACTAAATGTGGACCTCTTTGGTAAAAGTTTGGTCCCCCTGATATGGGGGGAGGTCGTCATTTTTTCAGGGTCTCCAAAATCCAGTGCTCTGGAAATTTCCCAGAAGTCTCTGCAAAGTCTAAAGTGCGTCGATCCTCCCTAGATTAGTAAATATAGACCACAATGCATTGCTTTTGAACACTTTGTCAATGCAGAAAAATGTCTGTACATTTACTTTTTCTGACCAACACTGGACTAAGTGAACCCTCTCCTCTTTGTTTTTCAACAGATTTTGTGTAGCCTGTTATCAAACAATTTACAACAAGTTCACTTCTGATTAGCCAGATTGGTTGCCATAGAAACGCTGACTCACACATACTTGGACCAATCGCTGCTGACTGACGATGTCTGACTCCAACATGGCGGTGTCCCTGTTGTAAAAAAATGACGACTGAAATGACTTCATTTGGTTGAAACCAAATTTCTACGGGTGATGTCACAGTCACTCGGCCAGTACTTGAATACAGTCAATGTTTAAAACTTGGGGCACTGGATAGTCCCACACTGTTAGGGGTTAGGGCAGGGGTGTCAAACTCAAACGTACAAGGGGCCAAAATCCCAAACACACCTTAGATCGCGGGCCGAACAGGATAAACATTTGTTGAACACTCTAAAGCCGTAAGTTTTTAATATAATTATGAACTAGAAGCATTACCTGCAATAATGCTAGTGCTAATATTTGAAGATGCTATAATTGAAAGCTAAAAATGCTGAAGCTGATAGCTCAAATATCAGCTAAATGCCAAATTAGACTTAAAAGATAAACAAACAAAATTAGGTTTGCCAAAACAGCTAGCAAGTAGCTGAAAAAAATAGCTAAAAAAAGCCTAAAAACTGTCAGTAAATGAGACAATAATCCAAAAAGCTAGCAGAATGCCAAATTTTAAAACTGTTACTTTTTTACATTATGACTAATAGAAAGGCAGGAATATTATTCCAGAATAAATCCACTTGAACTTTTAATATTTTACTCTCCATAAAATTATTTTTTTGTCAAAATTATACTAGTTAGAAATAAGAGCAATATAACATCGGGTCATTAATAACAATAAAATAAAATGATCTGGAGGGCCGGATCCGGCCCCCGGGCCTTGACTTTGACACATCTGGGTTAGGGAGTTGTAATACAGACAAAGTCTAACACTACTTGTTAAAAACAAACAGGTTTTGAACAGATATGTGTGGTCCCATTAAGTAAATCTAGTTTTGGAAATGTAATATCTAAAAACTGAAATGTGATTGCCTCTAAAGTCAGAGTCAATGTTTTTATTTTTTTTTCATAAATGTTTATTGGCTTAAGTGATACAAAGAAAATAAAAAAAAATACTGTTTTGTTTTTTTACATTTCCGACATAATATTTAGTAAACATTAAGTTTAAATTGTTTCCAGGTAAATAAAAACTGTAATAGTCAGAGTAATTAAGCTTGGATCATCTCAAAAAAGGAGAAGTTCCGAGTAACAAACTAACTTTTAGTGAAAGAAACCTAGAAACGATCAGTCTCATTTTCATCATTTTACGAGAATTTTATCTTAAATATATTTAAACTGAATTGTTTTACCTTAAATTTACTGTTGCAGCAGATGATTGTGGGATTTTTAAAGCTTTTTTTTCTGGTCTCTTATTTGGAAAAGGTTCATTTCAAGCAATTAAAAATAAAACTAAAGAAGTCAAAACAACAGATATATATATATATATATATATATATATATATATATATATATATATATATATATATGCTCAAAATAAGGATAATGAGTCATGACATTGATTGGAAAATACATACGCATTCTCCTACACACACTTATAAATATTTCATTTGTTATTCTTCATCATAAATAGACACAGAACATGACACGATGAGACTTTTAAACATGTAAACATGGAGCTCACAGACTGTTGTGGTTTTTCTTCCTGATTCACCTCCAGGTCCAGTTGACGGTCCAGTGTACCAACACACAATGAAAGGGGAAATCCTCTCCCATCAGGAACATGTGTGTCTGATTAAAAATAAAGTGCACCAACAGCTGCGATTCATTTATCATGATTAATGACGCTTTGATAAGCAGTTACCCTCAATTACATTTTGCCTTTTATGGTCTTAAAGCTTGGCCGGTCTTATATAGCTTCTATCATATTGTTCTTTAAAAGAATACGTATTTTCAAGCTCCTTTATTCACGCAAGCCGTCTTTTAATGACATACTCCACATGTCTTTAACTGTGTTACAGTTTAATGCTTGGAAATGTCAGAAAGTTTGTGGGATGTGAGGATATTATCGCCTAAAAGGCACATAAACAAAACCGTGAAGAATGTGAGAAAAACAAAAAGCCTTCTGTCGAGGTTGACAAACTCCGTCCTCTGGGGAGGGGGGGCAGGGGCGAGGGGGTGTCACAGGGGAGCGCTCTCAGAGACACTCGTCTGACCGGGCTTCTGCACACAGCTCCGGGATTCCCTCCTCTTCCTTCCAAGTATTGTCTCACATCCTGCGGGGCCGCGTCTCCTCTGCTCCGCGCCCGGCGCTGCCACAATAGGGCAGTGGGCACTGAGGGGTAACCGAGGGGACACCAGGAGTCAGCCTGACAGGATGTGACACACTCCCCTCAACAATTAATGAGTACAAAAGGAGCAGCTGACACGACATGACAGCTTAGCGTGGCACTTCAGGCTTTAATAGCCCTGGAAGTGCCGTCTTCACACTCACCAAAGAAAACAAAAAATGACCGCTGACGTGGGAGCAGAACAGACTCGATGAAACCGCGTCTTACAGCAGCACGCAGTTGAATACTTTACAAAACAAAGTACACTTGATATTGTTTTTAACCACAAGTGTCAAAATCAAGGCCCGGGGGCCGGATCCGGCCCTCTGGGTAATTCTATCCGGCCCTCCAGATCATTTTATTTTTTGTTATCATGGCCGGATGTTATCTTATTTTTAACTTGTATAATTTCGACGACATATATTTGTATGGAGCGTAAAATATTTCAGTAAGTATTTGATTAAGTTGATTTATTCTGGAATAATAATATTCCTGACTTTTTATTATTCATAATTATGTTAAAAGTTACGGTTTTAGAGTTTTTAAAAATTAGCATTCTGCTAGCTTTTTGGACTATTTTAGCAATTACTAAGATTTTTTTTAGCTAATAGTTACGCTACATGCTAGCTTTTTTGGCTAATGGTTTTTTAGGCTGTTTTGGATTTAGGCTAATATGTACGCGCTAGCTCAGGGGTCACCAACCTGTTTGAACCTGAGGGCGACTTCACGGGAGACATACAAAGGGCTACCACTTTTGAAATAACAAATTTTGCTTAGTTATAGTTAGTTTAAATTATTAAAAATGAGAAATGATACTCATCTATGTAAAGACACTGATTTCTCAACATAATTATTAACGATGACAACAAGCTAGGAAACAGATATTCAAACACTTAATAGTAATTGTTACATTTTCAGATGATTTCTTACATTTCATGGAAAAATTTTCACTATGTTGAATCATGTTTATCAATAATGCAATGTTAAATAAAAATCAACTTATACTCATATTACATTTTGAACTAATGACCAAATCTACAGCATTTTTTAACAAAATTAAGGATTTTTTAACTGTAGGAGGTCAGAGGTCACCGTTCATCTATCATGAACTGATTTTTATGACGTTTTAATTTTTAAATCTATGTCAATGCAAGTGTAATTTAAAAAAGAAAATGGTAGAATAAAATTTAATTTTGGACGCATCTCACAAGTGAGTTGTGCTACTTTGGAAAAGACCTGAGGGCACCGTGTTGGTGACCCCTGCGCTAGCTGTGTTGGTTAATTTAAGCTTTTTTCAGTTTTTTAGGCTATTTTTTCAGCAATATGCTAGCTGTTTTGGCTAAACTACATTTTTTGTTTGTTTTTTGGCTAATTTGTCATTTAGCTACTAATATTTTTAGCTGGCTATCAGCTTCAGCGTTTTTAGCTTTTAGCTTATCGTTTAGAACAGAGGTGTCAAACTTAATCGCACAAGGGGCCAAAATCTTAAAAACACCTTAAGGCTGAACAGGATAAACATTTATTAGACACACAAAAAAAATTGTTATCGTAACTTTTTACCATAATTATGAACTGGATATATAGCATTAACTGTGATGATGCTAGTGTGAATGCTGTAAGCTGAATTTGGCCTCTGAAGATGCTAGTGCTGATAGCTAAAAATGCTGGAGCTGATCGCCAGCTAAAATATTAGCTAAATACCAAATTAGCCAAAAAAAAAATCCTTGAATAAAACAAGAAAAAAAGGGTAGCCAAAACAGCTAGCATGTAACTGAGATAATAGCTAAACCTCAAAATAGCTTAAAAACTGGGGGGAAAAAAGCCGAATTTAGCCAGTATAGCTAACGTGTAAATATTAGCCTAGCTACAAAACACCCTAAAAAACTTTTTTAAAAAAAGCCTAAATTAGCCAAAACAGCTAGCATGTAGTTGAAATATTAGCTAAACCTCAAAACAGCTTAAAAAAAAAAGGTTAAAAGCCCCTAAATTAGCCAAAACAGCTAGCATGTAACTGAGATAATAGCTTAACCTCAAAATAGCCTAAAAACTGGGGGGTAAAAAAGCCTAATTTAGCCAGGATAGCTAGCGTGTAAATATTAGCTTAGCTCCAAAACAGCCTATAAAACTAAAAGAAAAAAGCCTTAATTAGCCAAAACAGCTAACATGTTCTTGAAATATTAGCTAAACCTCAAGACAGCTTAAAAAACGTTAAAAAAGCCTTAATTAGCCAAAACAGCTAGCATGTAAATATTGGCTGAACTCCAAAGGAGCTTAAAATATCTTAGTAAATGCCAAAATAGTCCAAAAAGCTAGCAAAATGCTAATTTTTAAAACTTGTTAAAATAAATGTGAATAACAAAAAGGCAGAAATATTATTCCAGAATATATCAAGTTAAACCTTAAATAACTTTAGGCATTTTACTCTCCATGAAAATATATTTTGTCCAAATTATACAAGTTAGAAATGACCAGAAGAAAACATCGGGCCGTTAATAACAACAAAATAAAATGATCTGCGGAGGGCCAGATAGAATTACCCCGAGGGCCGGATTCGGCCCCCGGGCCTTGACCTTGACACGTGACGTTCGTGGATCTATTTGTCTGCAAGTGGATGCATCGGAATGGATTTTTTCTCCTGATTCACAACAATTTGAAAGACGAAATACTCAGAAATGTGGTTTTAATCTTAATTTTCTTAATACATAATAAGTAGAAGCTCCTCCCCCATTTCACCTCATATACAACTATTTCTCTGTCTAAACGTTACTTCATCCCGAACCCAAATGAGCATTTTATGACTAAAATGAATACTTCATGGGTAGCTGATACCTCAAAGTATCTTCAAGGAGAGAAAAAGCTACAAAAAAAGCAGCATTTTCATCAATAAATCCAAAGCAAACTCGGTTATTTGTTCTAATATTTGTCAGGAAGAAGCCTTACAAAAGCAGCGAGATAAAACATCCCACAAACTAATATTGATATCCCCCCCCATCCCCAGTGATTTCTCTGGCCTTGGTAAATGAGCAAAAGAGCTAAATTTCTGCCCCTGCTGGCATCTGCCGACTGCGAGCAGCAGCTTTCTCAATATTAAAAATAATATTACCGATGGCACCACCCGAAAGAGAGGGATTACTGCTGGATGAGAAGTCACCGCTTGGCTGGTGTGCATGTGGGATTTGACTTGACTTTTCTTTACACACAGCCAATGGGAAGCCAAAAATCTTTTTCATTTAAGAGCAATTAAGTGGATCCCAGAATCACTGGCTCCAGCACGCCGCCGAGGATTTTTTTTTCTTCTTTCCCCCTCGGTTTTATTACCCATTTCCTCTCCCCTGCGCCAGCAGAAGGAATGCTCACTTTTCTCTCGCAAAGCCACATTTCCAGCGTCAGAATCACACAGGGACCACCATGATTAAGTGCAAGCCAGTGCTTCCCTAAACATGTGAAACATTATAGACCTCCTCCTCCTCCTCCAAACACTGGAGAAGTGTTGTGTTCCAACATTTATGTGGAGTAATTAAAAACATCCAGCAGTAATTTAATAGTTCTCACCAAGCAGAGACATGAAGTCTACACAGTTTTTTCCTCTCTGTATAAATAACCCGGAATGTGGTGAGTACACAGACGCTTTGGCCTTCTTTCCCCCTTTTTTTTTTTTTTTTTTTTTTTTTTGCAACATTCTGTAAGAAGCCCTGTTCTGTGTCACTCTGACTCCAGATGAGGTTGTGCTCCTGAACTCATGTTCCAGAGAGCAAACACTTGTACATCATACTCCAGCATTAAATTGAAACGAAAGCTTTGCTCTCTCGCTGCAGACTGTCAGCGAGCAAAACAGAAAAAAATAAAAAGAAATATGTGCGGCGTCGCATCTGAATGCGGATGGCTGTGTGGAGCGCATGTCAATAGAGCGGCGGGCGCAGATGCGTGCCTTCCATTTGCATCTTTGCTGCAAGAGTTCGTTTATCCGAGAGCACTTAAAACACCAGCAGACACAATGTGCCTCCAAGTGTCGTCTGGCTTTTAATTAACTGAAGAAAACAATATTTTATAGCTTGTCTTTTTTTAAAAGTATCCTTCCTTTAGGTTTAATTCCAATTTAAATGTAGTCAAAGGTTTGTGCTGAAAGCTTTGTTTGCAGGAGGATCACACGTTACTCTCATCAGAGATGTTTTCACATCGGGCTGTTTGGTTTGCTCCGGGGTTTAGTTTTTTCTTTTTTGATATTCCACTTCTTTTGAAAGCTGTGAAAGTTTATGAAGCTCTATTGAAGATAAAACCAAACAAACTCTGATCTGGTTGAAAATTAGGGTTCTCCACCTACAAGTGGATCCTCTTCCAAAATGGATGGGCGATTTACCAGGACTATTGAAGAAGAATTAGTTTATCTAACTCTACAACTATATATTTGAATAGAGTTCAGCAGGATAGGACTGGGAGACAGGTGGGGGGCAATATGAGCCAGAGGCGAGGTCCCCAGCCAAGAACAGGAGCACAGACGATCTACAAGGAGTCTCTCCCACTCTGAGATGCAATATGAGCCAGAGGCGGGGTCCACGGGCAAGAACAGGAGCACAGATGATCCACCAGGAGTCTCTCCAACTCTGAGATGCAAGATGAGCCAGAGGCGAGGTCCACGGGCAAGAACAGGAGCACAGATGATCCACCAGGAGTCTCTCCAACTCTGAGATGCAATATGAGCCAGAGGCGAGGTCCACGGCCAAGAACAGGAGCACAGATGATCCACCAGGAGTCTCTCCAACTCTGAGATGCAATATGAGCCAGAGGCGAGGTCCACGGCCAAGAACAGGAGCACAGACAATTGTCTCTCCCACTGTGAGATGCAATATTAGCCAGAGGCGGGGGCCACGGTCAAGAACAGGAGCACAGACAATAGTCTTTCACGCTGTGAGATGCAATATGAGCCAGAGGCGGGGTCCACGGGCAAGAACAGGAGCACAGACAATCTGCCTGGAATCCTGAAATCTCTCCTGCTCCCCCTGAGTGGAGTTGGAAAGAGGAACAACACCTGAATCACACTGCACCAAACGGAAGCACAGAGAACTAAATATAATATATAATAAAGAAAAGAGGAGACTCCACCATACTTTTCCCAGGTATTCAAGGTATAAACTGGCCAATCAGATGCCTCGATAAAAGTATGTGGTCTCGCGTTGAAAATGTTCGACAGATTTTGTGTAGCCTCCTTTTAGTGGCAGCGATGTGGACGTCCAACAAACTCACTCCTGATTGGCGGGAGTGATTACAAAGGAAAACTTATAGACCCACTTCAATAAAAATGGTGTTTTTGTTGTTTTTAAGAAATTCTTGTTGCATTTTTCTTGTGATAGGAAACATTTATTTAAAGGATAACACCCAACGAAGCGTGCATTATCAGATATTAACTGTAAGTGCTACTTAAAATTATATATATATTCATTTAATTACTGTTCATGGGTTGGGAAATTTTTGAAACTTGTAATTTGATTTTTATTTCCTGGGAATGTACGGTTAATTTTCAGAATTATTTTCGCGAGAATTTGAGCTTTTTATGTTGGCCGCAGTTTTCATGTTGGAAGAAAGAGAACCATGATTTTAGACTCAAAGAGACTCTTTTCTTGACATGCGGAAACAAAATATTTGTCGTGCTTTTTGTGTTTTATCTTGATTTTATTGCCTGAAATGTTTTATAAGGCTTTATTCATCATTTTCATGGTCTAACGAGAGCAAATTGTAATCAAAGTGAAAATAAACGCCTGTTACAATCAGCCTATGGGTCCAATGCGAAGCGAAGGACTATGGTTAATTACAAAAGTAATAAATATTTAACTGATTTTTTGTGCTTTATTGTTGTTATTTTTTCGCTATTTCACAAAAAGTGGATTGTTTGGTTCGTGGCGTGCTGTGTTGCCTCCCCTGACTGCACGTCACTGGTTTTCATCATCTTTAGACATTTTTCTGAAATAAATTCAGGTTAAATGACGTGATTTACACGTTATTGTACTATCGGCATGAAATGGCGTCCTCTGTGACGTTTTACACTTATCGTCCAGAAAACTGTGTCTTAATACTCCCAGAATGATTGATCACGGTGACCTAACCAACCACACTTTGGACTCTCCAGAGTGGTGATGATCGCTTTTTTTTTGCTTTTTGAGTAGAAAAACTAACAACTCACAGACTTATTTAAAAAAAGAAAAGCAGTAAAATAAAGAAATGAGTGGAAAATGTTTCCCAGGTAAATGTTGTGTAATGAGTAACTGAAGGCCAAATTCATTAGAACATTCAAAGGATTAGAACTCGCTGTTGGTTTGTTTGTTTGTTTCTCCTCTCAGTTGATGCTCATTCCTGCAAATTCTGCCCCCGAACAAGCAGGGCTTGTAATTGCGTGACACCAATTTGAACCGAGTTTGCTGACTATCCTGGTGTGAAAACCCTTTAATTTAGATAAATAACTGAGCTCTTCTTAGGGGCTGTTGGTGAGGAGATGGAGGAAACGTCTGACAAACTCTTGGTTAAGTTGGTGGTTCAATTCCTGTGTTTTACAGTCAAAGTGTTAACAAACAAGATCTGCATTCTTCTCAGTGTAGGATTAGTGTTGTGGAAGTGTGGATTAAGAATCATACAGTATGAATGCAGATGGTTTACTGTAAATGAGGAAATAATCAATCAATCAATCACCATCAGCTTCAGATGATCCGTTTTTACCTCGCTAGAATCATTTTTGGGTTAAAGATCGACTTCTTTACTATGTGGGGGTTCAATTCCAAGTTATTTATAATCAATTGTTTTCACTGAGCACCATTTTATAAATAATGGTCATTTATTTTTTGGATAAAAATGTGAATGAAAGGAAATACGGCTGTGAAATCAGTGAAGCTAAATATAGACTGACTTAAACTGGTGATACTGGAAACCGTAAACTATTCAACCTTCTTTTGCCTTAAGGTTGTTCTTTTTTGGTTTTCCAAACCAATTTACAATTGACTTTTAATTAAAAGTGATAAACTGGTGTCATTAGTGAAACTTTCAACAGTTACTGTCTGAGATGTTCCCATAAATGTTTAAATTAAACTCAATCTCCAGGAAAGATTAACTCTTCATTGTTAATATTTAAAGACGGTGACAGAACACAAAATAACAAGAAAAATGTCTTTTTCTTTTATTCCAAATATGTAACTTTCTCCTGGTTTTATTCCCGTCTTTCATTAACTTTTTGCCTGGTTTTATTCCTGACTTTTAGGCTGTTTTAGTCCTGCCTTTTTACCTAATTTTATTCTTGCCTTTTTACCTTGTTATATTCTGCCTTTTTACCTTTTTGCCTGGTTTTATTTCTACCTTTTTTGCCTTTTTACCTAATTTTATTCTTGCCTTTTTCCCTTGTTATATTCTGCCTTTTTACCTCTTTGTCTGGTTTTATTTCTCCCTTTTTGCCTGTTTTATTCCTGCCTTTTGACCTGTTTTTATTCTTGCATTTTTTGCCAGTTTTTATTCCTGCCTTTTTATCCTTTTGTCTGAATTATTTTCTGCCTTTTAACCTTTTCACCTGTTTTTGTTTCTGCCTTGTTACCTCGTTTGTTCCTGCCTTTTAACTTTTTTCCCCGGTTTGAATCTTTTTAGATTCTATTCTAATGATCACTTTAAAAATCAATGTTTCTTTTTTTTCTTGATTTTAATTCCAGTTTTTTTTAACCTGGTTTAATTACTGCATTTTTTTACTTTTTGCTTGGTTTTATTTCTACCTTTTTGCCTTTTTTAGTCCTGCCTTTTTACCTAATTTTATTCTTGCCTTTTTACCTTTTTATATTCTGCCTTTTTACCTTTTTGTCTGGTTTTATTTCTGCCTTTTTACCTGTTTCAGTCCTGCCTTTTGACCTGTTTTTATTCTTGCATTTTTTTTGCCAGTTTTTATTCCTGCCTTTTAACTTATTCCCCTGTTTTGATTCTTTTAGATACTATTCTAATGATCACTCTAAAAATCAATGTTTCTTTTATTCTTGATTTTAATTCCAGTTCTTTTAACCTGGTTTAATTACTGCCTTTTTTACTTTTTACTCTAATGATCACTCTTGACATTTATTTCAAAGTGCTTATTTTGATTTTTCGTGTGAAGCACTTTGAACTGCCTATGTACATAGAATGTGCTTTATAAATAAACTTTACCTACAAAAATTCTTAAAAGCTTTCACTAATACTAGTCGCTAATATTGAAATTTTTCCTCCTTGAAATATGAAACCATTTTCCCTTATCTTTGTCATGTATTATCAAAAAACTTTAATTAGAATACAATATCTTCTTCTTGTTTATCAATGTTTGTGTCTTTTTGTCCTTTACTGAATCTGAACAAAAGCGTAAAGCTTTATACACATTCACCCATTGTTTTCAAAAACTGAACATCCAAAACTATTTTTTAACCATCATTATTTAGCATTTTATCATAGCTGTTAATGTAGTATAGAATCACCAAATTTAATTCACATTACTTATAAAAAGAAAAAAAGTCACGTTTTCTAAAAGTTACATAGAAACATAACATTGTGGCCGAAATGCTGTTTGACAGACAATATTTTCACGTTATTTATACATTTTTATTACATATTTATCTTTAATTCTCATGAAAAAAGCTGCTTTTAGAGCTGACGGATAGTTGACCTGTTACCTGAACCGTACATGGATCAGTACCAACGGTTGCAGCTACTTATATGTCAAAAGTGAAATCTTAAATTTCATTATAATAAACGAGTATTTTTTTTTGTACGTTGCTGTCATGAAGAAGATATTTTGTGTTTTTATCATCTCTGAAGCCCTAAAACAAAACTTTTATTTCTCCACTATGTTATGAAATCTTGAATCTCAGACGTGGCTTCTTCTCCCACGTTAGATTTCCAGAGCAGGTTGTGGTGGGGCACTTGAAGACTGGAGGGGGGGCTTTTCTCGCAAAAAACAGACGCCGCCTCCCGTCAGATGCCATAAAGAAGACAAAGCTTTTTACAGTATCAACAGACACGAGACGCAACCTTTTGGCCTCCTGGGGCAAAAGGTTGCAGCTCTGGGATCAGCGGCCTGGTTCCAGCGTTCTGCCGGCAGATGAGACGTGTGCCGACACCCCCCCTCGGCAAATTCCTTCATCTTCAGTCTCCTCCAGCTCTTTATTTGAGATGTTTCTGTGCTGCAAAGATATCAAATAAAATAAGAGTAATAAGCTTTGGCTTCAGCTGGAGCTGGTCAGGTTTGAAGTTCAGACGAATCGGGAGGATTTCCTGCTTATTTTCAGATGAGACCTGAGAAGAAATCTAGTCATCCTGATTCTCTTTGTAAATGTATGCACTGAAAAAAGGAAGAAAAAAAAAGCCTTTGTAGCCCGGGGCTGGGTATCCTATATGTGGAGATGACTGCAAACACAAACCGCTTCTGATTTTGTATTCATAACTTCCAAAGTGGAGAGCAGGAGACAGAATAAACAGTTCAGCAGAGCTCATATAGAAAGCAACAATTCTGGCTTTTCTTTTGCAGAACTGAGATACAAAAAAAATATGTTTATAACAATAATTTCAAGGATGAAATCAGAAAAGATTGTGACCTACTAAATCTATGGCTGCTTGGAGCAGAATCACCTTGCTGAAGATTCATAATGAAGGAGCCTCACAGCAGACCCGAAGCATGGCATGTGTGAGCGGAGGGCGCCCTCTACTGGAGAGAAATGCAAATTTCAGTTAAAATGCATTAAAACGCATGTTTAAATTCTGTTATAAAATATTAAGATATAAGATTATTGTGCTTAAACCATTTTACAGACCAGATTGTGATTCAACTTCTTTGTGGCATCTTGACAAACCCATTAAAACAGAAATGTATAACTCAATCGCACAGGAGATCAAAATCCAAAACACATCTTAACAGGATAAACATTTATTTTTAAAACAATCATTTTTGGAATAATGATAAACTAGATATATAACATTACCTGTGATAACGCAAGTGGGAATGATGTAAGCTGAATTTGGCCATTGAAGATGCTTGTACTGATAGCTGAAGATGCTAAATACCAAAATTAGCATAAAAAAACTAAAAAAGAAAAAAGGCTAGGTTAGCTTAAACGGCTAGCATGTAGCTGTAAAAATAGCTAAGCTTCAAAATAACCTAGAAAAAAAACCTAATTTAGTCAAGACAGCTAGTGTGTAAATATTAGCCTAGCTCCAAAAAAAACTAAAAAAAAAAAATAAGAAAGCCTAAATTAGCTAGCATGTAGCTGAAATGTTAGCTAAACTTCAAAACAGCTTAAAGCCCCCCCTCCAATGAAAATCATGATTTTTGAGTTTTTATCATGTATTTGTGGCATTTTTCTTCTGAAAGAGAAAAAAATATAATAAGAAATCATTTCGTGTTTGCATTTCCGAGGATTTAAGTCGCTGTCACTCAAAGAGCCCGTGAAAAACTCTTGCTTACGTCACGGTACCTAGCTAACCCGGATGTAGCTATTGGGCCGGAGAAGAGAAGATAACATTCCACTTCTGTGCTGTATGGATTGTAATTCAGTGAAAGGCCATCCTGATGTTAGCTTTCATTATTGTGTGATTGAAAATCATGTCGGCTCCTCGTCATGCAGCGACGCCGCGGGTGATTGCATTACCCGCTTGTATTTTAATTGTGTCCAAGACAGGATTTTTTTAAGTTGACATCACGTATTTAAAATGAAACTTAAAGTAAAACACAATTAGCTGTCCCAAATATGCTGTCCGCGTTTGATCCAACCTGGGGAGGACCGTCGAGCTGCAGCAACAGCTCCGCGGATCCACCGGGTGGTTTAACCGGACACTGGAATCATCGATTAGACCAGGGGTGGGCAAACTACGGCCCGGGGGCCACATGCGGCCCCTTAAGCAACTCAATCTGGCCCTCCAAATTAAAATACATTGAATCAAAAACCCTAATCATTGTTTTATTTCCTCGTATTTCTGGTTTCTTCTCATGAATGGTGCTGTTTCTCTGACGTTCGTGTGTGTTTTTTTTCTGAGTCAGAAGGTGATTTTTCGGATTTCTTTGAGTTCGCATTTTCCTCTGAAGAACATCAACCCATTGGATCACCAAAAAGAGAACAAAAATCAAAATTTAGAAATTAAAATTCCCCAATTTTCTGTTTTTAAATGAATATATGTGAATTTTAATCCAAATTAAAGCATGTTTTTCTCTAAATTCCATATTATCTTTTTAGTTTATGATGTTCATTACCAAATCACTCCTTCCATCTGCTCCTTGTCCGGCCCTTATGCCAAATTTTAGAACCCTTTCTGGCCCACAAATCAAAAAGTTTGCCCACCCCTGGATTAGACCCTCTCTGTATTCTAACATATAATTTGATTTCTTGTTTTAAGTGAATTCAACAATCAGCATGTGCTTGCATGAAATCAGCTAGCGCTGCTCGCTGGTGCAATGCAGCCTAAATGGTCATGTTTATTTATATTTATTTTATTTTTTTTCATGGGATTATCAAAGTCTGTGTCTGTTACGCAGCTCAGCACCATAAGCCACGCCCACACAGAGGGATTTTTGGAAACGAAGGCTTTAGATCAACAGGAAAAATGGCTTTTTAAGACATTTAGGATGTTGAATTTTTGCTAAAAACTTCACAGTCCTAATTAAAACCCTTCTGGAAACGTTTAAAGAAAATTTAAAAAAAATGTTATAGGGGGAATTTTAAAAAACTATTTAAAAAAGCCAAAAAAGCTAGCATGTAGCTGAAATATTAGGCGTGTTTGAGATCATGCAGGCGGACGCGGCGCTGCGCAGATCGCCTGGATTGCGGTGCATGCTGGTTAGTTTCTGTCACCTACGTCACATTTGCGACGACATGAAGTATCGCGACAAATGGGCGGGTTCAAGGCGCCTTCCTAAGCCAGCGCAGCCAGAAAATAGGTACTGCGCTGGCTGCAAGCCGCCTTGATGACTACAAAACAATGCATTGTGGGAAACGGTGTCCCGAAAGTTTTTGTAGTTTAATGTGAAATAACTGGCGCTAAATGAAGGAAATATGTGTATGTTCTTACTTTTTCTGGAAGGTAGTGAATCGCTGATGAAAAAATATACAAGATTTTAAATAATCTGTGGTTATTTGTGTCATAGTTGTCTTGAAAATGAACTTTAATTATTATTTTATCTGTTTATTTGGGACTGTGTACATGTAATGAATCCCCCGACTATTTTTTTTATCTGTTTTACTCTAAGAGATGTAAAAAAATACTATAAAAGACATAACAGCACAGATCATACTAGGAGGAGTGGAGTATTAAAATTCAGCCGAATGTTGAGGACAACCCCCGACTCCTTGTTCTCGTACAGTCTCGTCGTCCACCTTCATCTCAGGCGCCTTTCTCCGCCCCCTCCTGTAAGCAGGCGAGGCGCAAGTCAACTCAAACACGCCTATTAGCTAAACTCCAAAATAGCCTTAAAAATCTTAGTAAATACCAAAATAGTCTAAAAAGCTAAGATAATGCCAACTTTTAAACATTCAAACTGTGACTTTTGAACATAATTATGAATAATAAAAAGGCAGGATTATATTTTTCCAGAATAAATCAATTTGAACCTTAAACTACTTTCAATATTTTACTCTCTATAAAGATATATTTTGTCAAAATTATACAAGTTAGAAATTGGGCCGTTAAAAACAATAAAATAAAATTATCTTGAGGGCCGGATCCGGCCCCCGGGCCTTGACTTTGATACATGCACTAAGACGTAGTGATGCTTTCCGGAGGGCATTTTGGAATCATGGCTCGGCGGCGCTTTGGCCCCGCCTGTCAGCGTGGCGTGCACGCTTGCTCTCTGAGACAAACTGAGTCAGGCGCCACTGAAGGGAAAATACGAGCAGAAGGTCACGGCAGTCGAAGGAGAGAGCTCATCATTTGCAGAAGTCGCCGCCGTCTCTCCGTGTCTGAGCCGATGAAGCCGGGGGTCCTCGCAGACGAAACAGTTCGAGTATGAGGGAAACATGTTAGAGACAATGAAACCTCTCTGTGAACATTTGGTTTTATTCATAGATTATAGGAGTATTTTTATTAACTTGTTTTCAGTCATAATTTTCTATTAGTATCAACAAAATGTTGCAAAGAAGCAACGAACCAGAGTTCACAGACGTGACTCAGCAGGACCGTCTCATCCTTTTGCATCAACAACCTCAGTGGTTCCTGTCTGCCTGCATAGACTCCAAACAGTTGATTTTACCAGTTAGAATCTGAACTGAAGGAAATGATCTTATTATGACAAATCGTAGTGATAAAGACCCATTTTCTGGTGGAAATTGTGTTTTTAGCATGCTCTTGTGGCTTTTTTCTTACAATGGAGAATAAAATTAAACTCAAATTTTTTTTAATTCAAATCATCGTGAATCAGGAGCAGATGAAAAACGCAGTTTGAAGAAGAGTTTATTTGTCGGGATGCATCGATAAATAGATCCATGAACGTCCTCGTTTTCCTCGTCTGAGCTGGATAGCTCCAATATTGTTCATCGGTTTTGTTGAACCAGTAATGTCAGGTTGGGGCTAATGAGTAAACCGAGTTATGGGTGATGGGAAGAGGGGTGGGCAACACTCCCACCAACAGCTCAGATCCAAATTTCTGAAGAACTCCTTCCACTCTGCAGAAAACATTGTGATTTTTGGCTAAAAATGACAAAATTCTAATTAAAAGATGACTGAGAACGCTTTTACAACAGATCAAAAAACGATCGTTTTATCCAACTACTAAATAAAATAAAATACTTGATTTAAAAACTTTTTAATGAAAATGTTTTTGGCTTTGCTATTAAATATTTGTTTTTTTGCATAAACTTCACATGTTAAGACACACGTCAGCCCTGAGGTCTGTTTAAAGAATAAAACCTGAAAATGAAGAGAAAACTTTTATTTTGTAGAAAGATGCTGTTTCGCTTCTTGGTGAGGAGCATTTTTTGGGGGAATTTTAACCTAAGAGCTGTTTAAAAACAAAAAAATCATAGTTTTGTATTTTTTAAATGGAGAATTTGAAGATACTGTGCCAAAAAGAGTTTTTATAAGTAAACACTGCTAACCCTCCAGGTTTACATTTAGTTTTTTACTCAAAGGTTATTAACAAAAACAAACCATGTTTGTTTTAAAATGAGAGAAAATGTCCTTTTTTTGTTTTCTGTGGTAGATGTGAGCTCTGCTTTTCTAATTGTTGAAATATTACGTTTTCTTACTGTTAACCTTAAAGAAAATAACATTTTTGAAGTGTATAAACACAGATAAATGCTAACGTGAAGCTTTCTGTAGTCGTATGGTGAAAAATTAGGACAAGACATGTTTTTTTTTAACCACATATTTGGATACATAAACATTTAATGACAATTTTAAACATCACTGTATAACTTCACAGTAAAATAAATAAATAAAAAGTTCTAAGCCTATTTATAAAAAGGATTTTTGAAAGAATGTTATTCTTCTGTTTAAGTTTATTTCAAAGATGCTTTTACAACTTTTACAAAATATACTTTTATGGAAAGTAAAATATTGAAAGTTTTTTTATGTTTAAGTTGATTTATTCTGGAACAATATTACTGCTTTGTTATTATTCATAATTATGGTAAAATGTTACAGTTTAAAAGTTTTAAAAATGACTTTCTCCTAGCTTTTTGGGCTATTTTGGTATTTACTAAGATTTGTTTTAGGCTATTTTGGAGTTTAGCTAATATATCAGCTATATGCTAGCTGTTTTGGCCAATTTAGGCTTTTTTAAAAAAATTATGTTTTTTTTTTTATATTTCAACTACATGAAAGCAGTTTTCGCTTATTTAGGCTTTTCAATTTAAGTTTTTTTTTGAGTTAGGCTAATATTTACATGATAGCTGTTTTGGCTAGGCTTTTAGGATATTTTTAAGTTTAGCTATTTTTTTCAGCTATATGCTAGCTGTTATGCTAACCTGACTTTTTTTGTTTGTTTTTAAGGCTAATTGGGCATTTAGCTAATATTTTAGCTGGCGATAAGCTTCAACATTTTAAGTTATTAGCTTCAGTGATATAAGCTACTAGGTTTAGCATTTTTAGCTGTTAGCATCAGCATTTTCAGCTGTCAGCTTTAGCGTTTTAAGCTATCAACTTAAGCGTCTTCAGCTATCAGCACTAGCATATTCAGCTTACAGGATTCACACCAACATTAATGCAGGTAATGCTATATATCTAGTTTATAATTACGTTAAAATTACGGTTTTAAAAATATAGTTTTAGAGAGTTCAAAAAACGTTTATCCTGTTCGGCCCGCGACGTGAGGCGCGTTTTGGATTTCGGCGCCTTGTGTGATTGTTTGACACCCCTGATCTAAACTGTCATAGATTAGCAAAACACACCTGATCCAAGTTTATGAAAGCCAGCCTGAGGCCCAGCACTGCAAAAACGTTAGCTCTCGAGAGCTAACTCCCTCTAGTGGACAAACCGGCAGCTGCAGATAGAATCAAAACAAACTTCAAACTTCATATGGGTGGATTTTTTTTTTCTTTTTTTTTTTTGCAGACAGTGATTTTAATTTCAGAAAATCACAAGTTCATACACCTGTCATTTCCACTAGAAGTTAAATGCAAGGGTTTCAGAACAGGCTTCAACGTCTGTTACATGTCAAAGAGCTGCAGAACAGAAAGGTACTGGTATGGTGTCATGAACAGATATATATATATTTATATATATTTATTTAAAAAAAAAAAAAGTACTTTGTGACACTACTTTTAGACTACAGCCACAGTTCAGTATTCAGCAATCTGCATGATAATTTGATGAACCTGCTAAATAGTTTCTAACAATTCACAAACAAAGACTTTTCTTTGACTAAGTTTTAGTTACAGGACATGCCCCCCGAGACACCCACCTTGCCATTTACTTCAGTGATTAGTTGTTGGAACATAAAACTATTGGAACTCTGTACAACCTGTGCTGCATCATGCTTCCCTCTTTAAGCCAACTCAAGCGGAAACAGGTCAAAACTAAAAGTCGTTCAGCAGATCAACTGTGGTCTTGTAGTCGGGACAATTCAGTGCTAAACTGCGGGGATTTCTTCTCTTTTCTGTGAGCTTCGTAGTAGGAGGGTCCGATCTTTGCTCCTGCAGACGATATTTTTTGATGTGTGAAGTGAGCCTCTGGATGATTTCTGCACAATATTTGTTTAAGAGTAAGATTTAAGACAGAGGGTCGACAAATCCGTTACGATTAGGTGCTGAAAATCTGTCCTTCTGGCGGTTGTGGAAGCTTCATATTTTCTTTGGACATCATTAGACGCCTCAGCTCTTGAAGAACAATTTTAATGCTATATGAATTCTGCCACTTTGCTAATATTGGTATGCTACGAGAATCCACCTGTGGAGGAGAAGAGGGGACACTAAATCAGTCACGGAAAGCTCCAAAATGATCAAAAATCTGTCGTTCGTGACCTTCTACTCACCATTCCGTTGGAATTATTTATCCCGTTCATGCTAATTTTTGTAACAAATCTAACAGTGGGGGCTGTCTCGGGGTATCTAGGTCCACATTCCACTTTCAGGCTGTATATTCTGTTCTCATAGTTGGTCTGAAAAAACGAAGAACAGCAATTTTTTGTTTTTTAATGCATGAATATGGAGAGAAAATAGACTCACTCTGATCCGTGCGTGCGCATTCTTGATTTGTGCGTAACTTTGGATTTATGCGTGCGAAATTCTTGATTTGTAACTCATACTTTACTTTTGTGCAAAAGTAAAAGAAAAAATACTAAATTTAAAAAAATACAAAATACGATTTACATGAGCACAAATTAAAATTACAACATCTTGAAACTAATTACACACAAAAATCTTTAAAAATTACCCACAAATCTCCTCTTACGAACATATCAGTTGCGCACAAATCTATCGTGAGACTCTTTTCACGTCTCACAGAATTCGTCCGTGAGTGATGCGTTCAAGTACTACCAGAATGCTCGTTCACCTTAGTTTTCTTGTTAGCCATTTTAAAATTCGATTGTGAATAATATCCAGTAAAACTTGACATTTTCCCACTTTCTTAAAAATATATTACAGATAATTAATATAAAAAGTCAAAATAAGTGTTTTTAAAACGGCGCCCTGGTCTGATCCTCCCGCGGATCCTGGACGGGGGAGAACGGCAGCAGAACGAGGCGATTGAGATCTGTCCACTTGATCTCGTGATCTTAGTCGGCCCGTTGGGCTGATCAAGCCCCTCTGCCCGGTGGATGTTTAGAAAAACCTCGTGGTTCTGCCGCCGTTCTCCCCCGTCCAGGATCCGATTTCAGCACCGGCCCGCTTGAATCTGCGAGTTTAGAAGCTCTGGCTTTGGGGCTGGTGACCGGCCCTCTGTGTTGAAGGCGCTTTCTGGGAGTATTTTTATTTAAAGATTTTTGTGTGTAATTAGTTTCAGGCTGTTGTAATTTTATTTTGTGCATGTGTAAATTGTATTTTTGTTAATTTTGTAATTTTTTTACTTTGGCACAAAATGTATTATATGACTTAGAAATCAAGAATTACGCACGCACAAATCAGAGTGAGTCTATTTTCTCTCCATACATGCAGGCGGTCAAAGACGGAGTCGAGGAGCAGCGTCTGCTCTGCTTACTCGTGCTGGTCCGATGATCATGCCTGTCCACCGTGTGAGGGTCATGTCGTCGTCATCCTCCAGCCCCCAGCTGACCGTACCATCACCTTCGCCCTTCTGGCCTTCTTCCAGCTCTTCCAACAAACGAAAATTGCGTGGAACTTTAACTCCTAAAGACACAGAGAGATTTGACGAAAGGGGATGGAGCATTTTTTTTTAAAGTTATTTAGAAACCACTACATGATGTTCTGTAACTAGAATTTAGAAAAAAAACAACTTTAAGAAACCCCCCAGGACTAAACCCTAAAACAACTTTTGTTGTCATTTAATTTGAAAAATGTTTTATAGTACACCTGCACAATAAATCAAAAATGTATCTCTATATTCATTTGTGCAATATTTTGCAAAAGATGGGGTAAACTGCAATAAATGATTGCCTTAAAAACCAACTCCACTAAAAATCATATTTTTGTGTTATTAACATGTTCTTGTAGCAATTTTATTAGAGTGGAGGACTTGTGTAAAATAATTTATGTTTAAATTCTGTGTTTCTAAGTACTGCTGCCACAAACGGTTATTCTAAGTCGACGAATTACTGGTTATTTTTTTTCGATTAGTCGACTAAACGGGTCTTGCACAAAGTGAATTTAAAGCTCACATCTCAACCATCTTTAGCTTTTACCTAACTAAAAACTAGATATATAGCATTACCTGTGATAATGCTAGTTTGAATGCTGTAAGATTAATTTGCCTGCACAAAGATGCTAGTGACAACAGCTGAAGATGCTAAAAATGATAGCTGAAATCACTGAAGCTGTTAGCTAGCTAAAATATTAGTTAAAAGCGAAATTAGCCTAAAAACTGAAAAAATGCATAAGTTAGGCAAATCAGCTAGCATGAAGCTGAAATATTAGCCAAACTCCTAAATAGCTTAAAAAAACTGAAAAGATTGTAAATAAGCCAAAATAGCTAGCATATAGCTGAAATATTAGCTAAACTAGTAATTATCCTAAAAAAAAATGAAAGAATCCAAAATTAGCCAAAATACCTAGCATGTTTATGACATATTAGCTAAAATTTCGCATTAGCAAAAAAAAAAAAAAAAAAAAAAACAGAAGGAAATGTTAGCCAAAACAGCAAGCATACAGCTGAAATATTAGCTAAACTCAAAAATGGCCTAAAAATAAAAAAGACTAAATTAGCTAAAATAGCTTGCATGTTTCAAAATGTTAGCTAAACTCCAAATTAGCAAAAAAAAAAAAAAAAGGAAAATTCTTAAATGAGCCAAAAATAGCTAGCATGTTTCTGAAATATTAGCTGAGCTCAAAATGAGCCGAAAAAAAATTAAATAATCAGAAATTAGCCAAAATAGCTAGCAAATAGCTGAAATATTAGCTAAACTCCAAAATAGCCTTAAAAACAAAAAAGCTTAAATTAGCCAAAATAGCTAGCATGTAGCTGAAATATTAGCTGAACTCCAAAATAGCCTAAAAAACCTTAATTAATGCCAAAATAGTCCAAAAGGCTATCATAATGTCATTATAACTTTCAACTTTACTTCACTCTGACTCCATATAAAATAAAGTCAGGGGAAGGTAGTATGGCAAGTCAAAAGGATCAAAAATTGCCGGGAAAAGCGGGCATGGCAGTGCCTCACCTGCACATGCACTACAGATAATAATAATTAATAGAAATATTTAAATGTTCCCACAGTTAGTTTCAATACCTTAATTAATACCAAAATATAATGAAGTTTTAATTTAAACTTTAAGATTTAATTTGGACACTGGCAGTGGGGATGGGAGCAAGGGAAATACTGCATATTAAGGATTCCTTTCACTCAGTTTTAGTAGATTCTGTCTCCAGACATCAAAGTTCAAAGATGTGTGAGTATATTTATGCTTTGCATACGTTTTCTTAAATATATGTTCTAAAACTTTCCAAAAGAAAATAAGGATTGACTTTTATTTTCTTGTCGTTTTTTTATTTACTTTTTACTGATCCAAAAAATGATCCAGACCGTGACTCTAAAACTGTGGCACAAACCGAACCGTGAGTTTTGTGATCCACTAAACCCTTACTTTAAAAACTTTTCTGCATGATCATAATTAAAAGTTCACTGGGAAAGATTTTACAATAGATAAAAATATGGTTGGACTGGGACTAAGAACCTTTATGTTTTCAAAAAAGCCCCAGTGGAGACTTCCTACGTAATTGTTGTCAGTATTAGTTTTATCTACCAAAAAGGTAGATAATTGTCTTCTTTGGTGTTTCCCTAACATCCAAGTTCTTACTCGTCTCCTATTGAGATAACTTGCAGTATAATTTAGGTTATGCTACATTTTATTTAAATATAAGGCCCAATCCAAATTCTTCCCTTCCCCTTAATTTAAGTCGTGTCCAGGATTATTATTTTTTAAATTTCAAACTCCAAACGGAGTGTGGTCTAAAGTGCTCTTCTTCACGTGGGTGCGCTCCTAAACACAGACGTTTACATTTAAATGTAAATAATGACTTTTTGTTGTAGCATGACCTTTTTAAAGTTATAAAACCGCTGGTGTTGTGTATATTCAAGCGCTGGAAGCTCCGCTCTAATGCTAGCGGACCGGCGATTATTGATGACATCATCGAACAAAAGTAATGTTTAAAATATTTAGACACTATTTCTTCATAAAGTTCAGAGAAGATTTGGATAAAATTACTCCTAAAAAAATTATTGCATAGTTTGAAATGTGCTGAACATCTACAGGTAATCTCACCTGCAAAAGTTTGCAACAAACTCTCAAAGAACATAAACACACAGGTCAGTAATGAGGATAATTATTCACAAAAAAAATATATTTAAAAAAAAAATCATAATTTAAAGATACTACATTTATTTTTAGGATCATTTCAATATCTAATAGTATGTCCTTGTGGTTGTGATACTGAACTGCCGTGAACCTGTTCCTGCTTTGTTTATCTGCCACAAAATTTTAATGTTATACGTCTAAAGTTGCCATGGAGATTTAAGAGAAAAGGACTACGATTTTTTTTTGTTTATCTAAAGCAAAACATTAATATTTTTCAGTTTGTGAACTCCTTAAACACTCAATATTTTATTCCAAGGCCCTAAATAAACAGTTTTCAAAAATTAAAACTAACTTCATAGCCATTAATTGAATTACTAATTTAATCAAATCAATTTTGACTAAAACAGTTTGTAAACAATTGTAAAAGGCAATTAAATAATGTGAGTTTTTTTATTAAATACATTAAAAAAGGGGATTTTTTTAATACAAGGTTTTTATCTTGAAATTTTTAGGGCACAATTGAGTACATTTTAAGAAAAATGTAAAAAATAAATAAATAAGGCAGAAAACTTTATTGGTCAAACAAAAATATCTAAATTACTCTGGGCTTTGTTTTGCATCAACATATCATTTTTTGCCCAAAATTACTTGTAAAAACTAAATTTGTTGATATATATTTGCTAAAAACTTCACACAGTTCCTCATTGTGCAGTAAAAGAACAATAATAGTCTATTTCCAAGTTCTTATTCTTATTAAAGTCAGGGATTTGTAGCTTTAGTTTTACTTTTTTAGGGTTACCCATTAGTCCATTTGTATTTTCTAGAAAAAAAAAACGTTTTACAGTCATTTAAAAGCATAACCAAACTAAAATCATTAGTTTGAGGTTAACAGGTAAAGGATAAAGTTCTAATTGACAGGTTGGTTTATGTCAGCAACATTTAACAGTAAAAGAGTCATTTGAGCTTGTTTTCTACTGATCAAAACCTAGAAGGAACGGATTTACTTTAGCCTTTAAGAAATTTGAATTTGCATTCATTACCTTCTTTTTTTTATATATAAAAATAAATTAAGTCAATTTTTGGCACAAAAAAGCAAAAATATTAATAGAAACTAGCATCTCTCAAAATGTGATTTTTAAAAATGTTATTACCTTTTTAGATGCCAAATTAGCCAAAAAAGTAAAAAGTTAGCTTGTTGCTTAATTATTAGCCAATATCCGAAATAGCCTAAAATTCTTTAGTTAACTAAATTAGTCAAAAATAATAGCTTGATGCCAAAATGGAAGTTAAACTCCAAATTAGCATAAAAAAATAAAAAAAACTTAGTCGAGCCAACTTAGCCAAAAAAAAAAAAAAAAACAAAAAAAAAAACTAGTTTTGAGCTCAACTACAATCCAAACTCCAAGATAGTCTAAAATTTCTTGGTAAACTAAATTTGTCAAAACATTAGCATGTTGCCAAAACAGAATCTAAACTTTAAATTAATCTTAAAAACTCCCAATAAATAACAAATTAGCCAAATACATTAGCATGTTGCTAAAATATTAGAAAACTACATTTTTTTTTATTACTATAAAAGATGAGAACAAAGCTCATGAATATATTTAAAGGTTTGTTGGTAATCTCCATAAAATGTTGAAAGACTTTCTCATTCATTTCCGATGAGGCAGATTTTACTCAATATTTCAAAAACGATCAAGTTTATGAATACTAAAAATAAAAGCAGTAATGTCCTGAACGTTTTTATACCCAAGATTGATGAAAGTGTGATTAAAAATAATGCTAATTAAGTGATTCTTATTTTAAAAAAAAAAAATACTGTTATGGAGAGATAAAAGAGCCACATGTGGCTCTGGAGCCGCAGGTTGCAGACCCTGAAGGTCGAAACCTGAAACTGTCTGAACAGGTCCTGCCTTTTCCTCAGGTAGTTTCAGTGCAAAAAAAAAAACTCCTTCCTGGGTCGACAATTTTTCACATTTTTTGCAACGTGACTAAAACATAATATTCTTAAACCCCTTTTCTCACTTATAAAAAAAAACTGTCTGGACGGTTTGAAAAATACATTTCCAGCTAAAAGCTATAAAAAGACGTGGGCTCCGGCTATTTCCTGAACCCCAGCATGCCAAAAACAGAAGCAGCAGAAACGACACACCCAGCAACAGCGAAGCGTTTAGGGAAAATCGGGATTTTATTAACTCTTAATTAAACTAATTAAATATCGACGCTTCCTTTAAATCAAAAACGTTAAAGTCATTCTCATGTGTGCGCAGGACCGCAGAGGGAATTTATTTTATTTTATTTTTAATTAAAGTGGCATCAATCACTGCGTCTGACAGGAGCATTTATCTGGGCTGTCCAGACAGGAACGTGAGCAGCACTTTGTCTTGCTAAACGGAAACAACGAGATCGACCTGGGCTGCCGTGCTAGAATATTCTAGTCGCTAAACTAGCAAGAACGTCGGTGGCTAATTCAGAACTTATCAAAGAAAACTTGCGCAAATGAGGGTATTTTATTAGCGCATTAAAGCACAAAGCAGCAGCTCGACTGTTTACACAACGTTTTAAATGCTTAGAATATTGGAGCAGATTTATGGGCCCAGCTATTTACTGGGATCTTTAGCAGAGTTAGCCTCCCGACATACACGGTTCCCGGAGATGGAAACATCCCAGATTTACGACAAAGTTTGGTTTTTCTAAACGCTCTGGATGAGTCAATCGTAGAGTTTTGGGGTTTATATAAAAGCAGAATCACGATGCGACCGATAGATTGTCGGCCCCGTGGATGTTGGTGTGAAAGCACACAAACCTGAGGAGGCCGCCATCTTCTCCAGCCGAGTCCAGAAGCACACAGATGTGTGACGTCACGACGTAAGAAACCGACGGAGGGACGTAAAAAAAAAAAAAAATCCAAACGTTTGTTTTAATAAAATAAAATGTAAAAGCGTAACACAGCCTTCTAAAACTATACTTAAAAGTGAAAAAAAATATATTACAAAAACTATAAATGTTTTTCTGAAAAAGTAGTTAAACCTAAATATATAAAAAATTGTATTATATTTATATTATGTGTAAAAGTATGAGCGGGATATTGTCGTTTCATGCTTACAGCAACACAGAAGGAACAATTGAAATGGCAGGATCAAATTAGAGAAATGCAATTACAATTTCTGTAATTAAGCAATTTCGAATAACTAAATCAAACATATTTATTCAAAATTGGGGGACAAAGCTTTTTGCCCCATGTAGCTCCCCCTTAAAGTTGCAGTTTTACTTGAGAAAAATGCCTCAAACTTTTATCAGTTAGTAGTGTCATACATCCCCAAATCTAGTTCATGTTTTGATTACAGTCTTGATCTTTTAAAAAAATAAATAAATAGCAGAAAAATTTTAAACATAACTGAACACAAAACTAAGAAGAAAAACTTTTTCATCTCGGAGAAAGGAAAAAAAAAATCTATATAAATAGAGAGATCATCTGCATATTTTTGAAACAAAAGCAAAAAGTGTTTACATTAAAGAACCTTACCTTATAGGTTTTATTATTTGAAATAAAAGGAAATGAGATAATTGGAAAAAAAAAAGACAAAAGTCAGTGACATTTTTTTAATTTTTTATTTTTTAGCATGAATTCCACAACTACAATCTTCTGTTGTAATTTTGAGCAGACATTAATGTGGCGTTTTGGGGACAAAGCAGCATCATCTCAATACAAAGAAGCAGAAAGGAAGCAAAATAAACAGTTAAATACAAACTATATAACTGCGCTAAACGCCATCAGGATTCCACATCTTCACATTTCTGAAAATAATCCTCCACAGAAAAAAAATATGATACAAACACTCTTTACACGGTACCGGGGGAACCGGACTCGGGTTTGGACGAACGATCCACGACTGTACATCAGGTTGGTCCTCAAGCCAGCAGCCGGACGGTTTTCCCGGTGACGGTCAAATAATCCTCGTCTGCCAGAGCGCGCAGAGCCTCGTCGAAAAGCTCTTTGGTGACGGCCTGAAACGCGGGGACAGAGGAGGAAGTGGTCATACAAGAAAAAATACTTCAAAAATAAAAGCCCCGGCGCTCGTTTTGTCAACTGAAACTAACGAAGGTCTCAAACGTTTCTGCAGACATGAAAGAGGTTCTCACGGTTTCAGATTGTCCTCGGAGGTCTTCCAGCAGCTGCTGGTATTTCATCGCCGGCGTCTTTCCTTTGGCTTGGATCAGCTTTTTCAAAGCTTGGGCGACTTCTTCCTTCCGTTTGCGAGCGGTGGCGCTCATACCTGCGAGCGGAGATGGAGGAGAAACTCACCACATATGATCCAATAAATCAAACTAAATCAAACCAAATTAACGTATAATCAAACTAAATCAAATTAAACAAAAACCAAAGTTAAATCAACTTAAACCAAATTTAAATAAATCAAATAAAACTAGATCAAACCAAATTGAACCAAATTAAATTAAAAAAAAAAAACAAATTGATTTGAGTCAAATCAAACTAAATCAAACTGAATCTAAACCAAATCAAACTAAACTAAATAAAACCAAACCTAATCAAATCAAATTAAACTACATCAAATCAGATCAAACTAAATTAAATTAAACTGAGACCAAATCAAATTATAATCAAATCAAATGAAATCAAATTCAACTAAATAAAAACAAACCTAATTGAATTAAACTAAAAAATACATCAAATCAGAACAAACTAAATTAAATTAAAATACATAAAACTAAATTAGATTAAAAAATTAAATCAAATGAAATTAAACTGAACCCAAATCAAATCAAATTAAATCAACTCAAAATCAAACTAAATTAAATTAAACTGAGACCAAATCAGATTGTAATCAAATCAAACTAAATCAAATTAAACTAAATAAAAACAAACCTAATTGAATTAAACTCAAATACATCAAATCAGAACAAACTAAATTAAATTAAAAAATTAAATCAAATTAAATTAAACTAAATTAAATTAAACTGAACCCAAATCAAATCAAATTAAATCAACTCAAAAGCAAACTAAATTAAACTGAGACCAAATCAAATTGTAATCAAATCAAATTAAACTAAATAAAAACAAACCTAATCAAATTGAACTAAACCACATCAAATCAGATTAAACTAAATTAAATTAAAATACATAAAAATAAATTAAATAAAAATTAAAATCAAACTAAATTTAATTAAACTGAAACCAAATCAAACCAAACCAAAGTAAACTAAATCAAATTTCATTAAAACAAAGCAAATCAAACCAAATCAAATCAAATCACCACATGAAACAAAAATCTCAAACTATCAGATCTCCCAATAGTTTGTACTCTGCTGCTTAAAGAACATCCTTGATTTAATGATTTAATCAGAACTTGAAATGTCTATTTGGGTTTGGGGTCTTCCGTTCTCTTTCTGCATACCTGTGGTCAGGATAGAGATGTCCACAAACCCCGTCCTGGGGTCGGTGGCCGACTGTTTGAGGGCCTCTCTGTGGAGCCGCTTGGCCTCCTCCACGTCGATGGTCTCCACCTTCTCGGAGAAGCGCACTTTGGCGTGAGCCTCCGCCAGCCGGATCAGCGACTCCAGCTGTCTCGGGTAGGCGGACACCATCCCGCGCCCGCTGCCGATCTTCCTCATGTCGACGTAGGCCTGCGGAGAAACGGCGGCGTGAGCGGGACCCGACGCCGGCGTCGTCGCCGTGTCCGAAACGACCGAGTCGAACCTCGATGAGGGCCTGGCTGGCTTCCTCGCTCAGTCTCGGGCTGATGTAGGTCCGAGCGTACGCGATGAAGTCCTTCAACACGGCCATGTCCAGAAACTCCTCCTCCATCTGCTCCTCGGTCTGGTAGTACAGAGACACCAGGTGGTGGGCCAGCCTCCGGTCGTACGCCTCGTCTTGAGGATCCAGCATCAGGAAGATCAGGTCAAACCTGGAACGGTGGAACGGCGGCTGTCAGAAGCTTCACATTTAATCAGGGCTGGGTATCGATTTTGATTTCCAGAGACAATTCGATTCATCCTAAATCAATTTGATTCCGATTTTCTTCGATTCTTTCAATTTTTTTATTTCATTCAATTCCATTTTGATCTTACACATTTGTTTAGAAATACTTTAATAATGTACTATATAATTTAAATATATATTTCTATTAATCAGATACAGTTCACATATTATAAAATGTATTATTGAGATTTTTAACATCATGCAGTGTTAAATGGATTCTCAAAAAGCATAAATTTTAACAAAAATGTTCAGATCATTAACATTGAGAACATTTCTGCTTCTCCTGGAAGACGTTTCAGTTTGGCCACTAGGTGGCAGTCACGCTATTGCATTACACCTTATTCAAGAAGAAGACGACAGCATAAGGAGAAAAAAAAGAAAAAAAAATGATGTTTTGGACCAAAAATTGTCTCTTTTAAAAATATTTCCTTAAAAGGAAAGCAATTTATTTTTAGGCCGACTGAGCGTGATGATGACCTAGATATATAGCATTACCTACGATAATGCTAGAGTGAAGCTAATAGCTAGCTAAAATATTAACTAAATGCCAAATTAGCCTAAAAAAAAAAAAAAAAAAAACTTGGGCTAGCCAAAACAGCTAGCATGTTGCTAAAAAAAATAGCTAAATTTTCAAAATAGCCTAAAAAACAGAAAAAAAAACATAAAATAGCAAAAACAGCTAGCATGTAACAGAAATCGTAAACTAAACTCCAAAATAGACAAAAAAAATTCAGTAAATGGCAAAATAGTCCAATAAGATAGGAAAATAGCAATTTTTAAAACTTTAAAACAATTACTAAACATAATTATATATAATAATAAAAATCCATGAATATTACTCCAGAATAAATCAACTTAAACTTTAAATAACTGAATATTTTACTCTCCATAAAAAATATATTTTGTCAAAATTGTATGATTAATAACAATAAAAAAAAATGATCTGGAGGGCCGGATCTGGCCCCAGGGCCGTGACTTTGACACATGTGCTCTAGTGTGAATCCATACAGGTGTGTGTCGGGGGGCTTTTTAAAAATTGACAAATCAGACCAACAATCAGTAGTAGTTTTAATTTAATATTTACTAAAAAAAAAAATGCTACCATAGTGATATTGCAAAAGATTTTTTTATTTTAAATCCAGATTGTTAAATGTTCTTTTAAATAGTTTCATTGAAACCACTGATTTTTTAGCTTATATGAACCGTTGAATAAAATTGTTTGATTAACTTTATCTCTAAAAGTTACGTCGGAATTCAAGAGAAGATATTTAAAGCTGGCGTCTCAAAAGTCAGCGGCGAGGGGGGCGGAGCTTCACCTGGACAGCAGCGTGTGAGGCAGCTGGATGTTTTCGATGGTGGTCTTCTTGGGGTTCCACTGAGACTCGACGGGGTTGGCAGCTGCCAGCACGGCGGTGCGAGCGTTCAGCTGGCAGATGATTCCCGCCTGCGGAGGAAACCAACAAACAACACGTAAACGGCTTCTGATCACGACACCCCGAAGAACCGACGCGTCCAAACACGTTGCAAAACCGGCCGCACCTTGGCGATGGAGAGGGTCTGCTGCTCCATCACCTCGTGCAGCACCGAACGTGTGTTGTCGCTCATCTTGTCAAATTCGTCAATGCAGCAGATGCCGTTGTCGCTGAGCACCAGGGCTCCAGTCTGCAGGACCAGCTGCCGGGTCTCCGGGTCCTTCATCACGTATGCGGTGAGGCCCACGGCGCTGGAGCCCTTCCCCGACGTGTACTGGCCCCGGGGCACCAGGTTGAAGACGTACTGCAGCAGCTGGGACTTGCTGGTGCCGGGGTCTCCGCACAGGAGGATGTTGACCTCGGCGCGGAAGTTTCCACGGCCAGTCTGGCTGAAGTCTTTACGAGTGCCGCCGAACAGCTGCAGGAGGATGCCCTGAGAGCAAAACGCCCCGCCACAAACAAAGGAAACAATCATATCTATGCTTTACATTTATAACCAGGTGCTCTTTTGAGCTAAAGTCTTAGAAATTCTAAATAAAGATCAAATTTAAAGTTTTATCAGGTGTTTCTTGGGAGCTAAAGTGATGCTAAAATTCTGTAGAGAATTAGTAATTCTCCAAAACTCAAGCGTTACTATCGCCAATAATTTCAATTCTTTCAATCCACTCAATTCAATTTTGAGTTTTACACATTTAGCGATCTATATATGCGTTTGAAGATATTAATATTAATCTGATATAGTTCACATTTTGTAAAATGTTGTAAAATTACGAGCTCCAGCAATTGTTCTGCCTCTCCTGGAGGACGTTTCAGTTTGGCCACTAGATGGCGATGGCGCTATAATATTACACCTTATTCCAGAAGAAGAAAGTATGACCAAAAAACTGCGGTTGTGTTCAAGTCCCTCTCTAACCCCCAACTACTAAAAAAAAAAAAAAAAAAAACTATATAGTGCCCTGGATTTTAAAGGGATTCGGACACGATGCTAACTACTTTTTTTTTTTATTTTTCCAAACGCTATGAATCGAATCAATACGAACATTTTAAGACGTTCATTTATGACTCCATTGTGTTTGATGATGAAAATGTGGATCGTTAAAAAAAAAAAAAACATTTAAGCAATTTTTTTGTTTGAAATTGTTCGGCCCCAATGGATTATGGTTTTTATTCGCTAATCTAGTTAGCATCGATGCACGCTATTTTTTTGCACAAAGACTCCTGGGAAATTTCTAGTGCACTCATTTTCGGAATTAGTAGATTCGGACCGCACTAGAAAATGGCGAACTCACTATATAGTGATTGGGGGGATTTGGACAACGCTTGTGTTTCAGACCACAAACGGTTTAAAAAATATTTCCTAAAAAGAGTTTGAGAAATTCATATAAATATGTTAATTTAGTCAGCAATGGATGTTGAGGTTGAGTGAGTGCTAGCATTAGCCATCCTATGGGAAAGCCTATTATACGTTAGCATCAAGCTAGTGGACTTAAGCATTCTGTTAGAAAGATCTTTATTTTTAGGAAATTGAAGGACAGATAGATTCAGATCTATTAATCAATTTTATCAACACATCTCTACAAAAAGCGTTCTGGGAAATAGATTTATTTAAATTAGGGCTGCCACAATTAGTCGACTAACCGAGTATTAAAATAGTATCCAACTAATTTAACAGTCGATTAGTCGTTACTTTTGGAGTGTGGTGACGTCATGCTAGCTTTCTGGACTATTTTGGCATTTATTAAGGTTTTTAGGCTATTTTAGATTTTAGCTAATATTTCAGCTACATGCTAGCTGTTTTAGCTAATTTAGGCTTTTTTTGGTTTTTAGAATATTTTGGAGTTTAGCTAATATTTCAGCTGCACGCTAGCTGTTTTGGCTAATTTGAGCTTTTTTCAGCATTTCCAGCTATTAGCTTTAGCGTTTTTAGCTATCAATTTCAGCATCTTCAGCAGCCAAATTCAGCTTACAGCATTCACACTAGCATAATCATAAGTAATGCTATATATTTAGTTTTCATCCATCATATTAATTGTCTTTATTTTTAGTTAGTTTAAAGCTAATGAGGGTTAAGATGTGTGTTTTATATCCAAGATGTGTGTTTTTTTTGGACTATTTTGATATTAAGTTTTTTTTAGGCTATATTGGAGTTTAGCTAATATTTCAGCTACATGCTAGCTGTTTTGGCTAATTAAGGCTTTTTTGGGGCTATTTTGGAGTTTAGCTCATACTTAAATTAAATGCTAAGACTTTGTAACTATTTAGGTTTTTTTGTAGTTAGCTGTTTTTTTAGGGCTGTTTTTGGAATTTAGCTAATATTTCTGCTACATGCTAGCTGTTTTGACTAATATAGGCTTTTGTCTGTTTTTAAGATAATTTGGAATTTAGCTAATATTTCTGCTGCATGCTAGCTGTTTTGACAAATTTAGGCTTTTTTCTGTTTTTAGACTAATTTGGAATTTAGCTAATATTTCTGCTGCATGCTAGCTATTTTGGCTAACTTATGCCTTTTTTCAGTTTTTTTTGGGCTAATTTGGCATTTAACTAATATTTTAGCTGTCTGTCAGCTTTAGCGTTTTTAGCTACCAATTTCAGCATCTTAAGCCGTTAGCACAAGCACCTTCTATCTCATTTTTAGTTCATTTAAAGCTAATGATGGTTAAGATGTGCGCTTTACATCCAGTTTGCAAATGACCCGATTAGTTGACTAATCGGAAAAATTAATCGGTGATTAGTCGACTATTAAAATAATCGTTTGTGGCAGTACTAATTTAATCGTATGATTCAGCTGTTCAGTGGATTTACTGGAACTCACAGACCCAAAGAAACTGCTTTTCAGTCTAATTATTATGTGACCCCGCCTCCACGCCCACCAAACATCCAATCACCTCCCACTCGTGGGTTCTCCCTCTCACCTTCTTGATGTCCTCGTGCTCGTAGATGCTGGGCGCCAGAGCGGAGGCGAGGCGCTCGTAGACGTCGGGCTTGGCGGCCAGCTCCTTCAGGGTCTGCACGCGGTCCTCCGTGAAGAGCTTCTGCTCGGCGTCCTCGTCCACGCCGTGGAGGCGCTTCTCGTCCGTCTTGCGGAAGTGGATGGCGTCGATGTGGGTCTTGTAGACCGACTTGACGTTGCTCTGCCGCGGGTTGACGCGCATGGGGACGGCTCTGTAGATGCCTGCGGAGCGCAGCGTTGTCAAACTTCACTTATTGCAATTAAAAGCAACTTGTGAAAATCCATTTTGAGCTTAGTGAACGTCAACGCCTCCCAAGGTGATGACATCACGGCGAGCTGAACCATTAAAAACTAAAAAAGGACCTCTAACGGAACCAAAAAAATAAAACAGTTTATTTGATTTTTTTATTATTAAAAATGGTGGCTTAAGTGAACAAAACTTGGTTGTAGAGCACGTGTCAAAGTCGAGGCCCGGGGGCCAAATCCGGCCCTCCAGGTAATTCTATCCATTAATGACTCGACTTTAATGGATAGAATTATCTTTCGCTTATTTCTAACTTGTACAATTTTGATAAAATATATTTTTATGGAGAGTAAAATATTGAAAGTTATTTAAGTTGATTTATTCTGGAATACTATAACTGCTTTTTAATTATTTACAATAATGTTAAAAAGTTACGATTTTAAAGTTTTAAAAATGGGCATTCTGCTAGCTTTTTCGGACTATTTCGGCATTCACTAAGATTTTGCGCTCAGCTCCAAAAGCCACGCCCCCACAGAGGAGATTTTCCAGAGGAGGCCTCAGATCAACAGAAAACATGGGTTTTAAGACATTTAGTTTGTGGGATTTTGGTTAAAAACTTCATAATCGTAATTAAAAACCTAATGAGAACGCTTTCTTAAATTAAAAAAATGGCATAGGGAGAATTTAAGTTGATTTATTCTGGAATAACATTCCTGCCTTTTTATTATTCATAATAATTTTAAAAAGTAACAGTTTTAAAGTTTTAAAAATTGACATTCTGATCACTTTTTTGACTATTTTTTTTATTTACTAAGATTTTTTAGGCTGTTTTGGAGTTTAGCGATTTTTTCCAGCTACATGCTAGCTAATTTTGGCTAGTTAGTTCTCTTTTTAGGCTTTTTTGTTTTATAGACTATTTAGCAGTTCAGTTAATATTTTAGCTACATGCTAGCTGTTTTGGCTACCTTTGTTTTTTTGCTTTTTTTTCAGTTTTTTTAGGCTAATTTAGAATTTCGCTAACATTTTATCTGGCTAACAGCTAAAATAGTTTTTAGCTATCAATTTCAGCATCTTCAGCGGCCAAATTCATCTTACAGCATTCACACTTGCATTATAGCAGGTAATACTATATATCTAATATATAATAATGTTAAAAAGTTTCAGTTTTATAGTTTTATCCTGTTGGCCGATGGAGTTTGACTCTCCTGTTGTTGATGTGAGATATTTCAATCGCTCAAAGAAATGCTTCTTTTTCCCGTATTGTGAAAAAAGTAAAAATGTCCAAATTTCCTCAAAGTGGTCACTTAGCTGTAGATCCTGTGGCCATCCCATAATAATTTTAAAACTTTCTTTGGATATTTTTATTGATAGTTTTGTTGGTAAATTATGATTTTTTTTTTAAACCTCATTAGAGATTTTGGCTCCTATTTCTGTTTTTTTAAAGTTTCTCATACAGTGATGTCATCATTTCACGTCGTTCACTATACCTAAAGTCATTTTCACCACACGTGTGCACGTTCTGGTGAGTTTGTGATGGGGTGAAGGAGACGGCAGAATGGTAAATAGTCTTCCTGCTCCTACCGGTGATGTTGACTCTGTCTCCTGGCTGCACTTTATCCACCAGATCATTGTGGGCGTACAGGATGGTGGTGTGGGGCGTCTGACCGGCGGGCATGTCTTCAGGAGACTCCTGAATTTTGATCTGAAGACGCCGAGAGCGAACAGATGCCGTGACCTCGACACTCATTACAATCCGACACATTTTGGAGATCAGGCGCCGCAATCTGCTCGGCAACCCAGGTCACCGAACTCACCATCTGCTTGTCTGAAAAGACCGAGCGGTTATGCACCAGCGTCAGGCTGTGGGTGTTGTTGCAGTTGCGACACACGGCTGGCTCGGCGATGCGGCCGCGATCCACCTCCACGCGGGCGCTGAAGGCGCACACCTGGCACTGGAAGAACGCCTCCTGCATCTCGGGGATGAGCTGCGAGGTGCGGATCACCATGCCGCCGAGGGTGATCAGCTGATCGATGTCTGCGGAGGCAACAGGCGGCGTTCAAACGCCGGCGGGTGGCGGGGGGAGTTCTGCGCATACGTGCGGCGCGACGTACCTTCGGGGTTCAGGTTCCTCATGTTTTTGGTTTTTAGGGCGTTGTACGGGCGGACCTGGATCTGGTACTCAAGCACCGAGTCTGGGAAACGCTCAAAGAAAAGCTCGTTCACGGCCATGTCGAAGGTCGGGATGACTTCCTGTGGGAGCAGAGCCACTCGTGAAAATCACTGTCAAACTGGAAATGAGTTCCATTTACACGAGGAAGCAAGAACGACACATCAGAAAACAGTTTTTTTTTTTTTTTCCAAAATATGAAACTTAACTTTTGACATAGGTTCACATGATTTCCTTTCATTCATTCATTCATTTTATTTATTTCATTTTCAAAGCACACAAAAGGAGTTTTACAGTAATCTAGGTTTCTGAGAAAAAAAAAAATGATAATGAAAAGGGACAGAAAGAAGTAAACTTATTAACTCTGCCCCATTTAACCAAGTCAGTAAATAATTTCAGTCAACAAATACGACAGAGATCAGCGGTTGGCGGCAAACCAGTTTTTGGGTCAGTTAGTGCCGGGCAGCAGATATTATTAAAAGAAAAAAAAGAAAAAAAAGCACAAGCCACATTTTCTCTGTTTTATTTGTAGACAGATTCTGAAGGAACTCTTATTTTGAAAGAAGAAAAAAAAAAACCTACTGGATTCTCTCCACCACGACAGCAACGTACAAATAAAATCCATATGTTACCGTCTTAAAGTGGCTGTTTCAACTGCTAAAAAAATTTTTTTTTTTAAATGGTTTTGGCAGAAAAGAGCCAATAAGGAAACAAAAAAAAAACTTTCATCTTCAAAATAAAAGCACGCTGCTCTTTAATAGACAAAACCCAGAAGTTTGAACTCTAAATATGGATTTATTGCAACCGTTTTTCCAACATGACAAAATAACAACAACAATAAGTACTACCACAAACGATTATTTTAATAGTCGACTGGTTGAATCATTTGTTAAGTGGATGTAAAACACACATCTTAACCATTATTAGCTTTGAACTAACTAAAAACTAGATATACAGCATTACCTGTGATAATGCTAGTGCTGAAAGGTAAATTTGGCCGCTGAAGATGCTGAAATTGATGGCTAATAATGCTAAGGTTGATAGCGAGCTAAAATGTTAGTTAAATGCCAAATTAGCCTAAAAAACTGAAATAAAAGACTTAATTAGCCAAAATAGCTAGCATGCAGCTGAAATATTAGCTAAACTGAAAATTTTCCTAAAAAATTGAGAGAATACTTAATTAGCCAAAATAGCTAGCATGTAGCTTAAATAGTAGCTAAACTCCAAAATAGCCTAAAACACCTTAATAAATGTCAAAATAGTCCAAAAAGCTATTATAACTTATAATTTTACTAAACTCAGACTCT
Organism: Oryzias javanicus; assembly: GCA_003999625.1. Lineage (NCBI taxonomy): Eukaryota > Metazoa > Chordata > Actinopteri > Beloniformes > Adrianichthyidae > Oryzias > Oryzias javanicus. The sequence goes on along the minus strand of CM012453.1, from coordinate 31,031,428 downwards.
TTTTAATATAAAGTAACGACTAATCGACTATTTAATTAGTCGTCAACTATTTTAAAAGTCAATTAGTCGACTAATTGTGGCAGCCTTCATAATAATACACAATATTCAGCCATCGGCTCTCTAATGCTACCAGGATGCTGCGAATAAAGTTTCACCCTTTTTTAATTTTTGTATATAATTATCACACGAAGCTGAAGTTGGAGTCTGATTTTTTTTTTTTTTTTTTTTTACTCAAACTGTGACAATTATTAGTTAAAATCTAGATCACATTTTAATGGTTCTTGCATGAAATATAGTGTAAAAGTGTAAAACAGCTGCAAATTTTTTATTTTTTTTTTTACACATGATTAAGATAATCTCTAAAAGTTAAGGAAAACTTAAGTTTAAAAAAAAAAAAAACAAAATAAAAATTTGACACCGGACCGGTCTGTGAAAATCCTGTGATATTAAACTGATCGGTGGTTTGAAGCTCTTTTATTTCTCCATAGGTTATTTGGCTTTGAAGAAAACTTCAAACTTAACTAATTAATTGATTTATATTTAGAAATTAAACTGATTAAAAGGATGTGGTTCATATTCAATGACAATCTTTTTGTATTTACATTTTACATTAATGTTATTTATTTACTTCTGTAATACAAGAAGAAAATGGATGAAGGAAGACAAAAGTCAGTGATAGAAAATCTCATGTTTCTCGCATTTTTAATTAAAGTAAATCTGCTGCAGCTGAAGGATCTGATCAAACACAGGATGTGTTTTATTTTGAAAGGACCTTGAACGTGAAAATGAAAGAAGTTACATTTGTTATATATGGAAAAACTCATTTGTAGAGAACTTTAAAAGTTAAATCTTATAAATGAATGGCTTAATAGACACAAAAACATAAATAAAGAGGATTTTTCTCGTTTTGAGGTGAAACTTTTCCATAAAACTAGACAAAATGACTCTTAAAGAGCCTTAGAGATTATCTAGTGGATCTGAATTTAATTCAGACAAAAAAAAACAACATTTTTTTAATTTTAACTCCAAATAAATTTACCAAAATAAAATACCTATATCCATTTTTCAAATGCAATGCATTATGGTCTATATTTGCCAATCTTGTGAACGTGGATGTGTACAAGTTTTAGCAGAGACTTCTGGGAAATTTCCAGGACACTTGTATATTTAAACACCCAGAAAAACTTAATTTTGGATGTCAGTTTTGTCGGACGCTGTACCTGCGGGTAGCAGATGAGCTGCCTGTACAGTTCTGCATCAAAGGACTGCACATGGCGGCAGTTGACATTCAGGACCGGTTCCCCGACCACACTGATCTGAAAAAGGTCAACAGCTGCGGTCACAAACGCAGGAATACAACGTGTGAGGAATGAAAACTGAAACGCGCCGACGGCTGCACCTCTTCCAGCTTCTGCATGTACAGCGGCTCGTTGAGGTCCAGACCGGCGTTCTCGTCCTCGGTGGAAGTCGGATCGATGAATCTCTGCAGAAACCTCTGGAAATGCAAAAATAAAAATGACAGAAATGGAATAAAAGCAGAACGAAAACCACTGATCTGATGATCCGGTTCGTACCTGGAACTTCTCTTTGCACGCCCCGACGTTGACGTCCGTCCCCCAAATCACCAGATTCTGCCCGGCACTCGGCTCGCTGGCGACTGCGTTGTCAGCGCTCGGCTGCAAGACGACGATCACGTTAACTCGTGCGGCGTTAAACATCGACTGACACGGCGGTCGTCCGCTGACCCCTCGCTGAGCTGATCAGAGTGGAGATCGACTTGTGGGGCCTTCCGGATGGATCCCAAATCTGGGAGCGTCTGGCCGCTGGCCGGGTACACGCTGCGAGCTGGACCCCGCAGTCCCCTATAAACAAAAATAATACTGATTACGACTTTATTCAAGAGCAACTAAACAAAACACAGTAATAAAACTTATTATTTTTAGTGAAATCAGGCGTCAACCCAAGCACAAAACACCAGGGAAATCCCGGGTGCTGGAGAACAGAGACGTTACGGTGCAGTGGCCTGAAGCATGTCCGTAGCAGGCCTCCTCTTTCATTCTAGTCTCCCTAGGTTGCCCCTCCAAGAGACCACGCCTCGTTGGGATCCAGAGGTTCGATTTCCAGGACCAATTGCATTTAGGAATAAGATTCATATGAAACAACCAGATCTGAGCCAAGGCCACAGCGCAACACGTGACGGTGGGCGTTCTATTTTGGCGTCGGGGTTAACAGAGACGTTGAGCTGGAGATGCAGATTTGAGCAGTCCATCCTGCCGGATTTCGAGCGTTTCAGGAATAACGTGAACATCACCATTTGTAAACATTAGATCCCGAAGTAGTTTTTTTTACTACGTTAAACATGTTTTCTTCAAAAAAGTTGGGCTAAATAGTTTAGTTCAACTCTAAATGAATTTTGGCCATCAAAAAAAAAATTCATGTATTTAATACAATAATAATGAGATCCATGTTTTACTTTTCTGACGACACAAAGTGGATTTAAAAAGCACGTTTTTTAAATTCTGTTTACTGCAAAAAACAATATTTTAGTGCTCAAAATCCAAAATAATTAAGAAGTAACTTTGGTCTAATACCTTATTATATTTCTCCATTCTTTTATTGATTTTGCGGCCAAAAACTCATTTTTAAAACATTTTCCATTATTTCTAACCCAATATTCAGAAAAAATATTTAAGAAGTATAACAGACGAGCCGTTTTCTATCTATGAAAACTCAATTTTTTTTTTCAGCCTCCATTTGAAGCCTCTGCATTCAGACAAAGGCGGCGCTCAGTCGACATGATTTTCCTTTTTAACCAGTAAAAAACATTGAAAACATTAATTTTAACCAAAAAACCCCGTCTGTTTCGCTGTCGTAAAAACATAAAAACCGGCGCGCGTTAAATTAAATTTGTGTTAAATAACGAAAGGTTCTTCTTCTTTTGAATAACCACGACTAAGAGCACAGAAATTGTCTCAATTTGTAACTTTTTATAGTTTATAAACAGACCCAAGTGCATAAAATCTCTTGTTAAATTCCACTACACTCAAAAGAAAGAGGACTTTGTTTAGTTCGATCAAAATGCCACTAAACTAGAAAATTGATAATTAACTTTGCCTCTAAAGCCTCTAAAATAGTTTAGAAATGATATTTATTCAAAAATATTGTAAATTTAAAAAAATATTATAAATCAATAAGCAATCTTTTTGCACCTTCTCTCCCTCTGATAATTTGGTTTGGGCCGAAAGGAAGCGGCTTTTTCAGCCACTCTAAATATCTAAAACACTTTTTTTCCCTGACAATTAAACATATTTATTTATGAAATATAAACCCTTCTTTAGTTTATGTGAATTATAATTTTATTTTAAATATTTTATACATCCTATTTATATTCTGATTGTTGTTATATCCCTAGAAGAAATATAGTAAGTTAAAAAAATTGCCGTTAAAAAATTGCAAAAAAATATTTAAAATGGTAGTTGGATTTTTTTTTAGACATAGATTATTCTTATTTTCCCCCCTATAGGTCATATTTCTGTGTTTTGTGGATTTTATATGGAACTGCAAAACATTGCTGCATGTGCAGAATCCAACCGCTAGATGGTGCTGTTTCCACAGGAAAGTTGACCTCCACAGAGGAAAAGTACTGCAAACTTCCCAAGAGGAAAACATTTAAACATTTCCGAGAAGTATCTATTGGAAGACAGTCAGACAGACTGCACTGTTGACAACATATTATCAGACTAAGATTATGCTTCACACTTACTTTTTGCCATTTAAATTAACTGTAAGTAAGCAAACAAAATAGACTGATATATATGTTTATGTAATACATGTCTTGTTTGTTTGTACTTTAATATAATCAGAATACTATAACTAGTAAAATGTATCAATGGACGGGAGACTGATAGTAAAATGTACATTTTACAACTTGTTTATTATGTTTTGAATTAACTTTATTTATGGTGTTGAAGCTGTTACTACTTTTTCTTGTCTGGAACAATAAAGTTTATCTTATCACAATATGTGAACAATTTATTTTACAATAAAAGCATTTTTAATTTATGGCTATATAGGAAATAGATATGTTTACAGTTTATGTTTGGCAAATAATTTTTATTTTAAAGTAAAGAAATATACATTTAACTGATTTTATGCCATATATTATACTGTAAAATTAGTTTAATAATTCTTAATTATTGTTGACTTGATTTAAGTTTTTTGTGTACTAATACTACTTTTATTGTGACATTAAAAGTGTAAACAAAAAGGTGAATTTGTGAAGAATTTGGTTTGAAAATATCATGACATTATGGGTAATAAGTTCCCACCTAAGAAAAAAACATGTATTCTGTACTTTCCAAAAAGATATATAAAGATAAATTGATTGTTGGTTATTTATTTATCTTTTATTTTACTCATTTTTGTGTCCAAATAGTTATTTTTCTAAGACGTTTGGAGAAATCTCGGATCCAGAGCTCGGGCAGCAAAGTGTAAACAACTCTGAACCATTCATACGCTCATAGTAGAGTGGGCGGGGCCCCTGCCTCCTCAAATTGGGAATTAACAGATCCCACGTGACCCCCGTTTGGACTTGACTGGCTGGTGAGTGGGTGGCGTATGTGACGTCAGCGGGGGAACGATACAAAACACTCCGCGAAAAGACGCGCCGCTCCAGAAAAGTGACAAGTCGGAGTGAAGTCGGTGACAGCGTCTTGACAGGCAGAGGTCAGGGCCAGAGAACGCGCCTGCGCAGAACGCGAGCTCCGCACCTGCTGGATTTTTCCCTCTTTTTCCTGAAGTTTCTTTCCTTTTCCAAACCACGTGGACGAGTCACCCGGGTTCATGTGTGACATATACAGCCTGGACCCTCACCGCGTGTCTCCACAATGCAACATGAGCTGGGCGATGGAGCCTGCGAACTTCTATGAGAGCCCCAGCCTGGGCGGCCCCCAGCAGGGGGTCTGCAAGCCCGGCGGCCGCGCGGAGGAAGAGAGCACGCTGGTGGAGATGAGCACCACGCCCGCCATGTACGAGGACGAGAGCGCCATCGACTTCAGCCAGTACATCGAGTCCATGACGTCCGTGCCCAACCTGGAGCTGTGCAACGACGAGCTCTTCCTCGACCTGTTCAACTCCGTCAAGCAGGAGAAGGCGGACCTGTACGCGCTGCAGAGCTCCGTGCAGCTGCCGGCCGGCTACGCGGCGGACCGGAGGCCGGAGAAGGGCGGCTTCGGGGCGCCCATCAAGCAGGAGTCCGACTGGAGCGACAGCGACCTGTCCTCCTCCCTGCCGTCCCAGATCGAGACGTGCGCGCAGACCTCCGTCAGCCTGACGACGGGGCAGCCCACTCCGCCCACCACCCCGGAGCCCGTCTCCGCCGTCAGCTCCGCCAAGTCCTCCCCGAGGAAGATGGGCCGGGAGAAGGGCAAGAAGTCGGTGGACCGCTTCAGCGTGGAGTACCGGCAGCGGCGGGAGCGGAATAACATTGCGGTGCGCAAAAGCAGAGACAAAGCCAAGAGGCGCAACCTGGAGATGCAGGAGAAGCTGCTCGAACTGAGCTCCGAGAACGAGAAGCTCCACAAAACCATCGAGCAGCTGACCCGGGAGCTCACCGGCCTCCGGGACTTCTTCAAACAGATCCCCAGCGGGCCCTACGCGGGCTCCGCGAGCGCAGAGAGCCGGTGACAAGACTGTGAACGAAGCTCCAAGGAGACATACCTCAGAACTCTTTACCATCTGTAACAGATGTAACGTTTGTAAGCTTACCGTAATGGCACTGGAAAATATGAGGTTGCTGCCATATTTTTCGTGGGATTTTTTTTTTCTCTGTATTAAATTATTTTACCACATGTTAAACCAAAATATGGTACACGTTTTTATAATTCCAAAACTTTGTATAAGAGCCAGAGCATGACTTTTTATATAGTTTGTATGAAACATATTGTTTATGGAATCTGTTAATAAAGTTGTTGAAAAAGTGAACCACCTCTTTTTTTTTTGTTTTGTCATGTGTTGGAAATGGTTTCACACCAGAAGTGAAACAGGAAACAGAAAAAAAAAAAAAAAAACCAGAGTCAGCAAAAATATAGCTTTTATTTGAATTCTACATCCATTTGACACAAATGCACCCTTGGACCCAGAACCTCCCAGTCCCATGTACATGGACACAGCCTTAAGCTGTCAGTGGGGGGGGGGCCTTTGCTGGGGGAATAAACGGGCCCAGACCGGGGCCCGGCGCGCTGATCCTTGGAGCCAGCTGAAGATTGATATCTGCAGCTTCAGAGGCACACCTCCTCCAGGCCCATCCACAGGGCAGGGTTCCTGGTGACGACTCGGCTGTAAACGGCCATGGGACCCACCTCTTTTCCCAGTACGCTCTCCACATCGCAACCCTGGAACTTCAGCACAGGTTTAACTCTTCAGTTGCTGCACGTTTAAAACCATTTTAGGACCACATGTGTCAAAGTCAAGGCCCGGGGGCCGGATCCGGCCCTCCAGATCTTTCTATTTTATTATTAATTGTCTTGAGCTTATTTAAATCAAGTTTTTGCATTTACGAGTATTTCTACTTCTAAATCTCTGTCAATCAAACTGTCTCTGACAGACTCTGTTTTTCATGAATGATCTGCACTAAACCCTCATCTGGTCCGGCTAGCGTGTCTAGTTCAGGTTCTGGAGAAGAGAAGATGGTATCTTCACATTGACTGCAGTCAAATGAGCCGCCGTTCACATTTCTGTGGTCAAATCAGCCGTGCCATACAATACTTACGGTAGCAGGGCTGAGAACGCTGGAAAATCTCCACCAGACTCCACGGAGCTTCTTGATGTGACCACAGAAATACGAACGGCGGCTCATTTGACCGCAGTTGGAAAGGATCCGTGAAAGTTCGGTCCACAAAGCTCATAACTTCCTCGTTGAAGCTGACATTCAAACTGATAATGCTGCCATATTCAGACCGGGGGGTGGGGGGTGGGTGTCCACTCAGCTCCAAAAGCCACGCCCCCAAAGAGGAGATCTTCCAGACTTCAGATCAACAGGAAAAATGTGTTTTTATGACTTTTAGTTTGTGGAATTTTGGTTAAAAACTTCACAATCATAATTAAAATGTTTTTTTTTAATTTAAAAAAAATGTCATAGGGAGACTTTAAGTTGATTTATTCTGGAATAACATTCCTGCCTTTTTATTATTCATAATGATATTAACAAGTAACAGTTTTAAAGTTTTAAAAATTGACATTCTGATAACTTTTTGGACTATTTTTTCATTTATTAAGATTTTTTAGGCTATTTCGGAGTTTAGCTAATATTTCAGCTACATGCTAGCTGTTTTGGCTAATTTAGGCTTCTTTTATTTTTTATTTTTTCTTTAAGATATTTTAAAGTTTAGCTTTTTTTCAGTCATGCTAGCTGTTTCGGCTGACTTAAGTTTTTTTTTTTTTTGGGCTTATTTGGCATTTAGCTAATATTTTAGCTGGCAATCAACTTCAGCATTTTCAGCTATCAGAGTTGTTAGCTATCAATTATAGCATCTTCAGCTATTAGCACTAGCTTCTTCAGCTATTAGCAGTAGCATCTTCAGCGGAGAAATTCAGCTTACAGCGTTCACACTAGAATTATTGCAGGTAATGATATATATATATATATATATTTTATAATTTTGTCAAAAAGTTATGGTTTTATAGTTTTAAAAATTTAGTTTCAATAAATGTTTATCCTCTTTGACTCGGGACCTAAGATATGTTTTGGATTTTGGCCCCCCCGGTCTCGGGGATTCAAATGTTACCAGAAAGTGTGTTTTTTAGCCACTAAAGGGTTAAAGCGAATCGTATTTATCAGCATTTTTTAATTCAATTGAGATTGGAGGATTATGTCAGAATCCTGGCAGCAAACTGAACGAGCGATGAGCTGTCGCAGTTCCACGGACAGACGACAGATCTTTGACAGATCAATGCAGAGAGATTTGAAGACGTACCTCAGCGCTTTCTGACGCCGTGGTGTTCAGGACGGACATGATCGTCTTCTGCTGCAGCTGCAGATTAAAAGACGTGAAACAAGTTATGTCTTTTTTAACCCGAATAAGAAAAACAAACGTTACACCGACAGATTCTAGGAGAGAAGAAAGGGAAGGGTTGTTAAAATATAAAACCTCTGATAAGAAAAGTGATAGCTTGTATCAGTTCAGTTCACTTTGCCTTCGATTACAGTTATGCCAGGTTTCATGTAATAAAAATATGCACATTTATTTTTTGTTTGCAGGATTTAAGTCTTATGCATGGACTGCTTTTGCAGAAAGATGTGTTTTCTGTTTGATGTTTTTCCTCTTTCTGTGGCTTAAGATTAGGACTGCCACGATTAGTCGACTAATCGACTATTAAAATAGTCGACAACTATTTTAATAGTCGATTAGTCGTTACTTAAGTTATATGCAGTTGGAGTGTAGTAAAGTTGAAATTTATAAAAACCCTCTGAAAGCTTTTTGGACTATTTTGATATTAAGGTTTTTTTAGGCTATATTGGAGTTTAGCTAATATTTCAGCTACATGCTAGCTGTTTTGGCTAATTAAGGCTTTTTTGGGGCTATTTTGGAGTTTAGCTAATACTTAAATTATAGCTATTGCGACTAATTTAGGTTTTTTTGTAGTTCAGTTTTTAGGCTAATTTGGAATTTAGCTAATATTTCTGCTGCATGCTAGCTATTTTGGCTAATAAAGGCTTTTTTCTGTTTTTAGGCTAATTTGGAATTTAGCTAATATTTCTGCTGCATGCTAGCTGTCTTGGCTAATTCAGGCTTTTTTGGGGCTATTTTGGAGTTTAGCTAATACTTAAATTAAATGCTAGCTATTGCGACTAATTTAGGTTTTTTTGTTCAGTTTTTAGGCTGTTTTGGAATTTAGCTAATATTTCTGCTGCATGCTAGCTATTTTGGCTAATATAGGCTTTTGTCTGTTTTTAGGCTAATTTGGAATTTAGCTAATATTTCTGCTACATGCTAGCTGTTTTGACTAATATAGGCTTTGTCTGTTTTTAGGCTAATTTGGAATTTAGCTAATATTCCTGCTGCATGCTAGCTATTTTGGCTAATTCAGGCTTTTTTGGGGCTATTTGGAGTTTAGCTAATACTTAAATTAAATGCTAGCTATTGCGACTAATTTAGGTTTTTTTGTAGTTCAGTTTTTAGGCTGTTTTGGAATTTAGCCAATATTTCTGCTACATGCTAGCTGTTTTGACAAATTTAGGCTTTTTTCTGTTTTTAGGCTAATTTGGAATTTAGCTAATATTTCTGCTGCATGCTAGCTGTTTTGGCTAACTTATGCCTTTTTTCAGTTTTTTTTTTTTTGGCTAATTTGGCATTTAACTAATATTTTAGCTGTCTGTCAGCTTTAGCGTTTTTAGCTACCAATTTCAGCATCTTAAGCCGTTAGCACAAGCACCTTCTACCTAATTTTCAGTTCATTTAAATCTAATGATGGTAAAACACATGTGTGCTTTACATCTAGTTTGCACATGTTCCGATTAATCGACTAATCTGAAAAAATAATCAGTGATTAGTCGACTATTAAAATAATCGTTTGTGGCAGCTCTACTTAAGATCAACAATCTTTAAAGTATCTTTTATCCAGTTTAGGTGAAAAGATGCCAACAAATCCTTTTTTAGGGCATGCATTGAAATGAACCTTAAAATTAAGCAGAATTTCTAACAAATTGTTTAAAAATATTAAATAAAAGTTGAAAAAAAAATAGCAAACTTCCTTTGCTCTTAAGGTTGTGATTGGAAGTGTCTTAATTTCTAACAGGAAATGCAAAATAAATACTTGAAAGAGTATTTTGGAGAAACGTATGCAGCAAACAAGTCAACTTATTTTTTTTAATTTCTAACAAAAAATTTTAAACTTGAGAGTAGCAAATAAAGTCTAAAGTCGGCCAATTATGCTCTTCAGTGCTCTCGCACCCCCAACCTAACAGCCGTACAGTTTTGAGCAGATTCCAGCTCAGACGAGGACAACAAAGACGTCTAAAAGTACATCAGAGTGATCCACTGTCAAAAACATGATCTTTGTCAAATATTTTTGCTCAAATATTTTCAAAATATGCTGATTTTGTTATAATAAAGCCAAAATTTTTTATGTTGTTTGTGTTTTTGGCTTATTTTTGTGTAATGATGTCAACAATATAAACGGCTGAACTTATCTGCTTTTATAAAATCTATATTAAACTAATGTACTCTTTCATTAAATGTTGTTTCCATAAGAAAACCTAAAATCTTAACCACTTTGGGAATGCAAAAAAAAATCATGATTAAACCTGAAGTAAATAATCAAGTGCTTGACAGCTTTGGAAAATAAAAAAATGGTAGAAAAGTTCAAGATTTTATCTAAAATTAATGTGAGATTTCGCCCTAAAATGGACTTTAATTTGGGACACATTTTTTAACAGTTTTATAAAGCTCTTTTATGCCTGAATTTAATTGAAATTAAATATTCTTCTATGCTTTTTCTGTCTAAGGTGAAGCTAAATGAAGGGGAGTTCTGGATTATATGATATGTTACAAAAAACACAAGAATACATTCCTGTTTCTGTGTTTTCTTAAATCGAATAAATTGATCACAGAACGTCTCAAAATGGAGATCGTTTGTACCCGTGTCCTTCATAAAGATCTAATATTAGATCGCTGTAGTGTTTTTATTCTCTTTCCGGTTCTCGGCGATCACAACCGGTCAAGTCAGTGACGTTCCCGGGATCGGTGCTGCTGGAAGTTCACTTCCATGAAAAGGGAGTCGGACCTTTCTCATTTTCAGGAGGAAGGACCGTCAGAAAAGGAAGTTTTAATGCACTCTGTCAATTGAATACATAATTTTGAGTATTTAAATATCCTGCAAATATCGACCTCCGAGAAATAAGTTAAAAAATGCTTAAAATTTGAAAGATTTTCTTGAAAATCTGAACTTTGTGTCGTTTCTGGTGTCTAATTTTTATCCAACGGGGCCAGAAGAGAGCAAGTTTTGTCTTTAGTTAAATTTAGTTTGGTGTGTGTGTGTATTTATATACTTATATTTGTGTGCTTTTGTATTTGTTGGATTGTTCAGAGATGTTGCATCTCAAAAGACAACAAAATAAAAATAAATAAATCAAAAAAGCAAAAGAATCTGTCATAGGGTAAGAAAAATGTTCTAACCAAGAATTCTTATTATTCAGTTTAACCACTAAGACATGTTTTCTCCAAGATTATTTTGCGATTTAAATGTTTTTTTCAAGACAGAAAATCAGACATTTTTTTCTTTTTTTTAAAAAAATCTTTTTAAAGGTAAAAAAATGATAAATTAACAAAAGTTCTGACATTTTTTTCCATTAAAAATAATTCGTTTTCATCAAATTATAATTTTAAGTTGATGGTTTATGAAAAACGTAATTTGATACAAACTAACATTTTAAAATATAGAAAAATTGCAGAATTTTGTTAATTGATCCAACGTTTCACTTTTTTACAGTTGCAGCACAAAAAAAGTTTGAAACAATCCGACATGGATTGACCAGAAGAAAGTTCTAAAGATCTGAAAGAAATTGAAAAGCAGCTGAAATAAACTGATAACATATTTGTGTGAATGCTTAATAATAGTGATCCTCCTGCTCCTTTCCGTACATTTTTTGGGATGTAAAAACTCAATCCCACTTTAATCTTGGTATCAAAACGTTCAGCTCGTACAGAACATCGGTGCTGGCATTTTTGAGATTCATAAATTTAATAGTTTCTGAAGTATTGAGCAAAATATCCCCCATAGGAAATGAATAAGAACAAATATTTTAGCAACATGCTAACATTTTTGGCTAATTTGTTATCTACTGAAATTTTTATAGGGTAATTTAGAATTTAGCTTCTTTTGTAGCAACATGCTAACATTTCAGCCTAATTTTGTTTACTGAGGAATTTTAGGCTATTTTGGACTTCAGCTAGTATTTAAACAACAAGCTAGCTTTAAGCTTAATTTGGCATCTACTTATATTTTTGGGCTAATTTGGAGTTTAGCTCATATTTAAGCAAAACACTAAATATTTGTTCAAAATTAGAATTTATTAGGAATTTTTAAGCAATTTTACTAAAATTTCTTCAGAAATTTAGGTCAACTTTAGCGCTATTTCATAGTTCTTTAAAAAAGTTGGAGTTAAAAATGTTGAAGTTTAGCTAATACTTTAGGTTAATTTGTCATCAACTGAAATTTTTATACGACAATTTAGGATTTAGCTTCTATTGTAGCAACATGCTAACATTTTAGGCTAATTAAGTTTACTGAGAAATTTTAGGCTATTTTGGACTTCAGCTAGTATTTAAACAACAAGCTAGCTTTTAAGCCTAATTTAGCATCTACTACTATTTTTGGGCTAATTTGGAGTTCAGCTCATATTTAAGCAACACATTAAATATTTGTTCAAAATTAGAATTCATTAGGAATTTTTAAGCAATTTTACTACAAATTTTTCAGAAATTTAGGTCAACTTTAGCACTCTTTATAGTTCTTTAAAAAGTTGGAGTCAAAAATGTTGGAGTTTTAGCTATATTTTTGACAACTATGCTAACATTTTGGCTAATTTTTGTCATCACTGAATTTTTATAGGGTTCTAAATTTAGCTTTTTTGTAGCAACATGCTTAAGTTTTAGGGCTAATTAAGTTTACAGATAAATTTTGGCTATTTGGACTTCAGCAGTATTTATAAACAACAAGCTAGCTTTTTAGCCTAATTTAGCATCTACTACTATTTTTGGGCTAATTTGGAGTTCAGCTCATATTTAAGCAACATTTGAATTTATTAGGAATTTTTAAGCTTTTCAAGAAGTTTTTCAGCAGTTTAGATCAACTTTAGCACTCGTTCATAGTTCTTTAAAAAAATGTCAAGTCTTTCAGCTCATTTAAGATATTCAGCAAATCCTAACAGCAATTAAAGCAAATTGTGTCATAATTTTTTAGCAAAAAAGCTTCAGCAACTACTTTCAGCAAAAAGAATTTACACTAGAATTATAACAAGTAATGCAATTACTTAAGTTTTATTTAGCTTGAATAATTTCTTTATTTTATTCCTACAAATAACAGAAATGTAGATTCAAATCAGGCTAAGTTAAGACTTCCCTCTTATTTTTGCAGAAACAATCAAATTTGATTTCCTTCTTGTTTTTTTAATTTATTGAACTTTTTCTTTATTTTTTTTTAGGAGTAAATTAATTTTTTTCCCTTTTCATTTAAATGTTGAAAACATTCCTCACCTTCACCTTCAGCGTGCAGCTACTCAATGAGGGCGAGCTGAGGAAGACTTCCAGCTGGAATTTCATGTTGGGCTTTTCCACGTCTGACTTACAGGAATTGCAGTGAAAGCTTTGACTGTCAGGAGGACAAAAGGACAAACCATGAAGTTGAGCTTCCAGGGACACTTTTTGAGGCCCTTTTTGGGCAACTTACGGCCTCTCGGCTGACGCCTGCAAGTTGTCGTTCCCGCAGAGGCTGCAGGCGGGCCAGGAGTATGCCGTGTTCTCATCCACACCAACGATCACCCCTTAACACACAGTAAAAAAAATCAACATTACAAATGAACGTCAGGGAACCCTTACATTCTTTCTCTCTACTCCCTAATCTTTTTTTTTTTTTACATTTTGTGATATTTTTACCAGCCTCAGTGAGGAGGAACCCTGATTAATGACCTGCATATCTGTGTGTACATCTGTAACAGCATGCAGGAGATAAACGCATCCACTTCACATTTGATCACAGATTCCAGAGATAAATGCAGCAAACGCGCTCGGCGCTTCAACGCCACAAACCTGATAAAACTTCATGCACTTCCTGCTCTGTGTTTTTCTTCCACTGATAATTTCCAGAAGGTACAAATTGCGAACAAGACTTTGTTTTGAGTTTGGTTCGGCCACCTAACCAAACATTTTCAGGCGAGGAGGTCAGAGCCGACGGGGTTCACGGCTCGATCTTTGGCCTCAGACCGAACGAGACGCGAGCAGATGCAGATGATCTGCTCCACGTTTCTGCTCTGCGTGTAGAATAAAACAAAGCTGCAAAATCTGGACTTTACAGTGAGATGGGAGGAAAAACTCTCCTGCTTCTTTCCGTACGTTTTTCAGCATGTAAAACCTCAATCACACTTTGAGGGATTTCCGTAATCTTGTTGTCAAAACGTTCAACTCATTCAGGACATTACTGCTCGCACTTAAGCACTTATTTTACGGTTTCCAAGGCTTTAGGAAATTAATGCGATTTTTCAGCCCCATTAAACATGAAAAGGAAATTCTTCAAATACTTCAATAACGTTGTTCTCTTTTGAAATTTAAGCAATCTTGTTATCAAACTCATTCAGGAAATTCACATATTCATATATTTTGTGATTTTTACAATTTTACGTAACATTTTTACAATTTTTTTTAGCCCCATAGAAATGAGAAATTCTTCAAATACTTTTTGCACTTTTTTTGCACTTTTTTTGCACTCTTGTAATTAAAACGTTTTACATTTTTTAAGATTTTACAAAATTTTTGCGATTTTTCAGCCCCATTGAAAATGAATTGGAAATTCTTCAAATATTTCGATAACGTTGTTCTATTTTGAAATTTAAGCAATATTGTTATCGTTTGTACCTTTGGTATTCAGACATTTTGTGATTTTTACAATTTTACGTAACATTTTTACGATTTTTTTTTTAGCCCAATAGAAATTAGAAATTTTTCAAATACTTTTTGCACTTTTTTTGCACTCTTTTGCATTAAAAAGTTTTACATTTTTCTAAGATTTTACTAAATTTTTGCGATTTTTCAGCCCCATTGAAAATGAATGGGAAATTCTTCAAATAGTTTATGCACTTTTAAAAATTATGCAATATTGGTATCAAAAGTTTAGCATGTTCAGGACATTCATGTTAGTCCTTTTGGTGTTCATAGACTTAACGCATTTTAATTTTTTTTTTCAATTTTCAAGAAATTTTTCAAATTCTTTGTACAAATTATGAAAGTTTGGTATAAAAACATTTAGCTATTGCTTGTCTGGTATTCACAAATTCTTTGATTTGTGGAATTGCATTAAATTTTTAAAGAATTTCTTCAAATTTTTAGTAAACTTTTGACACATATACAAAATTGATATCAAAACGTTCAGGATATTTATGTTCTACGCTTCTTGAAATTTTATAAAATTTTTTAAAGAAATTCTAAAAATTCTTTGTAATATTTTGAAATGTTTGCAATAAGGGGAACAAAACATTAAAGACTTGTACTTTGACAATCATAAATTTTACTTATTTTTAAATTTTACGCATTTTTTGTGATTTTCAAAATTTTTTTCACGTTTGTACACTTGTAAAACATATTCAATATTGGTATCAAAAGGTTTAGCATGTTCGGGACATTTATGCTATTAGTTTTGATATTCTAAAATTTAACGGTTTTTGAAATGTTAGGCAATTTTTGCAATTTCTCAAGAAATTCTTTGTAAACTTTTGAAGCGTTTGCAATATTGGTATCAAAACGTTCAGGATATTAATACTTTTATTTTTGGTTTTTGCAAATTTTACGATGTTTTAAATTGAACACAATTTTTGCAATTTTTCAAATCATTTGTAAACTTTTGAATTGCTTCCAATAAGGGAACAAAACATTTAATACATTCAAAACTTTCATGCTTGTACTTTGGCATTTATAAATATTACGTTTTTTGAAATTTTACTCTTTTTTTTTTTAGTTTTACCAGTTAAATTCTTAAAATTATTTGTAAACTTCTGAAAGATATGCAAAATTGGTTATCAAAACGTTCAGTATTTCCAGGACATTCATATTTTTTACTTTTGGGAATCACAAATTTTACGTTTTTTTTTTAATTTTATGACATTTTTTTCCATTTTATTCAAAAATTTCTTCAAACTTTTTATAAAATGTTAAAACATGTGCAACATTGGTATCAAAAATGTTCATGCTTTAACTTTCAGTTGTCATAAATTCTATGTTTTTGAAATCTTTTGGGACTTTTTGAAGAAATTCTTCCAATTCTTTGAGCACATTCTACAATTTCCATAGCTTTAAGTCCTTTAGCAACATTAGCATTTTGCAAAATCTTTAGCATTTTCATCAAATCCCTTCAGCAATTAGAATAGAACAGAACAGAACAGAACAGAACAGAACAGAACAGAAGAGAAGAGAAGAGAAGAGAAGAGAAGAGAAGAGAAGAGAAGAGAAGAGAAGAGAAGAGAAGAGAAGAGAAGAGAAGAGAAGAGAAGAGAACATAAGAGAAGAGAACAGAATAGAATAACTTTATTGTCATTGTACAATATACAACGAAATTCAGTGCAATCCTATTTGGTGTAAAAAATTAATAGATAAATAAAATTAAATATAAAAATACCAAAATATATATTAAATTGTTAAATTACAGTAAATGTATTTATCATTTCAGCGGCCACATTCAGCAAAAGACATTACACACTAGCATTATCCCAGGTAATGCTACTTTTCAAATTAAAGTTGTCTTTAAACTGAAATTGGTGTTCATAAGTACTGATTTTAGCAAAAAGAAAGAAATATGTAAATGTGATTGAAAAAAAAGAAAGAAAAATATTTGTGTGGGAAACTGCCCCAAACTGGGAAATACTGTGGGAATGAACGTAAATCTAACTGATTATTTAAAAGCTCTCTTTTGTTCTTGAAGAATGAACGTTTGATGACAGTTTAAACAAAAAAAAAAAAAAAAATAGAACGAAATATTTTCTAAAAATCAAGTGGTTTTTATTTTTGATTTGCAGGAATTTCCCGAAAAAGGCCCATCATGGAAAATAACAAAGCTGAACAAAGACAGAGACAGACCTGACAGAGAGCAGAGAGAGTTGGGTGTGGTCTCCACACTGACGGGATCTAGTCTCGCAGGCCAGGGCAGGGGCTTCACCTGAGGCCTTTGCAGAAACTGTACGTCTGACTCCGGCCTGTTTGAAGCGCCGATACCGCCCCGGGGCTCCTCGGAGCATACCTCGATCACAGACTGCTCCACACAGAGGAGGACACCTACCAATGAAAACACAGTTTGACTTTAAAAAAAAAAGAAGGAGAAGAAAAAAAAAAAAAAAAAAGCTAATCTTTAAACAGGAAACTTGCAGTGATGGAGGAAACCGTCTGACCCTGCAACAGGAACACCAGTGAAACACAAAACAAGTTGAAGATATTTCAATCAGATTGTTGAGGTCTGCTGGGAGCTGGATCAGTGAGCTCTCCAACAAACTACATGGAGTTTATTTCAAAAATATCTCTAAAATTGCCCCCAAAAAAATTAAATGTCCGTCCCTTTAATCTGAACTACTAGAAACACACATAATAAAGTGCAACCAAATTGTGCACAAGGTGCAAAAAAAAGCTGAGATATAATCAAATATTGCAAACGGAGCACATTTTACCACATAACCACCCCCGCCCCGCCCCGCCTGTACTGATAGAGAGCTCTCGCCCTACATGCAGTGCTCTACCCCCCCCCCCTCCCCCAGTGAGGTCGAACAGGATTTCTGGGGTGAATGAACCGAAATGTACCGTTTTCTCGGATGACGTCTGTGAAGGACAGATGACAGACGGCGGGGGAGCGCAGGGCTTTGAGGACAGAGGAAGTGAGCACACAGGAAGCGCTCACGCACACAGCCAGCGTTCGCCGGGGCGGCCTCTCGGCCTCCTGAAGACCGAGGTCTGTGATCACCAACCACACTTCACGCTGGCCTACATCGCTCTGAGGCACAAAGGAAGATACCCAGAAAATATTTACAAACCTGATGATCTAGATGAGAAAAAAAATAAAGCAAACATAAAAGTTGGATGGAAATTTTCAATTAGAGTCAAAAGAATCACTTTAAGATTGATTTTATATATGAAAAATCGCTTTCTCTGACATAGTTTCTGCAGAGCGGTAGGAGTTCATTTGCCTCTGAGTTGTGGGCGGGACTGTCAAATTTGGCGAACAACGTTGGAGCTACGGTTTCTGAATTGCTCTCAACATCCACGGCACTAGTTTGGCGCTATATAGTTTTTTTTTTTTTATTCCAATATTTTATCAACATATTTTCAAACACAGACATAGCTCAGCACGGTACTAATTAGGGCTGTGGATCGTTGCTTAGGTGGCGATCCGATCGATTCACGAATCAAGCTCAACGATTCACGAGTTGAACCACGATTCTTACTTTTTAATTTAATGTTTATTGCTGTGAGAATATTTACTAGATGGAGGAAAATTTAAATTATTTGTATTGAATCACCAACATTTATGCCTTTATTTACAACAGTTGATCAGAATCAACAAAACTGATTTAGATAGAAAGAAATTTTGTTTTCCATTTTAAACTTTTTTTTGTCAGCCTTCTGGTTAAGTTCAGGAGTAACATAAACAAAAAAGGATAACAATCTCTGGTGTTTTGTATCATTTAACAACAAAACTTGAAAATGTTCCCCACAGTTTTTTTAATTCTCAAAGTTCTTCCATATTTTTCGATGTACAACCCGTGTGGAAAAAGTATTTTTTCCCCCCCGCAGCAGAATCATCTGATTCACGTTGATTCCATCCTCCTTTCAGCAGCGTGAGGCTGCGTTTCTTCAGAATAAGATGGAGTTTCGTTAATTGCTTCAACTGTTGAAGAGTTACCATAACCAAAAGAATGTAAACACTGGAGCTGAAGCTCCGATGTTAAAGCTAATTCATTTTTTCAAAAGTTATGTCAGTGAACAAAACTTCTGTCTCTGTTTTTGAACGGAAAAAAGTCTCGCTAGTTTTACTTTGAAAACCGGAAGCTTCACCGTCACGAAGATGTTTGTTTACTTCCGGTGGATACCGCGGCTCTTTCGGCTTTGTTTTAGTTCGTAAACTTAAAATAATACATTAATCTGAATTCCAGAGCGAAAATACATCGTTTCCAGATCATATTTTGATCATATTTTACTAAAATTTACCATATTTATAAAGATTGCAAATCAGCGATCTTGGACGTCGCAAATATTCGTACTCGAATTTTCGGGAGCAGATCGCGAATACCCGAGCACCCGGGTACTCGTTACAGCCCTAGTACTAATGCAGAATCATAAAGATCGTTTCAGCAATGTCAATCAAAGAGAGAGAGAAAAAAAAAGAATTGCATCTCACAGGGTTCAAATAATAATACTAATAACTATAATATAATAATAATAAATACAAAAAAAAAATTTAAAAAATGCAATTTTAGGAAAAAAATTCAAAAAAATTCATCAATTATTATTCAAAAATGAAACCTTTCAGTACAGAGGCTGTGTTGAGACTGGTGAAACGGAGATAAAGTGTCCTAATCTTCATAAAATGATCTTTCATGGAGTGGAGGTCAAGTATTCCAGAGGAATAAATTCAATGAGCTGGAGTCTAGGCTGGTTTGTCACTTCTCCATGACAGGAAGATGTTCTTACATGCAGCGTATGTCAGGACATCATACAGTCTGCTAGAGGTAGAATTACGTTTCATCTCACTGTACCCGACAAGCAGAGAGACTGGATTCAAGGTCAGAGCTGTCCCGAAGACCTTCTCTATGTCCTCCAGAATATTTTTACAGTATAAGGACAACCAAACCCAATCAGAATATGTCCCAATTTACATTTTAAACACACGGGAGATTTTTAAGAGTTCATCTGATGCCTTCTTTTAGGAGAAATTTACAGTCTATGAATAAGTTTGTTCTGTAAAAGTCTTGCATTATTGCAAATCGATATTCATTTTGTCTGGTTCCATATAACCTCCCAAACATCTGTTTTTTTCTTCATACATCATAGTTTATTTAGTAATTAGGGAGCATGGAGAAAATTCGGACATCGCTGTGGTCTTATGGAGAGAAAATAGTCTCACGCAGGTTTGTGCGTGGCTAATTCTGTATTTGAAACTCTTACGATACAAAATACATTTAACAGCTTGAAACTAACCACAAACAAATCTTTTAAAATCTCGTACGAATCGCTTGTTACGCACACACAAAACCTCATTTATGCACAAATCTTCACGTCTCCCAGATTCTCAATGCTGCTAAAGTGCTGAGTCATCAGTTTTCTTTCCAGCTGCTTTAAACTTAGATTGTGAATAATATCTGATGAAAACTTGACATTTTTTCACTCCCTTAACGCAAAAATGAAGAATTACACACACACAAATCAGGATGAGACTGTTTTCTCTCCGTATGGACCTCCCTTTGTGGTGCTGGTAGAATATAATAGGGGGGATAATGAGTGTACTGAGAGTTTAGGGGAACCTGGAGGCAGAAAAGATGGCAACTGAAAATCATTAGCCGGAAGGAAGTCCAGACCCAGAACATCAACCATTTTAAGATAATCCTGAACACTAAAACGTTTATTCTCATTAAAACGTTTTTTAAAAAAAAGAAACTTAAACTCTGAAATCTCGTTGAGTTTCTGCTTCCAGGTAACGGTTTTCAGCCGCCATCTTGTCTGCCACCAGGCCCTCTTGCCTGGTTTAGGGTGACATCTGCTTAAATAAAACACACTTTCATCATATCAGTTCATCTATCTGGGCTAGGGACAGGTACAAGCAGGACACTAGCTTGTGCCTGTTAAAGCTGAATTCATCTTTTTATGTCTGTATTTGTCCAACTGTCCGTCAATCCATCCCTAAGTATTTCAGTATTTTATTTTTTGTTTATTTATTAATTTCTTTTTATCTCTTGAGTTAAATTTAGACATGGAGGGGCAGCCATGACACTTGCTGGGTTATTGCCCATCTCTTGCCTAGATTTGACCTTGATTAGTAATTATTCTTATTTTCAGAAATAAGTGGGGTGGTGACGTTAACGCGCTAATGCATGCGATTAATCAAAAATAATTAACGCGTTAATAAAAAATTAACGCAAATTAATCAAAGAAAGGCTTCATAGCGTGCATTAAAACACTTCGTTGGGTATTTCCGCATTTATACAATGGTTATTTACAGAAGAAACAAATGTTTAATTGGCTTTTAGTACTTCAATATTGGTATTTTTTTTTTTGTTTGTTTAGGTCGCTTTTTTTACAAAAAGTGGACTATTTGATCCAGAGTACGGCGCCATATTCTCATCTAAAATTTACCCAGTAAAAAATGTGTGATTAATTGTGATTAATCACAACACAAAGATGCAATTACTGGTAATCTGGTCATTTTTTTTCAATCGATTGACAGCACGAATTAAAAATAACCGTTATAAATGTACAGTTTTGAGTGTGTTTTCATACTTTGATTATTCACACTTTAAAAAGTGATAGCCAAATACTGTTACTAAAACAAAACAATAAATAACCACTATTCATTTTTTTCCAGGTTTGCATTTAAATTGCTAAATTTTTTTTAATCGATTCCGAGTCCTAAAAAAAATTTTAGTCACTAAGTTGTTCTTTCTTAAAATTTAAAAATGTATTCTGAAACAATAGTCTTTTTACTTTCTTTCAGTGCGCGTCAAAACTGAATGTCTTGCAAGAAAATAATCTTATCAAGAAAAATCTTCAAAAGTAAAATAATCTTAGTTTAAGGATAGAATTGTTTTTTTCTTTTCTTAAAATAAGAATTCTTGGTAACACAAATTCTTATCTCGTTTGCAGATTTTTTTTTTTTTTGCTTATTTAAAGAAAATCTGCAAATGACATCAGAATTTTTTAGTCTTATTTTTAGAGGGTCTGTTTAGATGAAGCAAACGACACAATTAAAAGCTTTTTCTAACAACATCTTTTGTCTGCTGCTACTTTACAACAATGTGAATAAAGAAATCCTCAGAAAAGCCATTTCCAGCTTTATATTCCTCCATTAAAACACCTTTTCATCGGAGTTGGTCTTTAAAAGTTGCCTTGACAAGATTACTCAGAGGAGACAGACGGCGCAGGTTTACTGGCGCTGTAACGTTTTAAAAGTGGTCTGAGTGCGTGTCAAAGTCCACCACTTTGATCTGAGCTCCTATCTCGTCCCGGTCAAAGTTTAAAGGTCTCGCCAATCAATGACGATGATGAAGAGTGATGAAGAATGCTAGGGCCTCACACTGACCGTCAAACGGCGAGCGATAGCGACGCCGCTCTCCACGTCAGAGCTTATCAGCTCGCTAGCTCGACCGATGGCCACGAGATGAATGAGGGGGGCCGAATTTTTAACTCCTCACTAAAAAGAGATTGAATCAGGATTGGGGGGGTGGGGGAGGAGTTTAAAAATACCTGCATTCTTTTGTGCAAAACAGCAGCAACAAAACTGCAGCGGGCGGCGCCGGCCTCGCTCTGAGGAGGAAAAAGAAGTTTGAAATTGACCTGCTGGAGATAAGATACCGGCGCTCGTGTGTGCGGTGGGAAGCCGTTCACCTGCAGTGTGTCTTGTAAAGTTCGGCTGGCGGGGGGGAGGTGGAGCGGGGAAACGCCTCGCCCCTCGGTCGGCTTTAAGGAGCCCTGCTGGCCCGACAGCAGGTAGCAGAAACTGGGAGGTGGACCAGCAGGTCTGCCGTCCTGGAAGCACAGAAGACATTTGAGTTTCTACACAACAACTTGATCGCTTGTTTTCGAATAAAGTTTTAGATTTTAAACTAACTGCAGGGAAAACGCGTTTAAGGCGATCCTCCGTTACCGTTATTTGAAAACAGGATCTTTCACGGATGAGTCACGACTACAAAAACGCCACGGGCTGCAAATCAATTCCAGAGATTGTGTGCGTTCAAAGTGTCATTATCTTATTGATTTTCTTTAAAGCACACAGGATCGTGCAGCTTCTTTCCTTTCTCCTGAAGCTTCTCTGCTCGGCACGAAGCCAAGTCAAGGAGAGATTATGACTAAAGTTTTGCAGGTGTGACGCTATTAACTTATGGAAAAATAAGACAAAAAATTAACTTAAAAAAAACTCTTTTGGCGTCTAAAAAGAAGCTCATTAAAATCAGTCGGTTTGTGATGCAAGTAAAAGAAAAAAATTCTCCTAATAGACAATTTTTGAGGTAAAACTACAGTTTTAGATCACTCAAATGCAGCTAATAAATTAATACATAATAAAGTTTGGGGCTTTTTACCTTATTTTAGCTGTCTTCGATTGATTTCTGGGATGTACAAAGCTTCATTAACATAAACAACAATGCCAGCAGTTTGTCTATAATCCATAAATCTGACTTATATAAACCTACTGATGAAACAAAAGTAAGATTTATTTAATTTTTACTAGTTTTTCTAAAATCCTGCAGCCAAACTACAACAATTGCATCACAAACATTAAAGATCTGAGTCAATTTCTATGGAATTCTATTTTCATTGTGTATAATTTTATAAAAAACATAAAGTACTTTTTTGTCATTCTAGTCACAGATCTACAGTGAGGATGATCAAAATTAGAGTAAAAGTGATTTAAAAACTGGGATTTCACCAAAATTTACTTTAAGTTTGCAGGATTTAGTCAATGCACAGATTACTGAAAATAATAAGGAAGAAAATTCATGTTCCACACTGAACTGCAGAGGTTTCAGCTTTTTTTTTTTTTAAGAGCTGTCTGTATGTTTGCTAAAGTGAAAACTCAGACTTTGGACCAGACCCGTATTATTGGGTGGGTCTTACTCCAAACAAAACTGGGCTTTTCCCAGAGCACTGAAGCTATTAACAACAAAAAAAAGACATCATAAACCAGTTAGAGAATTTTAATTCAAATGACTCCTCTGAACCCTGTTTTTGAGCTTTATTTACAGCTGATTTGACTTAAATGAACTTCTGCATGACTCAGTTTTCAGATAGATAATAGATAAATGACCTCACGTTGAATTTATTGAGTGGAAGTGTGAGTTTTTTTTACTTAAAGTCCCAGAATGTGCCATCGCGTTCAACCTGATGTTCTTAATTATAATTAAATCAAACGTAATGCTGACAATCTACATTAAAACTTAAAGCTGGGAACTCACAGAGCAAACTGGGCTCAACTCCTATAGTTATCTAGAAACAGCTTCATCAACGTAGAACAATGGACGTGTTTGGATTTGGCCTCAAAACTCAGATTGATGAAAGTTTCTATGCAAACTCATCATTGCTTTTTGGAAAACCTGTATTTGCTGCTGCTGTAAGTCTTTAGCTTTCTGTTTTTCTGCATGAAAGGGGCAATTTTACAAAGTATATACTGAAGGATTATGGGTAATTAATTAAAAAAAAGCTTCACGGACGTCTGAAACTCTCACAAAAATGCTGGCTGCTCAATTTAATCACTAAAAAGGTAAAAACACTTAAAACTATTAAAAAAAACAACTATATTTATTATTATTGTTTCAGTTTCTTCATTTTAACTTGTGTTTTTCCATTGAACTACAGCAAAACCACAAAAGCAACTGCAGCCCGAAGCTTTAAAATCAGTGAGTCTGCCAAAACAATATGCATATAGACCGTAGATAGAGGGTAAATAGGCCTGCCCCCAAGTGGCATTAAGAGGATAAACCATGTATGTGTTTTGAAAAGATGATATGTTATGCAAATCCAGTTAGCTCCTAAATATATTACATTTCTCTGGATTATTTGACCTGTCAACTAGAAAGAAGACGCAGAAACCGTTTTTATTTTATATTTGACTGGATATTGCCACAATTATCAAAAGAGCATTTGTGCTTTATTACTAAGTGTATGTCCTGCTTAAAACTCTCAATTTTTCCTTATTTAACGTTTGAATGCGACTCCTTGCACATCATCTTTGTATTTGAGTTTTATTTTCTCAATGTGTCAATATATATTTAAAAATAATTAAATTTGCTTAAATAGTAAGTATATCCTTATTTTTTTATGCATTTTAAATTAAAAATGTTAGCTATTGTTTTATGAGATACTTTTTAAATGTGTAAAATACAAAAAAATGCTTTTATTTTCATTGAACACCTGCTGAGCTGAATTTAAGTTAATCAAATTAGTTAAAATGCATTAAAACTTTATATTTTCGATGCTAAAAGATTAAAAAAAAACATAGGGATGAGTAGACAATTACATAGCTAACTTTGTGATCCTGCAAATACTAATGATTTTGTGCGTTTGGAATCAAAAGAAAAAACTAAAAAATCTGCAAATTAACAGAAAAATGGTCGGATTCTGTGTCTTTAGAATCAGCTAAAGGGGAGAAAACTTACAGCGGGTGTGCTTAGTGAGTTTCCATCATCTTTAGGAGGCGGGACAGGGGGCCACAGGCTGTCGATCAAGCCGAACAGCCTGGAGTATCTGCAAACCAGACAAAAAAGGCAAAAGGAAGAGTGAGGAGGGGCCCTGGAGAGGTGTGGGGGGGGGGGGCTTTGGAGGGGGGGGGGATCGAGAGCTTTCACAGCCAGTTTCACTTCCACTGAAACATGCATTTGTAAAGCCCCGACTTGTGTCTCCAGTCAACAGAGAGCGTGCCGGGACAGAGCGGAGCGCGCACGGAAATCGGTTTTACAAACTCTCAAGAAAGACACTAAAAACAGTTCCCAGAATGCTGTCTGAGTGATGGGGGTGTGTGTGTGGGGGGGTGGTGGTGGTGGTTCAGCCTACGTCCTCTCAACACATCGTGAACAGATTGCGACTAGATCCCGTTCCTCAGAGCGTGTAAAACGCTTCGGTGACGTCAAACCAATCCTGGAAGAACCGCAGGGTGGGATTGAGGGGGGGGGGGAGAGATCCAAAAAAACTCCACCGTGATTCATTGTCTCTCTCCCATGAAGAGC
The DNA here is from genome assembly GCA_003999625.1 of Oryzias javanicus. Lineage (NCBI taxonomy): Eukaryota > Metazoa > Chordata > Actinopteri > Beloniformes > Adrianichthyidae > Oryzias > Oryzias javanicus. The sequence continues at coordinate 31,005,753 of CM012453.1, read as the reverse complement.
CTGAGTTAAAGCCGTGTGTGTGTGGGGGGTGCTGTCGCATCCACCTGACTTAACCACCTGTTAGTCAGCCTGTAATCACAGAGGTTCTTTGTGTGGAACTGGTTCTGCAGCCCATTCAAGTCCAGTGAGCCCTGCTTACGGATGAGTAATGGTAACTCATTCAACACTCCGGGATTTCAGTCCTCACTTAGCCACCTTAACTCCAAGGAGCGGCTGCAATTAATTAAAAAATAAAAAAAAAATAACCGCAGTTGTCGAGCCTTGTTGACCGGTCGTCACGTGCAACCTGTTCAAGGCGGAGAAGGTCGTCACTACCTGCAAACATCGAGACGATCATTCCTGAAACCCCGCTCACATCTGTTCAGGGTCAGTTTAAAAGATCACACTTCATGTGTAGACGTGTAGACGTGAGGACGGAGAACAATACCTGCACAGAGAAGGTCATTTGGCAACGTCTGGCAAAGGGATTAACGTGGGTTTTCCAGAAGACAAACTGGTAAAACCAGCTGTAGGGGTTAGGTTTGGTGAAACCAGTCCACAGAACACTGTGGGCCTTATGGGTGGATATGGGTGAAAAACCAGTGAAAAACGAAGTCGTAGAGTGCTCCGTGACGTCACGGAAAATCCGTGGTCCGTACGGATCGGAGGCCACGGTTCGGGACAGGTGTGTACTGCTGACCACTCCCCCCACCCCCCCGTGCAGACACACACCTCGAGCTGGCAACAATCAATTGTCTGTTCACATCATTTGAATTTGTGTCAAATTCATGTCACTCCTCTTTGTTTTGATAAGCGCTTAAAGTAACTGCTTCCCAGTTATCTTAAAGTCTGTTCACCTGAAGCTGCGTGTGGGAGGAGCTTTCCAAACGCCGCGCTAAAATACATGAGATTCTAGCGCAGAGGCGCGCAGCATCTGACCGTCCAAATGAGATGTCTAGCTGTGTTATTGATCCAACAGGTGAGTGTGTGAATGAAATGTTGATTAAAGAAAAATGCAGGAAAATATAATAAAAAGGAGGTAAAATGAATATGGATACAAGCACTGTAAAATAATGAACAATAAACAACGATTAACAGCCTGAACATTAATACTATGCCTAAATAATAGTAATAAATTATCTGACATCATGTGTAAAATGAATTAAAATGCAGCCTTATTTTTCCACAGTTTTTGTTCTTTGAAGTGAGAAGGTCATTTGATATGTTCTGCATTTTAGCTCTTAACTGGAGTTTTGTTTATTTTTTTCTCAAAAATATGTTATTAAAGACATTTTTATATTGTTAATTTTATTTTAATGTTTGAAAGGGCATTCAATTAATATACTGTTAAAAAAAATATATATATATATATATATATATATATTATATATATATATATATATATATATATATATATATATCTATCTTTGTTTTAAAAATAGTTTTAAAATAGTTGTTTTAAAAATAGTTATATCACCATCTTAGATATCATAGATTACCAAGGTAATGTAATGGTTTTTGGAATATTTTTTTTTATCGAGATCAGTATTGTGAGACATGTATCGTGAATTGTATCGTATCGTGAGTAATTCCCAGCCCAAGTGAAGTACTTTGAATTCTTATTGAATTATGATTTGAAGCATTTCCAAAAACGAATATAGCTTTATCTTTTTTTTTTTTACTGATCCGAACCGTGACCCTAAAACCGTGACACAATCCAAACTGTGAGTTTTGTGATCCATTACACCCCTAATTTTTTTATCTATGGGCATGCTGCGGCGACAGGTTGTAGTGAATGTGACAACACACTAAGGAAAGGGAGGTAGAAGTCGGTGAGATGCAGGCATGTCGTAGAAATATTTCATTTTTTAACCCCCCAAAATCCTGTGGACTGTGCAAGAGGTTCACGAGTGCTGCTCACGGGATAATTGCACGCTCCTAGCAGGATTGTTCAAAATTAGAGAATTAGACAATAAGAGTCTAATTGGTGTGGATCTCCTACAGATGTCCTACGGGAACAATCTGTTTGTGCTGTATTGGTGCGTGGTCAGTAAAGTCTTGTTTCCTCTCTTACCGGTCTGGTAAAGAGTAGTACGGAAACGATTTGGTGTAGACCGCTAGCGTATCACTGTTGTCCGGCGACAAGAAAAGCAACAACAATGGAGGTCATCCAGCAACTCGTCTTTTTCTTTCTTTACTTGTGTCAAACAGGAATCTAATGTTTGAAAGAAAATTGCAGTCGGCTAAGAAGAATACCGCCATGAAAAAGAACACACTGGAAATGCTAGCTTAGCGCTATATTGGTGCTTTCTAATGTCGTCATCACTTTCTGCCAATGAACGGGTGGTTACACTGGCTCCGCCCCAACTGTCCCGTTCCAACCTACAATGAATGGGTGGCCGGTTAGAGGTACGGTTCGGTACTGTTTACTGGGTCCATTTTGGAAACACAGCTAGCATGTGGCGTAAGGGCATCGTAAAGTGGTATCACTTATATGTCATAAACAGTGCGTGAAACTTTATTACCCTTAAAAAATACATTTGGAGACGATACGCCTACACACCCTTGACATTTATATGTACGTTTCCCTATTTTCATGATGTTCCTCTCATGGACGGAAGGTTTTTACAAGGGAACTGTGAAGCCTCATTCACACCGCCCTTAGAAGCGCGTGTTCAAGTAATGAAAGGTCTATTTAAACACGTGTTCCGTGTTCAAAACTCTCGCTTTCATGCGTCAATACGCAAGTTTCTGCAAACCATTTTTTACTGTACATTGAAAGTTAAACCAGGTCAAACTTTGACCAGTCGGGGACTTTGTTTTGGGAATGTCGTATGGATGACGTCTCTTTTAGGCCACGATCACATATCCCAAAATGCCACCGCATTAATACATGGGATTAGGGGGTTGATTTTTATCTTTAACCCTTCCGCTCTCCTTGGGGTCCAGATGGCTCCAACCACATATTGTTATGCAATTTCTTCCATGATAAATGTGGACGAAGGGGGACAGGATTTTATGTCTGCATGGACATTTAGTTGAAACTCGAAATCAGTGAAAAAAAAAAAAGTTCAGCGCCACTGTCCTGTGGTGTCAGATGACCCCACTTTTAATGTAAACAAAGCTAAGGAGAACGGAAGGTTATTACCAAGAGGGTATTTTAACAAAGAGGGTAAATTATTGTCTTGTGTTGTTTGTTTTATGTACAGCACTTTGAAATGTATTTGTTTATGTGAAAAGTGCTCTATAAATAAAATCAATTTGAATTTGAATTTTGGCGACCGAAACTCAAGGTTTTTTCAGTAAATTCAGCTAGTGGCCACGCGGCTGCATTTGGGAGGCGCCAGTTGCGTTTTAACATATCGCATGGAGCCATCAAAATTGAACTTTTTCTTTTTAAGAAAAAGTTGAAATTTTACGGCAACCGGACAGTTTCTCTCTAAAAGTTGACATTGATCGCATTGGAAGGTTGTGCGGAGACAAGCGGGGGTGGCGCCATTAAGAAATGGTGCCACCAGCTGCCTGTTAGCCAGAAGGTATTTACAAAAAAAAAAAAAAAAAAAAAAGGCCATTTTGAGCGTTTGACAACCACCATCTACATTAATGAGAATGCCAGTGATTTTTAAAATAATTTGGCAATGGGATAAAATCTTGAAGATTCTGCCGATGGCTCCCCATTCCACGGTGGTGGTTGTATTTGCGACCAGTAATTTAATCACAAAGGCGAAATTAACAACTGGGGTTTGTGCCCGGTCGGCATCATATGAAAACTTCATAGTATATGAAGTCCTTCATATATCGGAATAGAGCTGTGAAAGAAAAAGCCTGGAGCAAGATTCACAAGATTTGCACCGCTTTCACAACAAACCTCTTCCAACTGTAGGTGGCTGACATGCTCTAGTACTATAATAATATTGTATTATATTAATATTGACATGATAAAAGTTAAGATTTTCTATTTCTGCTATTTTTTAGATATGCCATAGTCATGCAAATTACTTTTTAAAAGGGTTGAAATAAATTTCACTAGCAATTAGTTACTAGTAGGCTGGTAAAAGTTAGTAGCTTGGGAAAGTATGGTGCAATGGGGTTCTGTTCTCTATTTTTATCTACTTCTCCTCTCCTCTATTCTTTAGAATTGAATTCTTCATCTCTCTGTTTGGTGCAGTGTGATTCACATGTTGTCCCTCAAAGGGGAGCGGGAGAGAATCCAGGTGGATCGTCTGTCCTTGGCCTCTGTATCGTCTCGCGCCCCCACCTGTACCCCAGTTCCAACTGAATGAAGCCCATCTGCTACAGTATTCAGACATGTAGGTGTAGAGTTAGATAAGCCAATCATTCTTTAATAGTCCTGGTAAATTACCTGTCTGTCCTGGGATAGGATCCCTCCCTCTTGTGGACATCCCTGAGGTTTTTTCTTCTGTTTTATGTTCTTTTTAGGAGTTTTTCCTCAAGGAGAAGGGCGGTCTAAGGGCAGGGATGCCCACTTTAGCTTAGTTTAGCAATCAGCTATTGTTTATATTTTATGATTGTTTTTATTTTTTGGACAATTACCAGAGTGAAGCCCGTTGAGACAACTGTGTTGTGTTATTGGGCCACAAAAACAACATAAAATTGAACAGTAAACAATAGAACAAGAAGAAAAGAAGACCTGTGTGAATAACATGAGCTAAACGTGCGTTCAGGATCATAGAATAAGACACATCGACACTCTGTTCTGGACCACATCCCTGATGGGGTGTTTTGACACTCTTGGGACAAAGACGTTGTACTTGGTCTGTGTTAAGGTTCTGAACATGCGCTCGCTAGCGGATGTCAGAGTGTCAAGGTGGACTGAGTTTTTTTGGCACAGGGTCTTCCCCGAGGGGCTGTTGGAGGTCCCTGTACAAACCCCCCGTGGAGAAACGGGCGGGTGACCTCCAGTGGAGGATCGTACACGGGATCGTAGCCACAAACCGGTATCTGGTGCACCTCGAGCCTCGCACAGGGGAGGGGTGTCCTTTTTGTTTGGTCAGGGAGTCGGTCCAGCATCTGTTTGCTGAATGTCAGCGTCTGACTGGTCTCCTTTCCTTTCTGCAGGAGTTAGTTAGGGGTTTAGGGGAGTCTTTTTCTTTAGTGTGTTTCATTTACGGCCCCAAATACGAAGCTCGCAAAAAGACACAAACAAGTTCACACATCAATACATTTTCTTATTTGTGGAGGTCACGGAAAAACAGTATTCAGGGTTAGCTGTTCGTTTGCAAATTGAATATAGATATTATAAACTTCTTAATTTGACTGATGGTTTTGTTTCAATTTGGGCGGTCAAGAATGTTTTGTGCTCTGTCAGCAGAGGCAGTTTGGTGTTGAATTTTTGAATCTTTCTCTTTTTTTCTTTTTGGTTTTTGTTTGTTTGGTTTTGTTTATTTCTTCTGACTAATTTTCTACTTCCATGTAAGTGCTTTTTGTAATTTGCAAAGTTACACTGTGCAATAAAGGTGCTTTGAAAAACAACTCTAAAAGCCACGCCCCCTCAGAAGAGATTTTGGAAACAGGCTTCAGATCAACATGAAAAAAGGCTTTTTAAAATATTTAGGTTGTGGAATTTTGGTTAAAAACTTTAGTATCATAATTACAACACTACTGGAAACGTTTTTTTTCTAAATAAAAAAAATTGTCATGAGGTATTTTAAACACCGTTTAGCCTTATAGCGGTCTTCTGTTGGCATTTTTTTTGTTCTTTCCATGTTTTGTGGTCCACGCACTCCACAGATCATCTCTTTATATTTAGTGTCAAAGGTCATAATGACTGTAAACAACGAGATTCTAGCTTTGGCTGCTGAGGCCTTGTTGCAGCGGTTTTTGGAAAGGCCTATTTTTTTTGTTGCAAAACACAAGAGTCGTTTACACTTACAGTTGTGAAAATAAGCATCTATAACTTGACATTGACACAGATATGAGAGAAGGTCCTCTGTTCAAACTCTCTCTAAAAAAAAAAAAAAACGAACATTCCTGGTGATTTCTATGATTAGAAATCTGAGGTTTTATCCAGAAATAACATTTCAACATCCTAAATGTGTCCGGATGAACCCAGAATGGTTCCCCTCCTGAACTGTCGTCTGACCATCACCACAGACTAACTCGAAGCACTGAAAATGTGGAGGGTGTCAACATCCCCACAGCCAGAATCTGAATGTTCTCATGTCAGTTCTCCTAACTGCTGCTAATCTGGGACCGTGAACATGGAAACTCACGAGGAACTTGGAGCGTGCATCTCCGTATCGCCTTACATGTAAACACAGTTGCACCGTTGGCAAGAAAGAATAATCTGCTTGTTGTAAATGTGCTTGTTACTATGTGAAAAGGACATTTATTGACTTGTGCTCCAGGAGGGCAAACATACCATATATGCTTAAGCTGGATGATTTATGTGTGTTTGTGTGTTGATCCTCCACGAGCCCTCACCTCTCTCGAGTGACCCGCTTCAGCACTTTAATGCCCCGCAGCAGGCATGTCCTCCCCTGCCACATCTGGCGGTAGGTGCCGAGCTCGTCGCTGGACAGCAGAGGCTGGAGCTGGACCACGCTGAACGTCCCGCAGCCGTCCTGGACCAGCACGCACAGCCTGCGTAAACAAGAAACGCCCAACGCTTTTATTTATGCATAAACAAGCCCAAAATGTCATAAAAAGCTGGAGGGAAAGCTGGTTTAGAGATGTACGAAATCAAAAAGAACTAGAAAAGTTGCATTACCTGTGATAATGCTAGTGTGAATGCATTTTGCTGAAAGTAGTCGCTGAAGATGCTAAAGCTTTTTGCTGAAAACGGTGACGCTGAAAATGCAAAAGCTATTTGCAAAATGTTAAATTTGCTGGAAAGATCTATGAAAGAGTGCTTAAGTTAAAAATCCCTAATACATGCCAATTTTACAAATATATTTAGTGCGTTGCTTAAATGGGGGCTAAGCTCCAAATTACCCCAAAAAACTGTAGTAGATTCAAAATTAGACAAAAAAGCTAGCTCATTGCTCTAATACTCGCTAAACTCAAAAATAGACTAAAATTCGTTAGTCTGTTGCTATAATATTAGCTAAACTCTAAATTGGCCTATAAAATCTTCAGTACACAACACATTAGCGAAAAATGTTAGCACATTGCTTAAATACTAGCTAAACTCCAAATTGCCTAAAATTCCTCAGTAAACTAAATTAGTCACAAACGTTAGCATGTTGCCTAAATATTGGCTAAACTCAAAATTAACTTAAAAAAACTCCAGCAGATAACAAATTGGCCAAAAAGCTAGCTCATTGCTAAATTAAAAAAAAAAACCCCAGTAAAAATAAATTAGTCAATTAAACATTAGCATGTTGCTAAAATATTAGCTAAAATCTAAATTAGCCAATAAAAACCTCAGTACACAACACATTAGCCAACACTGTTAGCATGTTGCTAATATATTAGCTAAACTCCAAATTAGCAAAAAAAATCTCTGTCAATGCCAAATCAGCCAAAAAAGCTAGTACATTCCTTAAATACTAGCTAAACTCCAAATTAGCCAAAAAATCCTCAATAAACTAAACTAGTAAAAACGTTAGCATTTTGCAAAAATATTAGCTAAACACCAAATTAGCATAAAAAATCTCAGTAGATGCCAATTTAGCCAATAAAGATGGCACATTGCTGGAATACTAGCTAAACACCAACATTGTCAAAAATTCCTCAGTAAACTAAATTAGTCAAAAATGTTAGCATGTTGCTAAAATATCAGGTAAACACCAAATTAGCATAAAAACTTCAGTAGATGCCAAATTAGCCAATAAATATAGCACATTGCTTAAATACTAGCAAAACTCCAAATTGCCTAAAATTATTCAGTAAACTAAATTAGTCAAAAACGTTAGCGTGTTACTAAAATATTGGCTAAACTCAAAATTAACTTAAAAAAAACTCCAGCAGATAACAAATTGGCCAAAAAGCTAGCTCATTGCTAAACTCCAAAATATACAAAAATTCCTCAGTAAAAATAAATTAGTCAATAAAACATTAGCATGTTGCTAAAATATTAGCTAAACTCTAAATTAGCCAATAAAAAGCTCAGTACACAATACATTAGCCAACACTGTTAGCATGTTGCTAATATATTAGCTAAACTCCAAATTAGCAAAAAAAATCTTTGTCAATGCCAAATCAGCCAAAAAAGCTAGTACATTTCTTAACTACTAGCTAAACTCTAAATTAGCCTAAAATTCCTCAGTAAACTAAATTAGTCAAAAATGTTAGCATGTTGCTAAAATATCAGGTAAACACCAAATTAGCATAAAAACTTCAGTAGATGCCAAATTAGCCAATAAAGATAGCACATTGCTTAAATACTAGCTAAACTCTAAATTAGCCAAAAATTCCTCAATAAACTAAACTAGTAAAAACGTTAGCATGTTGCTAAAATATTAGCTAAACGCCAAATTAGCATAAAAAACCTCAATAGATGACAACTTATCCAATAAAGATAGCACATTGCTGGAATATTAGCTAAACACCAACATTGTCAAAAATTCCTCTGTAAACTAAATTAGTCAAAAATGTTAGCATGTTGCTAAAATATTAGGTAAACTATTTTTTTTTAAATATAATATAAGATGAAAACATAGCCTATGAATATATTTAAAGACTTGTACCACTTAAAATTTTGAAATTTGAAAATGTTCTCCTTCATTTCCAATGGGGGATATTTCGCTCAATATTTCAAAAACGATAAAGTTTAAGATTACAAGCAGTAATGTCCTGAATGAGCTTAACGTTTTGATACAATGATAGAATTTTTACGTGCCGAAAAACGTATGGAAAGAAGCAGGAGGATCACTAGTGTGAAAACTTACTAATCAATCACACAATTATTGTTTATGTTTCCAAAGAAATAACATTTATTTCAGAAGATAAAGCTCTGTAACTTCCTCCTCGTTCTGTTATTTGTGAGTTGGGCTGGTTTGACAGGCTGCTGTTGACAGACGAGACCTTGGGCCCACAAAGCTGCGAGGCAGTGAACTGCTGTTGGTGAACTCTGCTGCTCCCTGAGTTAATGGCTTAACCCACTGCAGACTGGAGTTTCTGCGCGAGTCAAGCCCAGGCACGGCCCCGTACAAGCCCTGAGAGTAAACAGCAGAGTTCATATTTCCTGGGTTAGACGAGCAACGGACGGACAGGGAAGGAGCGTGAAGGAGGCCTGTCCAGCAGCGCATGTGCATGCACGCACACGTCCCAGACACTGGGAAAGTTATGAGGTTGTTTTTCAACCGCCTGATCGAGCTGGCGAATGTTTTCTGTTACTAAACGTGGGGTCTTCTCTGTTTTTCCTGAGAGACCTGGAAATAGATGACTAAATAACATTCCTGACGTGACTTTTGGTGGCGTAGGCCAACATTTTGACCAAGAGTATTTCAGTTGTTTATTGCATTTATGGTGTCATATCGGACACTTCTATTATTATTATTACTAACAATTGACATTTTAAAACCCAGTCAAAAAATAAATGCTTACAGGCAGACTGATGAGTTTTCTGAAGTTGTAAATATGAAAGCAGAAAGCAGTTTCGTCTCTTTGATTTTTGCATTTTGAACGAGACAAAACGCCTTCAGCAAATTGAACAACACTGCTAGAAAAGCTGCAGGTGTAGACTTAACCCTTAACTGAATGATTACATGGTAATGGGTGACGAAGGTTGCTGGTAAATGGCATGACTCCATTTATTTGGAAGTTTTTACAGCCATTTTTATAAATGAACGTCAGGATTTCAAAACGCAAATTTTTTCTGATACCAGACGGGTAATTTTCTGTGAAAAACTATGACGATGATCAAACAAATTTTTACCTAGAAACTCTTTGCATTTGCTGAGACATCCCACTTCGATTTAAATACACTGCTGCAATTCTAACATGTTTAAGAGGAAAAAAATACATCAACATTTTCTGATGATTCATTTGTTTTAAGGGCTGTGTACTTGCAATATTCTGGCGATACGATACGCATCACGATACACAAGTCCCAATGCGATATATTTCCCAACTGTAACTGCTTCAATAATTAGAATTTTTTTTAGTTTGAAAACTTTATATTCACCTTTCACAAGAACAAAATTGCAAAATAAAAAAGAAAAATATTAGGGCTTTAAGCAATGCATATTCACATTTAAGTTGCTTTCACCAAAGCAAAAGTGCTTTTATTTTGATAAATCATTAATAATTGTTATAACACTCGACGTTGTCTAGTTTCAACAACAAAATATTTTTTAGTATATATAAAAAAACATAAAAAATAAGGCATAAAATGAAAATAAAGGGCAGTTTATTTCCAGTAGGGGTGTCAGAATAAAATCGATATTGCGATGTATCGCAATATTTAGTCGGTCGAGCAAATTGATTTTCGATGGGTTCCTACAGAGTATCGATCTTTTAATTTCATTTGAAGAATCTGTAAAACATTATACTCGTCATCCTTTGGTGAGACGTTCCTCTGGAGGCAGATAGGGGGCGTATGTTTCGAGACTGGCTTGGTGTCAATGCTTGTTAAAGATAGTTTTACATGCACTTAAGTGTCTATTATTTGTTGCACAAAATGAGATACAAGTTGTTCATTTTGATTGAGCTCAAGCTCAAAAATAAATAGATATATTTTCCTAAAAAAAATATGTGTTCTTCAACATAATGCGAGTTATGATTTTTACCAATTATCGCAGTATTGTGATATTATTGATATCGTGAGTGATGTCTCGTGATGTATCCAGTGATTCCCTGCCCTACTTTTCCAGCACTGCTTAAATTTCAAAAATATAAATGTAACACTTTGTTTTTGCTCCAATTTTCATGAGATGGACTTAAAGATCTAAAATTCATTCCAGATACACAATATTAACATTTCTCTCAAACATTGTTCACAAATCTGTCTAAATGTGTGATAGTGAGAACTTCTGCTTTGCTAAGATAATCCATCCCACCTCACAGGTGTGCCACATCATGATGCTGATCAGACATCTTGATTCATTACCTTATTTTTTTATTTTTTATTTTTTTGCTACGCTAATGTTAGCTTGGGCTTGTGGGGCGCTAAAGGCCAGCGGGACAGAGAGCACATAAAGTACTAATGGGAAATTAGCAGAAGCTAACTTCTGCGTTAGCATTCCTGCTCACAATTTCTGATAAATTCCTGCAGAAAATGATTTTAAAACACAACACAGGGCTCTTAATTTTGCCTAAAAACTACATAATGATAATTATTAGAGACGACTTTTACAATAGATAAAAACATAGTTGGAGCGGCTCTTTATGATGCAGCTGCACTGTCTACAACCCTCCCACAGACAACCCAAAAACCTGCAGCACCGTCCAAGACAACCCCAGCACGGGTGCATGTGACTAAGCCCTGAATGAGCGAACATCTATCGTGAGATGAATCTTTATGGAGAGAAAATAGACTCACTCTGATTTGTGCGTAAATTAGGATCTGTGCGTTCGTATTCTTGATTCTTGCATGTATAATTCTTAATCGCACAATTCTTAATTCTAAATCAAGAATTAAACATGCACGGATCAAGAATACGCACGCACGAATCAGAGTGAGTCTATTTTCTCTCCATAGTTCTTGCTGTGAGATCTTGGGATATGTCCGAGTTCCTTCCATACTCACTATATAGTGCGTTATCCATTTTTTAGTGCTGTCTGACTTTTACCATTCCAAAATTAAGTGCACTAAAAACTAGGGATGTCCCGCTCCGACCACATGATCAGAAATCAAGCCCGATCATGTGACTGATGACTCGATCTAAATCAGACTTTCTCCCCTGATCAGGATCGGATATTTCATTTATTCTAAATATAATCAGTGTTTTATATTTCAGTCTTATTGGTCCGGATAAATACTCCAATAAATGTCTGCATGTCATGAACAGATCACAAAATGTTGTTGCCGTCGCAGAAAACGGCAGCAGTTTAAACAGGAGGCTAACGTTTCAGTCAAGCTAGCGATGTGATCAGATTCAGATTTCCGGGATCAATAACTCTTTTAAAAACGCTTTACATTCAGCGTAAGTGTCTCTTGGTTTGTCCTAACACAAAAAAACAACCTAAAAAGGTATTTCAACAGAAAAAGTCAGAGTTGTCTATTATTTTTAATGTTAAGCTCTTCGTGCTGCTGAGCAGCTGCTAACTGTGCTAAGCTAATGCTAGCGCCAGGATTTAACTCTTTAGGACCCGAGCTGTTCTTTGATATGCCTGTTTTATTTATCTGACAGATAAATAAAAGTTAAGAAAGTTAACTACTGTGGTAATAAAACAAAAATGGGATGTCTTAAGAATTAAAAAAAAATAATAATAATAGATGAAAACTAATAAAGATATCAGCTAGTCATGAACACATCACATTCATGCTAAAACAAAGTCATCATTCATTTTAAAGAATTTTAAATAAGGACAGGAATCAGATTTGGTTAAAAAGGTTCAAAAGATATTAAAGATAAGTCACTAAACTTTCTCACATTATTAATTATCACTTATATAACAGGAAAATAGTTATTTTTTCTAGTATTTGCTCTATTTTTACTTGTCTATTAAAGCTACTAGAAAGAAGTGTTCTATTTATATTTTTAATGATAAAAGAAGGTTAATGAAATAAAAATAAGGGATAACACAAATCTGTTTATTCAATTTGTTCATGTTTTAATGTGTTAGTATCCGATTGGGACTCGGTATCGGCAAATACACAAAATCCAATCACTCAGAATCGGAAGGGTCACAAAAAAAACCTGATCGGGACATCTTTTTTTTTTTTTTTACTATTATTTTATTTTCTCTCATAATTCATTGTTTGTGGGATCACGTCTGTGTGTTTCTGGAGGGAGGGAGGATTGGGTTTCTCTCTTTTTATTGATTGATTTATTTGCTTGTTTCTGTTTTTAATTGTACGGCGCTTCGAGCTGCACAAACATGAGAAGAGCTCTTTTATAAATAAAGTTTGATTGATTGATTGATCTCCCACTAGAAACTGCCCAGAAGTCTTTCTGAAAAACTAGCATGTATTAAGATTTCCCACATTAGCAAAAATAGACCACAATCCATTGCGGTCGTCGAAAAATTTATGCGAAAAACAATGTGTTTAACTGCAATTTTTTAACAGCACATCCACATTTTCACAGTAGAGTCACAAATAGACTCATATTGATTCAATTTTCACTTTGTGAAAATGCCGATGTCATATCCGACTAGGGCTGCCACAAACGATTATTTTAATAGTCGACTAATCACCGATTATTTTTTCCGATTAGTCGACTAATCGGGTCATGCGCAAACTGGATGTAAAGACGCTGAAGTTGATAACCAGCTGAAATATTAATTAAATGCCAAATTAGCCTAAAAAATAAAAAGAGCCAAAGTTAACCAAAATAGCTAGCATTCTGATGAAACATTAGCTAAACTCAAAATTAGCCTAAAAAAAACGGAAAAATCCTTAAATATTAAATATTTAAATATTAAATATTTATATTAAATATTAGTTAAACTTAAAAATAGCTTAAAAAACAAAAAAAGAAACCTTAAGTTAGCCAAAACAGCTAGCATGTAGATTAAATATTAGCTAAACTCCATAAAAGGCCAAAGAAACTTATTAAATGCCAAAATAGTCCAAAAAGCTGGCAGAATGCTATTATAACTTTCAACTTTACTACATTCTGACTTCATACAATATAAAGTAACGATTAATCGACTATTAAATTAGTTGTCGACTATTTTATTAGTCGATTAGTCATCGATTAGTCGACTAATCGTGGCAGGCCTATATCCGACATTTGCGATATTTCACAGAACCGATTTTTTCCTTCACCCCCCCCCTATTGTTTTATAGTGCAGGAACATAAAGTCTTCTTTTTTAGCAGAGCCGGTTAAAACTTGATCAACCAGAGCATGACATCTGATAAGACACCTGACGGACAGAAAAGAAAAGGCTGATGAGACGCGTCTTGTACCAGCTTGGCACAAACAACCAGCTTCCCACTCATCCTCTCCTTTGACCAACTTCCTAAACAGCCCCCCGCCCTCCCCCCACCAAAGATCTTCTGCTCTTGGCCTCTCACAGACACTTGCTTGTTTTCAGGAATTTCTTACTGTGCACGATCACAGAATTCTCAGCAACTCAGGTTTTCTTCCTGGAAGTACCGAGCACTGAGCCTGCGCCCGGTCACACCGCGAGCACATGCAGGCCGGCGCACATTACTTGGCAACGCGCTAAGTAAGCGGCCCACACATTGGGAACGCAGCAGAGAGGGCTCATTGGTGGTGGTGGGGGCAGATAGGAGGGATTTCCTCCAAACGTGTCCACCAATAAGTGCAGACAGAGTGATAAACACGGTTGTAACAGGATCCTCGCGGCACATTGTGTTCCTTTCTCCACCAAAAAAAAAAAAAAAAAAAGGGAAAAAAGAAGAAAAAAAAATGTTCCTGCCTCTCATCACTTCCTGCGAAAAGTTAATCTTCTTGTTTATTCTTTCCCAAATTTACGGGAACTCAGCATCTTCTCTGAGCATAAATATGGAGCTGGCCTGCCTCCACGTGTTAACAGAGGAGGTAAACAACGAGGGATCAAATAAGCATCCTGACCAGAGAAATGACTCAGAGAGGCCGGGACACAACAGCAGACAGAAAAAAAGTGTCCTTGTTGTTATAGAGTGGAGCCACTGGGCTGCCAAGTAAACTACCATACAAAAGAGGCCCGCATCCTGGAAAATTACTGAGCAACACAATGTACCAAATGCTATTTTTATGCATTTGAGGCAGAACTTTTAACGCAGAGCGAACGGCAGCTTTTATTTATTTGAAAAACCAAATTCAGAATTCTTCTGATCTTCAGGTTCCGTCAGGTGTATTTTCATCATATTATTAACTCGTGATCACCCACTGACCTCTGCCCCACCCTCAGCTGCAAACACGGCCTGGCGCAGCAGAGGGGAAAGGACAAGAATGTTTCCGGTCAGAAGGCGGTGTTTGTTTACCAGAAACTGAAGCGCCGAGGCAAGAGAGTCACATTACAGCCAGTCGCTGCGTTTGTCAGCTGACTGGAGCGCTCCTTCCCCTCGCCGCAGAATGTCCCTCGAGGCCCTCCACTTTAAGAGAAATTTTTATTACTCAGCAAAGAACAAAAACAACATGCCAGAGGGGGGGGGGGTGCGGACTAAAAAATGTTAATATGACAAAATCTGAAATGTAGCAAGCTGACTCTTATGTAAACGTACTTCCTCTACCCCATTTGCAAAACTGTGAATATCTGTCAAGACATGTGAACAAT
Organism: Oryzias javanicus; assembly: GCA_003999625.1. Lineage (NCBI taxonomy): Eukaryota > Metazoa > Chordata > Actinopteri > Beloniformes > Adrianichthyidae > Oryzias > Oryzias javanicus. Next base: position 30,990,476 of record CM012453.1, on the reverse strand, counting down.
CTGAGCTTGATTGATTCTAATTCCTGCTTTAGTGATTTTACAAGGTGAAGAAAAGTGAAAATGAGAGCTGCAATTAGATTTGATGATTTTATGAGTTAAAAGGAAAGTTGAAATAGGTTTTTAGACATTTTTAATAGGATCATTATTATCATTATTAAATGAAAAAAGTTTATATAAAACTCAACAATTCAAATTGAACTGTAATTTTGCCTGGCATTCGTTGTCGTTATTTTGTAATAAAGAAATAGGTTTATGTTCAAAGAATAAGTTTTAGATTTTATGAGGAATTATTAAGCAGGACCAACTTTAAATCTCCTTTTGTTAACATTTAATAATTTATTTTCACTTATTACACATTTTGTATCACTTTAAAAAAAAAAAATACAATTAGATTCATAAAAGCAAAAAAACAAACAAATTATTTGATTAGAACTAGAAAAAATACATAATATTGCGCTGTGTAACATTAAATTTGAAGAAATTCGAACAGCTTTTCCATTTTGAATGGTTGGAACTCTTTGTTGCTACATTTTGATTATATCTTATAAATAAAACACATAAGTTAAAAACAGCCTGCCAAGCTTTTCTTTTTAATCATTTTGTTGTGATAATGAGATCCACTATCTCGTTATCACTTAGATCCACTTAGATAGAATATACTGTCGCATCCCTCTCTCCCTTTCACGCAGTGAGATGCAGAGACTTTACTTGTTTTAAGTAGCTTTATATTGTTGATAACAACAAAATGAGCACACTCCTAAAGTTATTTGATTTATTAGTGGATCTACGCTCCTCAAGCGTCTTAATTCCATCTCATGCCCCAGACTCCCTCCCTTTATTTCTCTAAAACCCCCAAACAAACAGGTTGAATGACAAAACAGCAAACGAGTGTCTTTGTGTGGTGCGTTCACTGAACTCCGGACATTAGCCGACCCAAACAGCCAATCAGCCTAACTCAGTCCGCTACAATACTTTTTTCTCTTTTACACAATCACCAGCAAAACAAAGTAGAAAAATGCTTTGTTTTATTGCAGAATGTAGAAAAATGACAGAAGTGTATTATAGCGGACCATTGACGTGTAATTTATTTATTCGTTTTTATTTTGACAGTCAATGAAGTGAACTGGGTTGGTGTGTTTGGGTCCGCTAATGTCCGGAGCTCAGTGAACGCACCACGCGGAGACGCTCATCGGCCCTGGGTTCTGTCATTCACCCTGTTTGTTCTGGACTTTTAGGGAAATAAAGGGAAAAGTCGGGAGAATGAGACAAAATTAAGACGCTTGAGGCTGTAGATCCACTAATAAATCAAAGAACAACTTTTGTGGAGTGACGTCTTCTGCTGTTTGTGTCGTTTACCAGCAAATAAAGAGACTTAAAACAGCTAAAGTCTTGGCGTCTCAGTGCCGGAAGGGAAAGGAAGGGACGCTACAGTATTCTTCATTATCTCATCTTGTTTTGTTAAGATAATGAGATAATGGATCTCGTTATCACGATCAAATGATTTTTCTTTACTTTATATGAGAAAACAAAATTTGTTTGTAAGGAGATAATGGATATCGTTATTATAATAAAACAAATGTAGTTTTCTTGTAAAGACGAGATAGTGGATCTCGTTATTACAAGAAGACAAAATGTGTTTTCTCATGATAACGAGATAACACATCTTGTTATTGAGAAAAACAAAATGTGTTTTCTTGTAATGAGATAATGTATCTCGTTATCATGAGAACGAAAACTTATTTTGTTTTTTTCGTGATAATGAGATAATGGATCTGATTATCATAAGAAAACAAATTTTTGTTTTCTTGTAATGACGAGATAGTGGATCTCGTTATTACAAGAAAAAACATTTTGTTTTCTTGTAATGACGAGATAGTGGATCTCGTTATCACGAGAAAATTAATTTTGTTTTTTCCGTGACAATGAGATGATGGATGTTGTTATTATTAGAAAACTTGTTTTTTTTTTTTTTACTTGTGATAATGAGATAACGAATCTTGTTATTATGATAATGAGATAATGAGAGTCATTATTATGATAAAACGAATTTTGTTTTCTCGCGATAACGAGTATCATGAGAAAATATTTTTGTTTTCTTCCAATAATGAGACCAAGGATCTCGTTATCGCGAGAAAATTAATTTCGTTTTCTTGCGGTAATGAGACAATAGATCTGTTTATTACAAGAAAAAAAAGTTTAATTTTCTCATAATGACGAGATAAAGGATCTCGCTATTATGAGAAACCAAGTTATGTTTTCTCGTGTTAAAGAGATAATGGATCTTGTTATAATGAGAAAGCGATAAAAAACAAAAAGTATGGCAGTCTGTTTTTGGCTTCAGGAGTAAAAATATTACTTGCCTCATGGACAAACAGTTTTTAGGCTCCATCTTTTTGCAAAGTGGGAAGAAAATCGTTGAATTTAGATTCTAATGCTATTTTTTAAAGAGAACTAACTTGTTTTTTACATTTGAAACATCAGTCTTAATTATTTACAAATTCTAAAATTTGCACTTAAAATTAAATTGAAAAAGACGATTATCCTCCTGTGAAACAATTTATTAAACTTAGACTTAAAGTAACATTCACTTTGTTGGAATTAACTGTTTTTTAAAATATACATTTTAGTAAAATAGCAAAACATTATGATATTAAACTTTTAAAAATGGCAGTTTAAGCTTCTGAGGTTTCCCTTGAAAAGCTTTAGAGAAAACTTTAAACCCCAACGTTTGAGGAAGGCTGAGTGAGTGACTGTCTTTGCTCAAAGGCATCGATTCAGGTGGCACAGATGACAATAAACTCAAAAAGTCCAACGTTATGCAATCGCCTCACTTTCCCTGAGCGCCTTTGTGTAAAATGTCAATGAGTGAAAAGTTCAGATTGGCAGCGTTCCACGTCAGACCCACATCAGCGTTTGAACATCCAACTTCTGCATTGTTTTTCCAACACACCATCTCTCATGAGACGGAAGTTTTTCTTGTTTTTTTACATTGTGGGTGAGCAGCAAAATCACAAATTACACTGTAAAAAGTGAATCAATTAACAAGTTCTTTAATTTGTTACTTTTAAAGTTATTAAATTTGAAATAAATAATATTTTAAATGAAATAAAATGAAATAATATTTTAAATGTAATAAATTGCGGAGCTTTTGTTAACAATGTTTCACTTTTTACAGTGTGGAAAAGGAGTATTTTTTTACTGACACTCTTATGACCAGCAATATGTTCAAATAAAAGTTGCATTCTGGTTTATTTTGATCAGGAGGAGTCTGCTCACTCTTTAGGAAACGGCAATCAACTTCTTGACCAGCAAATGTGCTATAAATAAAAGATTTCTGTGCCAGGAAAAAGGTTTCAGCTTTTCCTTCACTACCTCAACACAGGATACACTGAAATAACTTCAACTACAAAAAGAAAAAGAGTTACAGCACCTGACAATAGAGACCATTTTTATAGCTAATAAAAATAGATTTTATTTTTTATGAGCTGAATCTATAGATTTTTTTTATTGATAAAGGTTTTACTGCAGATTTTTTAAGCCAAATGTGGAGTTTACTGCTTTTTCTTTTTTTTTTTTTTTTAGTTTTCTACTCTTTCAATCTCTCAATTTTATTCTTATTTATTTATTTATTTATTTATTTATTTTATTAAGTTTTCAGAGAACATTTGCTTGTTATATTTTACAAGATAACGTTTTACAAAAGTAGCATGAAAAAAGAAAAAAAAAAAAAAACTAAATAAATCTTTTGTCCATACATAAAATACGTGTTTTACTGCTTTTTCTATTCACTAAAGGTAAAAAAAAAAGATTCTTCCACATTTAATGACATACATGTGCAATTTTTTTTTTTTTAAATCTTTTTGCTGTTGAAGTAAAATCAGCTGCAAACCGGCTCAACTTCAGAGCTTGCACCGGTTCAACTTTCTTTCTGCTGCGCAGGATTCTGAAAATATCACGCTGTCTTTTCTGAAATTTGGCCAGAATCCCTCACCGAGGGGCTGGATTCAATTAGCAATGTTTGTGTCCTTTGTCAAACAATGCCATATGGCTGGAGACAGTGCGAAGACTCTGTGGGGCCTGCAGCTCTGTGAACAATAGCTCCACCACTGAGACACATCATGTCACCGCGGAGAAGCATGCGAGGCCAGAACAACCGAGGGAACTGCATGCAATCCTGACAGAAAGGACCATTTATATTGTGGCAAAGCATCAGAAAAACAATCTTTTTCCCAGCCTCTTGGCACCGTGTGACAAACTACAGAAACGCAAACAACCATTACCTGGTTTTGGCTTCCTCCCCTCCAGGAGGAGGAGGAGGAGTGCTGGAGGGCCGCGTGGGGGCTTTATGTTTGATGGACGCAGGTGAGCAGTCAGCCATGTAGATGGAGAAAACCCTTTGAGCGACCACCTCCACCTCCTGCTCCACGGAGCCGGCCTGACCGAGGCCCTCGATGGCCTCCAGGAGAGACGCCCCGCCTCTGAGGCTGCACAGAGGATCCGAGGATTCGCCCTGCGAAAATGACAATCAAACAACGTTAGCAACCACTAACAAACCTTTTATCGCAAAAATACTTAGATCAGCAGGAAAATTCTGGGTTTCACAACTTTCCCAATAATAAAAACTATATCTAGGATTCTTCCTATCATCTTCTGATCCATTTTAATTTAAAACAGTGGTCTTTTAATTATCATTGTGCCATTTTTAGCCAAAAATGTAAAACAATTGTTTCATTTTCTAGAGCAGGTGTCTGCATTATCTCTCCATTGTGGCTCTTCAGTTAAAATGAAACGTTTTACAACAATTTAAAAAGTAAATGTAAAGGAAAAAGTAAAATAACTTAATTCAATTCAATTCAATTTTATTTATATAGCCCAAAATCACAAAGAATTTTGCCTCATTGGGCTTCATGCAGGTAATTTTACAGTTGCAAAAAATAGTAATGAAACATGAAAGAAAGATCACTAAAGACTAAACAGACTAAATAAACTGGATATCCCTGCTCTTAGACCCTCCCTCTCGGTAAGGAAAAACTCCCAAAAAACCTGAATCAGGAAAAACGAAGAAACCTTATGAATTCCCACATGAGGGAGAGATCCCATCCCAGGACGAACAGGCGATACCAGAACTGGTAAGGGAAAATTAGCTTCTAAAACTAAGTATTTGAATAGAGTTCATTCAGATAGAGCTGCTTAAACTAGAATCAACTCATTCACAAACAGTAGAAGGACAGTATGAATCGTTCATTGAGGATCCTAACAACGGTAGCCGAAATATTGACACATTTGGACTAAATTTTCAATTTTAATCGTCACAGAAAACCAATTTGTTGCCAATAACAAGAATTAAAGATACATGAAGTTATAATCCACTGGATTATAAAGCATATTTTAAATTTTTGAACAAATTTAAGGATTTAAAGTGTTCCTCGTGGTTTTAATACATGGTAGGTGTCACTTAATTAACTCTGAGTTAGTTTATGTTTGTTATATTTATGCATTTGCGGCTAAAATCCACCAGAAACAGTAAAATAAACAGTTTTTTATTTAAATCATTAATGACTTTCCACTGCTGCTTTGAGATCCCATGGTGTAGGATGTCTTTTATTTTGAAAGGAAGTAATAAAAAAACTCTGCCAAAAGTTAAAAAATACTTTGTATTTAAAAAAAAAAAGTTATTTTCTTATCATGTTTAGTTTTCATTTATGCCCAAAAGTTTATTTTATAAAGTTTATTTAAATGTAAAAACATAAATCAAGGGTGAGTGGGTCCTAATGGGTTTTGGTTGGCAAGAAATCGACCCGAATGGCTCTTTAAGGGTTAAAGGTTGCAGACCCTGGTTTAGGATGTAGTCTCTGCAGAGTGGCAGTGGTGGAGTGGGACCGTTTGTACAGAGAAAAGTCAGCCACCTTTCCCTTCGCTCATAACCGTTTGGAGCCAGAGTTCAGGTCAGACGAGGAAAACTAAGGTGGATCTAGTTGTCTAAAAGTGGATGCATCAGAATGGGGCGGAGCAGAAAGCTGGTTATCTGCCCGGTGTATTTTCTACGTCACAAATATGCTCTTTTTTTAAACTGTATTCTTTCGTCTGCTCCAGATTCACATTGATATGAATAAAAAATATTCAGAAATTAAATTTTAAGCTTATTTTTCTTTATGTACGTCTCCCATCATGAAAAAAATGCCCCCAAAAAATTTAAAAACACAATTTTCGTGAGGTTTCGAGTGGGTTTTTAAAAATCAAACTCTGCATGTCAAAAAATAAATAAATAAAAAAAAGAATATAAAGAATAATTAAAATAGACAATTTTTTCTATTTTGTGTTCTTTTTGCACAGATATTTTTAGTAGAACTATAAAAAAGCAAAAACAGAAAATAACTCAGCCTTTGATCTGAAGAGTAAAATAGAATTGTTTTTAAATAAATGGTCTTTCTAAGACAAGTTTAAGCAACAAAAAATTGAAATTTCTAATTTAACTTTTTTTAAAATCTATATCGACAATCATAAAATAATTGTATATTTAAAAAATCAGCAACAAATTACAGGTTTTGCAAAACAAATCCTTAGTTGTAACTCATTTGCATATAAGCACAGCTGTGATACATGCTTCCATATTTTCTCCATCCTATTATAGTAGACTTGCAGTATGACGATGGAAAACGAAATCTTTTTGTTTGATGCTATTAATCATCTTTATGGGGCTGATGTTTACGATATTTGGAGGGATGGTGATGAACCCTGCGGCAAAAACATCTGGGAAAACTGAACGTACAGTTGGAGAAGTATTAGAAAGAATAATATAAACCGGGTGAATCATTGCACTAAAACCGGAGCTGCCGGGGAGGGTTTTTGTTTTTTCCCTCTATGACAAGAACGAAAGTTAAAATAAAAAATATTTAAAAAAAAATCAGAGTCTAAATCAACATTTCACACTAAAAGAGCCATTTGGGCTCGCTTTCTACTGATCAAAACCTAGAAGGAGCCGCATTGACTTACGTCAGCCTTTAAGAAATTTGGGTTTGTATTCATAACCTTCTTTTTGTTTGTTTTTTTTTAAATGTGAATAATGTATATTTTTGGCATGAACAAAAGCAAAAAAAAAATATAAAAAGAAACTAGCATCTCTCAAAAAGGTTTCTTTTTTTACGTTTTTAACTTTAGTAGCAAAAAAGCTAGCTTGTTGCTTAACTACTAGCTTAACTTCAAATTAGCATAACATTTCTCTGTAAATTAAATCAGCCAAAAATTTTAGCATGTTGCTGAAATAAAAGCTAAACTCAAAATTATCCTAAAACCCCCAGTAGATAACAAATTAGCTAAAAATGTTAGCATGCTGCTAAAATATTAGCTAAACTCCAAATTAGCACTAAACACTAATTGGCCAAATCTGCCAAAAAGCTAGCTTGTTGCTAAATTACTAGCTGAACTCCAAAATAGCCTAAAATTCCTCAGAAAACTAACTTAGTCAAAAACGTTAGCATGTTGCTAAAATAGAAGCTAAATTCCGAATTATCCAAAAAAAAAAAAAAAAAATCAGTAGACAACAAATTAGCTGAAAACATTAGCATTTTACTAAAATATTAGCTAAACTCCAAATTAGCACAAAATTTCTCAGAAAACTTAGCCAAAAACGTTAGCATGTTGCTAAAATAGAAGCTAAAATTCTAAATTTGCCTAAAAACTCCATTAGGTAACACATTAGCCAAAAACGTTAGCATGTTGCTAAAATAATAGCTAATCTCAATTTTTTTTTTTAATTTATTATTATTTTATTTATCTTCAGCCAGAGAGCCACTATGGGGGGCTAAAAGAGCCACATGTGGCTCTGGAGCTGCAGGTTGCAGACCTCTGGTCTAAATATTCTGATTAAAGAAAAAAAAAACCTGAAGGTAACAGCATACACACCTGCTTTGCCTGGTTTCTGTCTACAGTCCTGCACTCATCCAGGAGTCCAAATGTTTTACCCAAATAATACGGCATGTGCTTCTCTGCAGAGAACATGAGAGCTGGTTTGCAGGTTTGGTTCACTTTTTGGCAGAAGGGTGTGTTCAGCAGGACAGGGAAGCTGAAGCCCTCTATGGACAGACTTTGCCTGTGAAGAAAAAAATAAATATCAAGGTCATATTTGAGCAACGGCCAGCATCTGAACCTGAACCTGAGCGTGGATGCTCCTAATACTTGGAATGACAGTCTGAGAACTGAATTAACCAGGAAAACAAGCTTCCGTGAACTCTGGAGTCACAACAAACAGCTTTCCATGTGACTGGTGATGCAGAAAAACAAAAGAAATGGTGCATACGTTAAAATAAAAAGAGTAGACTCTGTCATAAATGTGGGAAGACTTGTTGAATGTCAAACCTAGATAAGGCTTAAGCCACCTCCACACGTCTGCTCTCTGCAGGTTTGAAGTGAAACGTTTCACAACAGCAAAGACTGAATACTATTGTGGGAGAAGTCCTTCAACACCTGACATTTTTTCTAGAGCACATGTGTCAAAGTCAAGGCCCGGGGGCCGGATCCGGCCCACCGGGTAATTCTATCTGGCCCTCTAGATCATTTAACTTGATTGTTATTTATGACATGATGTTATGTTGCGCTTATTTCTAACTTGTATAATTTTGACAACAAATATTTTTATGGAGAGTAAAATATTGAAAGTCATTTAAGGTTTAAGTTGATTTATTCTGGAATAATATTCCTGCCTTTTGATTATTAAAATTATTATTAAACTATTTATTATACTATGTCAAAAAGTTACGGTTTTCAAAATTGGCATTCTGCTAGTTCATTGCACTATTTGGGAATTTACTTCGATTTTTTGGCTGTTTTGGAGTTTAGCTAGAAATTCAGCTTCATTCTAGCTGTGTTGGCTGATTTAGATTTTTTAAAAGGTTTTTTAGGCTATTTTGGAGTTTTACTAATATTTCAGCTACTTGCTATCTTTTATGGTTAATTTAAGATTTTTTCCATTTTTTTGTTCTGTTCAATTTTAAGTTTAGCTAAAAATTCAGCTACATGTGTTGGCTAATTTAGATTTTATTTTTAATTTTTAGGCTATTTTGGAGTTTATCTCATATTTCAGCTTTTTTCCGCTTTTCTGTTTAATTTTAAATTTAGCTAATATTTCAGCAACATGCTAGATGTTTGGGCTTATTTAGGCTTTTTTTTTAAGTTTTTTTTAGGCTACTTTAGGCTTTTATCAGTTTTTTATTGTCCATTTTAAAGTTTAGCTAATATTTCAGCTACATGCTAGCTATTTGGGCTCTTTTAGGCTTTTTTAAAAAAGTTTTTTTAGGCTAATTTAGGCTTTTATGAGTTTTTTTATTGTCCATTTTAAAGTTTAGCTAATATTTCAGCTACATGCTAGCTGTTTTGGCTAATTTAGGCTTTGTTCAGGTTTTTTGGGATATTTTAAAGTTTAGCTAATATTTTAGCAACATGCTAGGTGTTTTGGCTAACCTAAGTTCTTATCTTTTAGTTTTTTAGGCTAATTTTGCATTTCGCTAATATTTCAATTGGTTATCAATTTTAGCGTCTTTAGCTATCAGCACTAGCATCTTCTGCGGCCAAATCAACCCCCCCAACACGTGAAGCCAACCTGGAAGTAACAAAAAGTTGCAGTACCGGCACTGACCAGAGAGGCTGGTGCTTAGAGTGAGCAGATTCCTATTGACTCCCATGTTAAAATCCTCATTTTCAGCCCTCTAATAAACCCCTTTAATACCTGGTGCTTGAAGTTTTTATTTAATCAATAACTGCATATTTGATCCATGAAAACTTTGAGGGGAGTGAATTTTTTATATATTTATTATATATTTTTCATATATTATGTCTATGGGCCAAATTCAGCTTACAGCATTCACGCTAACATTATAGCAGCTAATGCTATGTATCTAGTTCATAATTATGTTAAAAAGTTAAGGTTTTAAAGTATAAAAATTTGAGTTTTAGTGTGTTCAATAAATGTTTATTGTGTTTGGCCTGCAACTTAAGGTGTGTTGTAGATTTTGGCCCGTTGCGCGATTGAGTTTGACACCCCTGTTGTAGAGTATTTACTGAAGGAAACTGAGTGCCAGCTGTGCTTTTAAGGCTTGAAGAGCTCATTGAGGTAAATACAGTATCACACACCTGCATGGCTCAGAGCCCGGGAATAGAAGAGGCTGGGTAACAGTCAGACAGTTCCAAGTTACAACTTCACTTCTCCCATACGGAACAGTAATAGTGGCACATCACTGACTCGGAGCCAAGAGTGCGGAGTGACTGGAACTGCAGCGCATGTCACGGCGTGTCCTCCATCTGAGCTGATTGCAGAGATAGAAACTAGGAAAAAATTCAGACTTGTTTACTGTCTTCCTTTTTTGACGTGACAGCTCACAGAGTGAAGAAAAGAGAGTTTGTAAAGTTTACTTTAGGGGCAACTCTTCATGTTAGAACTTTAGGAAATCCATTATTTTGGTTGTTTTTCCAGTGCCAGTTAAATTACTATGAAGCATAGTTTTTTACTGTTAATAAACTATTCAAACTATTGAAAGCGATTGGTATCTTTAATACTTAAAGACCCACTCTGACAAAAATGTGCTTTTTTTTTTTTTTTTTTACATGTTTTTGTAGCATTTTTCTCATGATGGAGGAGGAATTTAAGGTTAAAACTGTGAATCTGAGCTCTTTTTTCTTTTCAAATCGTGTTGGATCAGTAGCAGTTTGAAAAAGTTTGGGTTTGTGAAGCTGAAACTAAAATGGACGGGCCAAAGTCTCCTTTCTCTGCTGCAATTTTGATGCATGCTCTTGCAGACAAATTCCTGAACATCTTCATTTTCTTCATCTGAGCTGACATGCGGCTCAAAACTTCACGGCTGCATAGTTTGGATATGGCTCGCCATTTTATTTATTGAATTTTTGCAATTCTGTTAGCTTAGGCAATGAGTTTAATCACTAGAGATAGCATCCAGGCTTTTTACTATTGTCCAAGATACGTAAAGAGCGACGCCATATTGGAATGGTATAAAAACAATGAGACGTGGCTTAGCAGACACAGTCAAATGACCGTTAAAATGCTTAATTTTGGTCCGATTTTAAGAATGAAAAAACTCGAATGATCAGAAAAATAATTCCCAGGAAATGGTGAGAATATATATATATATATTTTTTTTTTTACAAAGTACAACAAATGAACGACATTTCAAACTGATACATGATTGTGAGCACTTCATTCCCGGAGCGGTGAGATCCAGGCGCCACCCCCTTCAAAGCACGCAGCGGCCGGGATTTCTTATGCAGCCGGAGCCGGACGCAACACAAGGTGAATTCCTTCGTCGAGGGTGGCGTCGCTGGGCTTGGGGCTCCTGTTCTACAAGTGGATCCCACCCAGCCTCGATCAGAAGGAGTCGGGCCCCAACGCAACAGCGAGGAGGTGGTTTTTCGTACCCCACATACCGCCAGATGGGGATTCAGCTCTTCCCTCTTCGCTAGCCGCTACTGAGGAAATCCTGGTCGTCTGGTCTGATCTGAGGTCTAACACATTCAAGTACCACGATCATCCTCTATAAAACGAAAAAGATCGGAAATCCTGCCAAAACACGAAATAATGCAAAGTCTAAAGCTGCCATTGACTTTCAATAAACTACAGGATCAGCCTAAACATTCATTATTGAGAGTAAACTCACTTAGATCTTGTTAAAATGTTTTCTAGAAGTTCTCCTTTGTGAGCTGACTGCAATAATGGTTAAAAGTCACATTCTTGTTTTTCCAGATCTGTTTGTACAATTGTAACACAGTAGTAAACAGGCATCTAGACCTTTCCAATATGGCGTCCAGCTTTGTGCATGCAACAAGCTAGCATGTCACCTCTAGTGATATAGTTCATTGACTTTAGGTTTGTGAGGTGCTGTAAGATAGGGGGGAGACAGTGCAAACAAAGGCCTGATGGGAAATTAGCAGAGGCTCAGTCAACTCAGAAGCAAATTTCTAATGAACTCTTGCTGTTCTGCAGAAAATGTCTCAAAAAAAAAATCGACACATTTTGATTAAAATATCATGATTAAGAGACCACTTTACATTAGAAAAAACACAGTTGTAGTGGGTCTCTAAATATGTGTAAGCTGTGGTTTAAAAAATAACTCATTTTTTATTAAGGGTGTGAGTCTGGGAATACAATTACTATACCGATACGTGTCTCACGATACGATACGTATCGTGATACATCTCCAGGACTTACCAGAAGAATCTTCCCATTATTTTTAAAGAATAAAAAACTATGCCTGAAAATTAATACATGATTGATGGTAATAAAATTGTAAAATCATTTTATGTAACCCTTGTGCTATCCTAGTCATGTTTACATAAAAAGTGGGGTCATCTGGACCCCACAAGACAGCGCGTTGAATTTTTTTTGTTTCCAAGGATTTTTTAAAATTTATTATTCTTTTTTTTTTATTTATTGGTTATAAAATCCTCTCCACCTTTGTCGTGAGAGGAATTATACATCAATATAAGGGTGGGGTCATCTGGACCCCACAAGAGTTAATAAATAACAACGATAAACATGGTTTCTCGTATAAAAGTTGCTTTTACCAAAGTTAATTCATGCTGCTTTTCTTTTGGTAAATTAAGGAATAATTGTTTGACTTTTAAAACAAAAATATTTTAACCAATAAAAGTATGACTACGTTCTGTTTATTTCCAAGATTTCTAAATCTAGCATTTAAACCAGGGGTGGGCAAACTTTTTGATTTGTGGGCCAGAACGAGTTCTAAAATTTGGCATAAGGGCCGGACAAAGAGCAGATGGAAGGAGTGATTTGGTAATGAACCTCATAAACTAAAAAGATAATATGGAATTTAGAGAAAAACATGCTTTAATTTGGATTAAAATTCACATATATTCATTTAAAAATAGAAAATTGGGGAATTTTAATTTCTAAATTTAGATTTTTGTTCTCTTTTTGGTGATCCAATGGGTTGATGTTCTTCAGAGGAAAATACGAACTCAAAGAAATCCGAAAAATCACCTTCTGACTCAGAAAAAAAACACACACGAACGTCAGAGAAACAACACCATTCATGAGAAGAAACCAGAAATACAATGAAAATAAAACAATAATTAGGATTTTTGATTCAATGTATTTTAATTTGGAGGGCCACATTAAGTAGCTTAAGGGGCCGCAAGTGGCCCCCGGGCCGTAGTTTGCCCACCCCTGATTTAAACGGTACGGGAGCCTGAATCGGTGCATAAAAATTAGGAGTGTAGAGAAAAATTGATTCGATAATCCCTTGCAAATTTTTTTAATTTGAATTAAAACACCTTAAACTTTACTTTTAATCTTTCTTTCTTGTCCAGTTTTTCCTTAAACTCGCATATTTTTCTCAGTTATGTTTGATTTACGACTACATGAGTCAGTCACTGAGTTGTTGTTGCGCACCGACTGAAAGGTGAACTGCGAGGTGGCTCATGCTGACGTTTGTAATCCACCGTAGATCGCTAATCAAAACAAGCCTGTCTTTAATCTTGGCAGAGCGGGACGTCCTGTCCATGAGAACCAGCACGCCGGAAGCGACTCCGCTGCCAACAGGTGAGTGGGCAGCTGTCATCATCATCAGACAGGTAGCTGGGTTAAGGAGCGGCCCCGGCTGCTGGCGTCACACGCTGAAAGTGAATGAACCCTTAAGGCATTTCCGCTCAGGCCTCGGCCCACTCACAACAAGGTGTGGGTGGAGGGAGGGGCCACTCTGCAGGTACTGGTGTCACACAGGAAGCAGACAAGAGGAATTTTACCAGATATGGCGCTCCTGTTGGTTCTGTGTTTTTCCACTAAGATCGCCACAGAATCTACTTAACTTCAATTCATTGAGACAGAAAAATAAAACAAGTTTGTGCATTTAATGCATTCTCCTTTTCAGAAGAAGAAACTATAAGCAGCAAAGAGGAGGTGCTAAAGAAAGAGATCCTCTCCAACCGGCATGTGTTTTCAATCTCAGCCTTCTTGGCTTCCCTACACTCTTTACTCCCAAACGCTCCAGAAAATAATCCTACTGTTTTTTTCCCTCAGCTTTCTGGAAATGACCTAACCACTGCCAGGAAGAGGAATGTGAAGTATTCCCTGGAGCTGCCGGTGACGTCAGAGCTCCGAGGAGGCCCCGGCGCTTCCGCCAGCGTGTTCTCAACCCAAACTCCCAACAGCTGGAGTCAACTGCTGCCTTGCTCCCGACTCCAAAAGAGTCCCACCCCTCGTCGTCTCATGCGAGGGGCTCCAGTTTACGTTTGGACCGTCCTTTCGAGTGCAGCTTTGACAGGAGAAGTAATTACACTGAGAACGCATGACAAACTTCAGGAAAGCTTGAATGTAAATAGTTGTGTTATGGTTTCTCTTCTCAGCTTCCTTTCCTGGACTTTTACTTTTTCCTGCATGTAGCGGTGTAGCGTGTCACTCTCGCATTGTCTTTCTTGCTGCGTCAGTGTCGCTTAAGTTACTGATGACCTGCCAAAAAAAATTACAAGAAAGGAAAAAAAAACATGGAAAGCCGGGAATATGTTTGAGTAACAAGAGGATATGTTTTCTTGCATCCCGATCGGGGTCACCGGGTTGCAGGAAGCCTTTGTGAAAAGGCAAAAAAGTGCAACATTTTCTGCTTTAGGGTTTCACTGATGCACGGTGACCATGAAGGCATCAACGCTCCCCCCGCCTTCAACATAACCACTGTGTTATATATAACCAATGAGAGCATTGTCCAAGATACGATGGCATATTGAACATGTCGGTAAAAAATGAAATTCAGCTAAGCAGACTGAGGAAAATTACCATAAAATTCTTAATTTTGGTCTGATTTTAAAAGGAAAAAAAATGTATTAATGTTTTTGCAAAAAGTGCAACAGACAAATGACATTTCCAGCTTTTCTATAAAAACATTATTGTATAGGAAACACAATGTACAGTACTGTATACCTGATTTGATTCAAATCTACACAGACTAAGATTTACACAAACTGTTAAGATCTGTGTTTATAAACGGGTCGGGTGTGGAGTCGACGTTGCCACTAGTGCTGCCACGATTAGTCGACTAATCGCCAACTAACCGACTATTAAAAATAGTCTACAACTAATTTAATAGTCAGTTAGTTGATACTTTATATTATACGGAGTCAGAGTGTTGTAAGGTTGTTTTTAGGCTATTTTGAAGTTTTGCTACTATTTCAGCTGCATGCTAGCTATTTTGACTAATTTAGACTTTTTATAGTTTTTTAGGCTAATTTGGAGTTAAGCTAACATTTCAGCTGCATGCTAGCTATTTTGGCTAATTTAGGCTTTTTTCAGTTCTTAAGGCTAATTTGGAGTTTAGCTAATATTTAAACTGCATGCTAGCTATTTTTGATAGTTTAGGCCTTTTTTGTTTTTTAGGCTGTTTTGAAGTTTTGCTACTATTTCAGCTACATGCTAGCAATTTTGGCTAATTTAGGATTTTTTTCTGTTTTTTAGTCTTGTTTTAGTTTAGCTAAAATTTCAGCTGCATGCTAGCTATTTTGACTAATTTAGACTTTTTATAGTTTTTTAGGCTAATTTGGAGTTAAGCTAACATTTCAGCTGCGTGCTAGCCATTTTGGCTAATTTAGGCTTTTTTCAGTTCTTAAGGCTAATTTGGAGTTTAGCTAATATTTAAACTGCATGCTAGCTATTTTTGATAGTTTAGGCCTTTTTTGTTTTTTAGGCTATTTTGAAGTTTCGCTACTATTTCAGCTACATGCTAGCAATTTTGGCTAATTTAGGATTTTTTTTCTGTTTTTTTGTCTTGTTTTAGTTTAGCTAAAATTTCAGCTGCATTTTGGCTAATTTAGACTTTTCTCAGATTTTTAGGCTATTCTCGAGTTTAGGAAATATTTCAGCTACATGTTAGGTATTTTGGCTAATTTAGACTTTTTTTCAGAGTTTTAGGCTAATTTGGCATTTACCTAATATTTTAGCTGGCCATCAGCTTTGGTGTTTTAAGCTATTAGCTTGAGCGGACAAGAACAGACAAGAAGCAAAAGGCGGAGCCTCAGATCAAGTTGTGTTGCTTCCACGTAGAAAAATAGTTCACAAAAATAACTCCCATTTCATAAATAACTTGTTTTTTTTAGAGTACCAAGGGTAATATATGATCGTATATATAGATATATATTTTACTCTGAGAGGCTAGATAGGCCCTTTAATCCAAATTTGTTACATGTAAACTTAAAAAATCCAAACTATTTGCTTAGAACTCGTAAAAACATACTTATTGGGCTGCAAAACTTTAATTCTGAAGTAATTCTATCTAACATTTAGCTTTTTGCTTATTTTTTCCATTTTTGAATTCTTGATGGACAGATAATTTTACTACTTTCTAGAGATTTTCTTCCTTACATAACTGTTCTTTTCCTATATTTAGGGCTTCCTCTTTTAGCACTGTGGATAGGTGGATCTGAATACCGAACACTAAAAAGCTGAGTTTGAAAAAAACCCAAAAAATCTCATTGATTGGGTCGGTTGATTATCCCCACAGGTGAATTTTGAGTCCTCAATGGATTCATTTGGAAGTGGACCGCCTTCTTGCTTTGATTTGGTAATCTGAAGTATTACAATCTGTGTGAGGCCAAACAAAATATGAGGCATGAAAGAAGTTCAGAATATTTATCGACTAAGATCAGACGCTAAGAACAAGTAGTTAAATTGATTCTAGTTATGACATGTTAAATACTTATCTTTTCAGTCAGGGTTACTCACAGCTCATAACCTGCTCTCATTCTTGTGACTAATCTGCTCGGCTTGAACTCAACCAATGATGCTGCAAAAACTGCGTGCTTCAACACTATTTTACAGTTTGCCCTGAACTACAGAGGATAGTGGGTTACTTTAGTGTTTGATTTCACCGTTTAATGAGCAAAACTATGATCACGTGTAACTTAATGTTAACTAGAAAAGTTGCATTACCTGCAATAATGCTAGCGTGAATGCTTTTTGCTGAAGATGCTGAAGTTTTATGCTGAAAATGGTGACGCAATTTACTTTAATTGCTGCAAGGATATCCGGGAAATGCAACAGCTAAATCTGCTAATTGACTGGGAATTTTGTTAAATAACTATGAAAGAAAGCTGAAGTTTAAGTAAAATTGCTTAAAAATAGCTAATAAATGACAATTTTACAAAAATATTTAGTGTGTTCCTTAAATATTAGCCCAAAACATCAGTAGATGCAAAAAAAAAAAAAAAAAAACTGACTAATTGTGTAAATACTAGCTAAACTCCAAAACAGCCTAAAATTACTCAGTAAACTATATTACTGGTAGTCATAAATGTTAGTCTGTTACTGAAATAGAAGTAAAACTCTAAATTAGCCAATAAAACCCTAGTAGATAACAAATTAGCCAAAAAATGTTAGCCTATTGCTAAAAAAAAAATACTAAACTCTAAATTAGCATAAAAACCTCAGTAAATGCCAATTTAGCCCAAAAAGCTAGCACATTGCTTAAAAACTAGCTAAACACCAAAATAGCCAAAAACGTTAGCATGTTGTTAAAATGTTAGCCAAACTCTAAATTAGCCTAAAAAACCCTAGTAGATAACAAATTAGCCAAAAAATGTTAGCCTGTTGCTAAAAAAAATGCTGAACACAAAATTAGCATAAAAAACCTCAGTAGATACCAGATTAGCCCAAAAAGCTAGCAAATTGCTTAAATACTTGCTAAACTCTAAAATAGCCTAACATTCCTCAGTAATCTAAATTAGCCAAAAACGTTAGCATGTTGTTAAAATATCAGCTAAATTCTAAATTAGATTTAAAAAAACGAGAGTATAACAAATTAGCATAAAATGTTGGCATGTTGTTAAAATATCAGCTAAATTCTAAATTAGATTTAAAAAAACTAGAGTATAACAAATTAGCATAAAATGTTAGCATGTTGCTAAAATGTAAGCCAAACTCTGAATTAGCCTAAAAAACCCTAGTAGATAACAAATTAGCCAAAAAATGTTAGCCTGTTGCTTAAAAAAAAATGCTAAACTCTAAATTAGCATAAAAAACCTCAGTAGATGCCAAATTAGCCCAAAAAGCTAGCACATTGCTTAAATACCTGCTAAACTCCAAAATAACCTAAAATTCCTCAGTGATCTAAAATTGCCAAAAACGTTAGTTTAGCATGTTGTTAAAATATCAGCTAAATTCTAAATTAGCTTTAAAAAAAACTAGAGGATAACAAATTAGCCAAAAATGTTAGCATGTTGCTAAAATGTTAGTCAAACTCTAAACTAGCCTAAAAACCCTAGTAGATAACAAATTAGCCAAAAAATGTTAGCCTGTTGCTAAAAAAAAAAAAAAATGCTAAACACAAAATTAGCATAAAAAAACCTCAGTAGATACCAAATTAGCCCAAAAAGCTAGCACATTGCTTAAATACTTGCCTCTAAAATAGCCTAAAATTCCTCAGTAATCTAAAATTGCCAAAAACGTTAGCATTTGTTAAAATATCAGCTAAATTCTAAATTAGCTTTAAAAAAAACTAGAGGATAACAAATTAGCCAAAAATGTTAGCCCGTTGCTAAAAAAAATTGTTAGCAAAAAAAAATTAGCATAAAAAATCTCAGTAGATGCCAAATTAGCCCAAAAAGCTAACAAGCTGGAAAAACTCCAAAATAGCCTACAATTCCACAGTAATCTAAATTAGCCAAAAACGTTAGCCATGGGTAAAAATTAGGCTCCATTAAAGCATAACCCACAAATATATTTGAAGGCTTGTTGTTAATCTACGGTTCTCAAAACTTTGAAATTTGAAGACTCATTCATATTTTGCTCAATTTTTCAAAAACTATAAAGTTTATGAATACCAAAAATACAAGCAGTATTGTCCTGAACGAGCTGAAGGTTTTCGTATCAAGATTGCTGAAATGGTTGAAAATTTTATTTGAGTTTTATGAAAAACGTTTGAAAAGGCACCGGAGAATAAGACCAGTCCAATGACAGAAAACAAGGCCGCTCTGCAAACGGGCTGCACGTCACGTCCGCTCACCATGGTGGGTGTATGTGGAGGACATCTCTCGGGGCAGGACTCAGCTGGGCTGCAGTCTCTCTGTTGAATAACACCAGCATTCGGCCGTTTTTTTCTTTAGAAGCTCGCTGACGGAGCTGGTGGTCGTCCCTCAGGGGGGGCTGACGCTCGCAGAGCGCAAGCTGCATGCCACACTCTTCCTGGACCTCCAGCACCTCCAGGACCATCACACCAGGCCTGTCCACTGGAGAGCAGAGCAACAACAACACAGATGTGTGGAGCCTCCATGTCTGCGAACAAACTGTCCTCACTATCATCAGTGAGGGACTCCATACGCAGGCTAAGAGATTTAGATTCAGTCGCTTTTAAGGAAAAAAAGAAAAACAATAAATCCTGAATGTTTTCAATTTTACTTTAGAGAAACACTCAGTTCAATGAAAAAAAAAGAAAGAAAGTCAAAGAAGCAAATTGGGACAATGCCCCTGAGACATAAATCAAAGAGAAATAAAACAGCGCCTCGGCTGCTTTTAAACTGTTGCATAAACTACACTAAGTTTTGAAAAGTTACAGCATGGCAGCGCAGAGTCAATGCACTTCATTGTCTGTTTATGTTACTGGCTGGAGGGGAAGTTTTAATACAATAACAGTAAATCACATCAGAGATATTGCTGAAGAGCCACTGACTTTTAACATGTACTTGTCTAAACATGAATGTTAAGATCCAGCATTTTCCTGTTTTTAATAACATTTCTGTCTAAAAAAAAAAAAGCAAAAGCCAAACTGCAAAAAATTTAAAAAACTTCTTTCAATTAGTCTTTAAATACTAAAACTTTCACAACTGTTCAACTTAGTCGGTAATAAGTTGAAAACAGATACTCTTACCATAAAAAATTGTTTTTTTGTTGGAAATTTCAAATCATAAATTGCATTAAAATTACAAACTTCTGATACTAAATCATTGAGTACGTTTGAATCAATAACAGCCCTAGTTAAACAGTGTGACAAATAAACATATGCTAATAGAACAATTTATTTAATTTGTTCTTACTGTGCTAATTATACCCTTGTCACATTATTAAAACAAACAAAAATAAATCAATAAAATGAGCACAAACTTCGTACCTGGTGAAAATGATTTTTTGGTGAAGTAAACGACCCCCTCACAACTTCCAAAAAAATGACACCACAGTGGATGATATAGTGGCTAAGTGGTCATTTTGTATCAAAGTGGACATTTGAAAGTTTTAAATTTTCACACAAAAAAAACCTTTTGTTTGTGCGATCTTCACAAAATTTCTGTCCAAATTCCCACCCTAATCTCTAATTATTAATAAAAATATATTGTGCCAGATTAGATCTAGTGCCTTATTTATTTATTTATTTTTTTTACGGCTAGTCCGACGTCACCAAAGAGAAAATCAAATCATTACAAACATTCTACGACATCTATTTATGACTCCACTGTGTTCTGGGGATGAAATAGTTGATGGTTTATTTAGAAAATTACATTTAAACACATTTTTTCCACAAAAATTATTCAAATGACAATGCATTTTGCAATTGACAATTCAATATTTTAATATTTTTTTAAAACTCTAATATTGAATTGTAAATTTTCATATTGAATTGTCAATTGCAAAATGTATTTTCATATTAAAATCCTAATTTTCATATTGAATTGTAAATTGCAAAATGCATTGTCATTTGAATTATGACGTCAAAAACCCATGGCAATATGCAATGCAATTGATTTTGTTTTTATTCAATATTTTGTTTTAAAAAATTGTAATTTGAATTGTAATTGTCAAATACTTTGAATTTTGACATAAAAAAACTTGCATAGAACTACAAGATGGAGAATGCACAATACAGTGAGTATTGAAGGACACAACCAAAATCCCAACGGCTACAGATTTCAATATACTGACTCATAACTCCTCGAGCATCATTGCGAAGCTACTTGGGAAAAATGTTGGTTTTAAAGTTTGTAGATTTTGCACGATGTTATCATGGCGAGCTTGCAAAAGTGGCGTTTCCTTGTTTAAATAGCAATATTGGGAAACTTTAATACATTAATCACTGGCTCAAGATTAACAAAATAATATATAATAATAATCATAACAAGATAACTTAACATATAAACAAATAGGGAATGTAGGCGTGGTTAACAACAAAACCTCTGTTGCTAAGGAAATCCAAAAGTTAACTTTTAGCGATTCTCCTAGAAACTACATCAACCTGTCCGTTCCTTCCCCAGGACCAAAACATAAAATGGTTGCTATGGAGATAAAAACAACAGAAAAGGCGTAATTTTGAAAAAAAAGTGTCTTGTTCATGAATTTGTCTTGTGCAGCTTTGACCAGAGAGTGGTAGCCGCTAAGCCAGTGAGGGTGGATCAAAGCTGGATTCTGTAAAGATCCACTCCAATGAAAATTATCTTTTTGTGTTCTTGAAGCATTTTTCTCATAGTAGAGAACCTATTTAAAATAACTTAAGATTAAACCTGCGTTGGAGATCACGTTGGATCGGAAAAACCAGATGCTAGAAAATGCTCAGACTAATGATGCAGACACTGAAGTGGGTGGAGCCAAAGTCTCCCCTCCCCCTGCATACTCAAGCTGTACGAATTGCGATTCTTGTTCAAAACTGATACAACTCAATATTGAGCTCTCAGTAAAAGGGGGGGCGGGGTTACTCAGTGTCAACAGTCCCGCCCACAACCCAGAATTGTATTTCTTTTTTTTTTTTTTTTAATTGAATTGTATTTCTAAAGTGCTACTGCAGCTGTGCATAATATAAGCTTCAAAGGCTTTTTGATTTTGAAACTTTGTAATCATAATTTAAAAATCACAATTTTACAATAGAAAAAATATGTTTGGAGTGAAACTTTCAGTTTTTGTTTAGATTTTTAATATGTCAGATAAGTGTACATGCAAAAGTAATGATATACTTTGTCTAGTTGCTTCTGAACAGCATCTAGTTGATATCAAGAATATGTACTTTACATACGTCAATACGTTATTTTGCATAGATCCAAAAAAAAGCCTGGATTTTACACCATTGTTGTCATCTTTGCATTTCATTTTAAAAGTATAAAAATGATGATAATGCAGCAAAATCATAATGACAATAAAACATCCTGTTTCCTTTAATTCTGTGAATCTGCTAACTGTAAAATTTGCTGTTTTATTTGATGCAAGTTGTATTTTATTTTGAAAGTAATTGTGTTTGTCAAAAATAAAAGAGTATTATATTTTATTAAAAATTGTATTACTATAATTCAATTACTGTAAATATTTAAGAGATGTATTTTATAAACAAATGGCTTAATTGTCACAAACCACGAATAAAGTGGTAAACTTTTAGAGGCTCTTTTTATATTTAAGGTTACAGAATTCTGGTTTAGGTTCTTAGACACGCAACCAACTGCCCACAAACTTAGTAAAGTTAGTTTTTTTCCCCCTAAATCAACCGTCACATTTATGTCCTATTATAAGGAAATGCTTAACAACTAGGAAACATTGTGGTTTTGTTCACCACGGAAAGGAAAAGGAAAAAGAACTCGGCAGGCAGTTTCCTGTCACCTACATCATGAGTTCACGTTCGTGATCAAACTGCAGCCAGAACCCTCTCACTGTGGCCCCCCCAAACAATCACAGGCTCTGAGGGGCCTCATCCTCCCGCATGAACGTTCGCTGGACTCGGACTCGGAGAGGTTTGTGTGACATGGATCACCTGCCGCCGCCGCCGTGTCGTGCCTCCAGAAACTGATGGCTGACCTCTGCCTGCACTGGAGCCGGTTGAGCCTCTCTGCCAGACCTCCACTGTGGAGCAAACATACACAAACAGAGGGGAGATGATGTAACGTGATAAACTCACAGCTCGTGACCTCACAAACGCAAAACTGCTCGACTGGAGGAAAGGTTGCTCTGGTGCCGGCAAGAATCCGTCAGAGAGTGGAGATAGCCATCTCTCAGATTTAGTGGGCTAACGACATTTAGCACCCACTTCACTGCACCAGGTGTCCCTTTCATCAGCGGCTCGGCAGTGGAAACATCACGGTCGGCTGTCACTCTGCAGACGGCAGCATTTGCTTTGGTTTCTCTCTAAACTTTGCAGTTTTTGGTTTTGCTATGAGGCAATGTGGAATGTTGAATTTGGTAAAGTGAACTTTTTATCTAAACAAAAATCTCAATCAAACTTTTTAGGTAAAAAAAACTATTTGAAAACAGTTTCATTTTCCAAATGAAGAAATTCCAGATTGTGCTAAAGTGTCAGGAAACATAAATATGTCGAGTTTAGACTAAAATAAATAAAATCAGTAAAATTCAGAAAATTCAAAGACACAAGAACAAATACTGTTATGGTAAAACAACAAGTGGTTGCTAAAAAAAAAATGTAATTGTCATGTTTGACCCAGAAGTCATGTCATATGACTTGTTTATTATTTTTTCTTCGCTTTTTATTACTGTGCTTTTGTGTCATGACTTTTAATACATATTTTATCTTATTTATTTAATTTTATTCTTAAACTCTTTAATTATAAGAGAACACTTTTAAATTTTGTTGTACTTGTGACTGACTATAATGACTAATAAATCTATTCTCTTTACGAAAAGTAAGAAAATTATACAGTTTCCTCCAGTATTTTCCTCATCATTTGGTAAAAGAAAAGGAAAATAAAAGTCTGGTAAAGTCTTCTAACGTTCATTATTTTTCTTTTTAAAAAAATGATTTATTGTTTGAAAGCGAAAGTCAAAAAACAAGCAAAAAGAAAGACTAAAAATAAAAATGTATTTTATTTTCTTAAATAGATGTTATATATCTATACATTTTTTAAATTTGCGCTATCTTCTTGACATTATAATTGTTCCTAAATGTCACTTATAGACATATTTGAACTAATAGATACACTGTACACACATTGAATCAATTAAATTTAATGATTTTCAAATGGAATTTGAGTTATTAAGAAAAGTTTGAATAATAGTTTGACATGGAAGAAGCAGGTTTTATGTGAGGGTGTAACTATTAATCGAGTCGATTTCTATTCTGAGGCAGAATCGAATCAAACCGACAAATGCCATTAACAAATTGTTTCAATATTAGATAAATTGATATTGGAAAATACAATTTGGATTGAGACACGGTAAGTTTATTTTACTTTAACGTAAAAACGACGATACAGCAGACAGCAAACAGGATGCAGCAAATCCGGATCGATTATCATTACAGTCCAATGTCTTAAAACACGGAATTTAGCAAAGACGTGTCAACATACAGTGTTTTAGAATGTCTTAATAATGTTCTGTTTGTATTAAACTGTTATCAATGTATATCAATGTATTAAACTATTATCAAACTAAAATGTGAATGGATTTGACATTCATCCATTAGGGCTGCCACAAACGATTATTTTAATAGTCGACTAATTAACTATTAATTTTTTCGATTAGTTGACTAATCGGGTCATGCGCAAAATTGCTGTAAAACAGACATTTTAAGCATCATTAGCTTTAAACTAACTAAAAACTAGATATATAGCATTACCTGTGATAATGCTAGTGTGAATGCTGTAAGCTGAATTTGGCCGCTGAAGATGCTGAGATTGGTAGCTGAAAACGCTGAAACTGATAGCCAGCTGAAATATTTGTTAAATGCCAAATTAGCCCAAAAAACTGCAAAAAACTTAAGTTAGCCAAAACAGCTAGCATGTAGCCGAAAAATTAGCTTAACTCAAAAATAGCATTAAGAAAAAAAATCTTAATTAGCCAAAATAGCTAGCATGCAGTTGAAATATTAGCTAAACTCTAAATTAGCCTAAGAAAATTTAAAAAAAGCCTAAATTAGCCAAAATAGCTAGCATGCAGTTGAAATATTAGCTAAACTCTAAATTAGCCTAAAAAAAACTTTAAAAATAGCCTAAATTAATTGCCTGTGATCTTGTTTTCTAAGGCAATAAAGTTCCAAAAGAAAATAGCCTAAATTAGCCAAAAGAGCTAGTTTGTAGATGAAATATTAGCTAAACTCCAAAAATATAAAAAAAAAAAAAACTTTAATAAATTACAAAAAAGTCCAAAAAGTTAGCAGAATGCCATTATAACTTTCAACTTTACTCCACTCTGACTTACTATAATATAAAGTAACGACTTATCGACTATTAAATTAGTCGTCGGCTATTTTAATTCTCGATTAGTTGTCCAATTGTGGCAGCCCTATCGTCCACGTTTACTTGTTTTTTTGAACAAATTGATTGATTATTTTTGTAAAAAATACTTCACCTGCATTGTTCAGTAGCAGGTATTTATCTCTGAGTCACACTGGTGGAAATTTTGGCTAAATATGTACCGGAATGATAGCAGGTCAGTGAATCGGATTGTTCAAAATAAACCAATATTGACCATGAGTCAGATCGCCAGGATCGTTAAAATGACTTGTTACACTCCTAGTTCATAATGAGTTGTCTGTCAGTCTAATTTTTAATACAACTCAGACACAAGTTTACCTTTTTTTTTTTTTTTTTTTTTACACCAAATATTTCGTCATCCATTTGCAAAACAATGTTACACCTAGTTGGTTCAAGCCTTCTCAAAACACCACGCATGTTCGGACCTTTGAAACTTCCTTCTCTTTTTGGCGGAGTCCTCCGGGGTCCTGGGTCGCCCGTCGGTGGACTTCTGAGGCGTCTGCAGCACTGCCTGTGCATATCTGACCCACTCACTGACTGACCTCCTGCTGCCGTCGTCAGTTTGGACAGAAAAACTCTGAGAGTCCAGTTTGCTGGAGGCGAAGGTGCCGTCCATGTCGTCTCCATCGGACACATAACTGGAGATTTCTGCCTCCTGAACAATAAAATTCAGTAAAGAAAAAAAAAAAAAGAGGAGAAAAGTTTTTTTTTTAGTAAAATTTGTTTATTTGACAATGTTTTGACAGTTAAAATGTGATAATAAATGCCTCAGGTTCCTAAGCTAATAAGGAGTAATTAACTGATCTACAAACTCCATAATTCCCTGGGTGGATGTGGGACACTGGCGCTCCGTCTTGCTGATTAATTGACAAGATATAGCAAGAAAACGGCCTTTCTTGCTGTGTCACAGCTCAAGGCACCTGAGGGAGTCTGTTCACATGGAAAAATCCAACAAACCAGAGTTCTTGTCATGTGCAGACAAGACCGGCATACCAGGCACCGTCAGCCAATGCGCTCTTTTTATTTGAATCAACTTGACCCTGCTGGGCAGCGTGCCAGCAGACGTCACACTATAACCAGCTACAGAGAAAAAGGAACACTATGTTCCTGGCCTTGGCTCAAAAATGTTTTCACTCTGCACTGGAAGCGTTGGAAGCGCTCGGCTCTCTGCAGCCTCATGCCTTCTCGGGTCTTTCTGTACAAACAGTAGTAAAACTATGTTTACAATCCTGTTCCTGCTGTGACGCCGCGACCTTTAACCCCTTTTAGCACGGGTATTAGCCGAATCAGATCGAGCTGCTCGCCGCTCTTTGGTCTTCAAAAATGCAAACGTCGCCCCGGTGGCTCCGCCTGTCCACTGTCAGCAATTAAAAAAGAAAAAAAAAGGAGTCGTAAACTTGTTTTAGGATCTTCCTCGTCTGCATCCAGTTTGATTTACAAAGTTAGAGGAAAGAATATGAATAAAATTGCATAAAAACATGTTCAGGTGCATCAGAAGAAGAAGAAGGTCATCTCAAACCGTCTCTGACCCCACAGAGAGCTTCTAGCAGCAAAATAAAATGGTGACAAGAGGAAGTAGCCGGGTCTACAAGAGTGATGCTAATCTGTCACCATGTTTCCTCTCGGCCTCCACATTTAAGAGCTTCCTCCTGAGCTTCTGGTTTGTAGCGGCTGACGCTGCATTATTCTGCAAAATGTGAGGATCTGTCGCAAAAGCCTCGTGGTCTTTTGCCCACATTCGGAGAAGCTTTGTGAGGAATAAAAGAGACCTGAGAACACCTTCACCACTCCTTTAAACATTCTCCCCGTGCCAGCCTTGCCCTTGACAAACACGGTTTTTGTATGACTTCTGAGTCCAGACGGTTGGTCCAAATCTTCGGTACACATTTATAAGAAGGTTCACACAATGTGAACTCCAAGAACACCAAGATTTAGAAAATAGTCGCTTTTTTAAAGCATTTATTGCATAAAAATAAGCATTTTATCAACTTTAAAGGGAAGATGTACTTGTATTTATTTATTTTTTTAATGCTTAAAATCGTTTTGAGAGACACGCCTCCTTTCATGTCAGTCCAGAACCTTGTAAACATCTGTTTTGACTTGGTTAGTTGTGAGCACACACCTTTTCTGTCAGCCAGTGCTTTTCCTGTGTGAACTTTGACAGATCTTAACAGACAGAAAGTGCTGGATGCAGAGCCTGTCAGGATCTCGGCGCAGCACTGAGACATCCTCCATCTAGTGGAGATAGAGATGAATCCCCGCCAACTGATGGAAATCAGTGCAGGTCAACACCAGATAAATTCATGTTTAAGCACATTCTGATCCTGATTATTAAACATCAACAGCCCAGATGATGTTTATTAGAACTTGGTAAATGTGTTTGCAATTAAACTCTTGCATGTTCCACAAGACTTCAACAAAATCATAAAAAAAATCATATTAAAAAGAAGAATTGACTGTTTATATTGAAAAACAGTAGACATTTCAAAGGGCTATAGCTCCCTCTAGTGTCCCTTAAAAAGAATGACAGCCTGGATTTGCTCAGTCGGTTGATTTATTGATTGAAAGCAATGTCAAAACAGTGCTAATTTGCTTTACTTACACATTAGTTCACATCAGAAAGAAATGAAAGTGCAGCAGCTTATGGCTGACTTTAAAGAAAAACAGGTTCTGCCAGACTGTTGGGTTTTTTTCCGTTAAAATGACAAAGTTTACAGACTTCATGATGTCAGATGATGGGGACTGACACACTTTTCCTGACTTAGAAAAGCAGTTTAGTAATGAATCCTAACTTCACTTTAACTGATCATTATGATCCAGAATGTAAACACTTCATTCTTTAAAGTCTCGCTCTTTTAGTCTATTATAAAATCATGATTATACAGTTTTTAGACAAAATTCCAAAAGCTGGTGTTGCTTTTTTGTCATAATTCTGCAGCACAGCAACAGCTCAATAGAATTTCACCTCTGGGTTGTGTTGAGGTGACAATAACCTGCGTTAATAACCCAGAATGCATTAGTTTGCACTCTTTAAAGCCCCTCAAAAGCCCCAGCTAACATTAGCGCAACAAAAAAATGGCGAGCAATATCAGAGCCATTCAGCCGTACAGTTTAGAGCAAGATGGCCGATCTATTTGTCTTCAAGTGGAGGATTTAGAATTGAAGCGGAGCCGGGAGACTTTGACCCGTCCATGGCAGTTTCTGCGTCACAAACCTGAGTTTTTCAAGGTTTTCATCTGCTCCTGATCCAACACAATTTAAATAAGGAAATACTCAGAAATGTTGTTTTAATCTTAAATTATTTCATGCCAAAAACATTATTTTTATTGAATGGAGTTTTAAAGGTTCCAGGGTAACTTTTGATGAACAAGAACATCAACCAAAACATCTGAATCCTCGACTAAACGAAAAAAAAACAACATTTAAAGAGAAGTTATGATGATAAGAAATGCTTTTGTTTGGTTGTTGTGAATACCTGTTGGTGTTCCTGAACTAAAACAAGGCTCAGCTTTAGACCAAAAGCTTCGTTTAGGACATCTTTGTATAATGCATTTTATATTTAATGTGAATTTTATACCCTCAGTTACTAAAAAAGTTAACTTTTTTATCAAACCTGAATACAGCAACAAATAAGATTTATTGTTCTGTGTTTTAGGATTTTTTTTTTAATTAAATGTCTAAATTAAGTTCATATAAGAGTCTGAATTCATAATAGAATTCATTTGAAATTTAATGTACTTTTTTGTTATATTTTGATGACAATAACTAAATTACAACAGCAGTTTTAGGTAACTGATTGAACCTCGCAGTTTTATTTATTTACCACTTTACCTCCTGCTTTAGCTACTATTTAGCTTTATATTGGATTCACAAATCATCTAATAACATCAAATTTACAAATTCAAAACGAAAAATATTTTGAATAAACTGATGAAGAACCAAACAAACAAACCAAATCTCACTAAAGACAAACTAAAACTCCTTTATATACATTAGTTACTTTTCCTGCCATGACGCATGTATAGACCAAGAATTAGTTTAAAATCTGTTAGATTTAATAAAATAAATTCACTTACATTTGAATCTTTATGAGGAGTCTCTGTAGGTTTTTCTCTCGCCGACTGTGACTCGCAGTCCGAGTCTTCCAGATCACTGTCTGTGTCGATAACAGGGAGTTCATCTGAAGAGAGAAAAAACTGAGCTTTACCTCACAGGTTGATCGGCTGTTGTCTCATATCAAAGAAAATGAGGTGCAGATAATGAAGCTTTAATACTGAGGAAACGTATTTTTTTTTTAAAATCATTTTGATGTGAAACTCCCTGAAAAAGGATCTACCTCTGAGCCAAAATGTAATACGAGGGGAAAAGGCTCGCTTTAAGGGATAATAAATGAATAGTTGCATCTATATGAAAAACACATAAAGTAGCAAAGCTAGAATATTTTTTTTAATTAGTCTAATTCTGTGATACATTTGCAATACATACAAATAAATCTAAAAACAAAAAAAACTTAGAATATCAAGAAAAAGTTTAATTTTTTTCCAGTAAGTTCAAAAAGATCAATTTCTGATGCTGAATGATAGAACACACGCTTCTCTGTAGTCTTTCTGTCACCTTTGTCAGGAGTGAGCTCGCTCAGCAAGCTCGCATAAGACTTGACTGGAGCCACGAGTTTGGCCGGTCTCCGACTCCGCTGTTGCTTTTGTGAAACACACAGAGTCCGCTGCTGTTCCCGGGACTCACTGTCCGACTGATCGGAGTCACTGGAGCTCCAAGTTATGTGAACAGGATCTTCAACGCGCGGAGAAGCCCTGCTCTGCTCTAAGAAACACAAACAGAGAGAGATGTCAGGAGAAATTTGGTTACTTAATTGCACAGTTTCACATCAAAAACTTCTAAACTGAATTTGAAATTAAATTTTATTCTTCCAATGTAGAACCTGAAACCCTAAGATTTGACATCCATACAAACATTGACTGCAAAAAAGCAACAACATAAAAATAAATAAATAAAAAATACCTAGAGCAGGTGACTCGGTGAGTTTTCTTATGACAGGTGGATTTCTCCCCGATGGCTGGAGGTCCTACAACAAACAAATTATTGAAAGAAATAACTAAAAGAGCTGGAATGTATATGGGAGGACCAACCCTAGTCATTCAAAGTTTATGCCCTACTTGTGTGCCAGACAAAACAACAAATTAAATTAATCAAATAATTAAAGATTCGGCTTATATATATTTATTGAGTTTGTCTTCAAGCATTATTATTTTTTTAAATTAAATTATGACTTTTTGGTCAACTGTTTCTTTTTTTTTTTTTAGATACTACACAAGTTCAATTCAGTCCAGATCCTTCCAAATAAAGCTAAAATTTTAACAGTGAAAAAATGTACAAAACAAGAAACAGATGAGAAAATTTCACTCAAAGTGGCATCTGTTGTTGGTTTGGGTCTGGGAAGTAATAAGAGACAAAAACAATAACATATAGGATATATACATTAAAAATTGTTCAATAAAATCTAAATTCATGGACAAACAAAAGAGCAGCCAGGTGTAGTGTGAGGGTATGGAGTAATAATGTAGGGAAAACAAGCAGGAGCAGGGTTTGAGATGTGTTAAGTGATGCGTTCACGGTCATCTTGTTCCATCATGCGTTTACCTTTATCCCCGGACTTTCCAGAAAACTCTCGCCACACTTCTCCCAGCTTTTTGCTGATAAAGCGGATGAAACCGACGGAGTCCCGCTTCCCCTTTTTTGGAGACCATTTTTGATGTCATCCGGGAAAAATACACACTTTAGGTCCTTAGAGTACCTTTTACGCTAACAAGGACAATAAAAACAAGTAAAAGCGAGCCTTTTTACAAACATATATTCAACACAAGTTGCATAATTTGTCTTATTTTACGTTTGCAGAGTAAGTGATAGTAGCTATCCACATTTTTTTAAAAACTAAACTACTGAGAGGAAGCGGAGCTGTGTTATTAGCCTGTTAGCAAAACCCGGCTAGCAGACAGTTAGCAGCATTCTTACCTTTCTTGAAGACATGAATAAAGCGTTGACGTTTGTTCTTGTTCATAAGCCCGAATAACGTGTTGTAGTAAAAAAAAATTGAAACAAATTTGTCGTTTTTGTCAATTTGTAAATAAAGTTAACTTTATTCAAACACAGTCAGCGGTTCGTACTTTCTTGATTTATAAATAAAGTTAACTTTATTTAAACACAGTCAGCGGTTCGTACTTTCTTGATTTATAAATAAAGTTAACTTTATTTAAACACAATTTCCGCTGCTTCTCGTGGGATGCGTTCGATTCACTATCAGATGGCGCCGGAAAAGGCGGCTACGTTTAGAGTTACTGCTTTTTAAATACTTTAATTCACACTTAAATTCTTATTTGTAAATGACCCCCTTTTTAAAAATATAAATTTGTTAAAACTGTCTGAATTATAAAACAGAAGGTTAAATGAGAAGAAAAAAAACGCGTACACATTTCAACTACCGGTATACGCTGTTCTTCATATAAAGCGGTTACTCCGTCATGTCTGTTTGGAGTTACATGACAAACTCCCCATGGACTCAAAATGCAATTTTATTACAGCAAAACCATCTGGATCTAAACATCGCTCAAATAGCAGGTTAAACATACAAAAAGCACATTTAACATGTCTATTTTTTTTTTATTAAATATGTAAAAAGCAGGTCAATTTATTCACAAATAAAAATGCACACATGCAACACATTTTTCAGGGAATGCATAATGAGTGGGACATGAAAAAAAAACAAAAACATATTTACCATTCATTATTATTGACAGTACATGTTTACATTCCTTTTTCATTTACACAGTAATATATAACTAAAGCGTTTTGGTGCACTGACCAGTTCATTATTAGTAAATGCAATAATAAAGGGTATACAATGTACTTACTGGAATATAGTGAGGCAAATTGCTCAGTGAACAGACTCCCTAAGACCTGTGGCTTTAAAAAAAAAAAAACATGAAATCTTAATTTTAAAAAAAATGGCAGAAGTCTGAGCGGTGAAAACGTTTTACAGCAGAGAAAAACATTTAAAATGCTGTTCCTTGTAAGACTAGTCCAGAATAATAACTGCTCTTTTTTATAGCAAATAAACGGCTAGCACTAAACCAAGTTGCAAAGGTTTGAATAACATTGTCCAACACATCGAGAAAACCTGAAAACCACGGGTGAAGAAAAGCTGCCAAACAGATATAAGTTGGCATTCTAATGTTTCATTAATAATTTTAAACCTTGTCCTCGTTCAAGAAGATGTGATACAGATTTTTGCACTATTACTAAGGCTTAAGAACAATAATAAATACAGCTATGGACAGATTGTCCAATAAAAGAGTCAATGTCAGTGCAACTCATGGGAAAAGGTTAAATAAGAGCTACTGTAACGCCCTTCCAGGGCTTTGCTTATTGCATTCTTGTGATGAATATTGATCTTTGAAATAACAAAATAAAAAAAAGAAAGTACAAACAAAACATATGCACTTGTCAGGTACCGTTTTACCTGATTTAACTTTAGAATTTCATCACATCTACTACAGGATTTGAACGGACTTGTCACCCACACAGTCCTCCAAAATGATGGTCTGAGCTTGTCTGTCAGTGGAGAAAACCACCACCACAAACCAATCACAGCAGCTTACCAAAAGTCACAACACTTAACAGTGAGCAGGGGGGGTACAAAAATGAGAAATCTGTGATGGTACTTCTGGTCAGGAGCTTTCTTCATGTGTTTCTGGTCTTGGAAGGGTTCAAAAAAGCAAAATGAAAAAAAAAAAAAAAAAAAAAAATGCACCATGAGAAAAATGTCAGAGTTCTCACATATTAAAAAGAGGGGTGTGGTGGCAGTGAGGAATGCTGGCAAGTCAATATTCATCCTGTTCCTCCTGCTGATCGTCTGGTCCCTCTTCATGCTGGTTCTCATCCTTCTCCTCACCCTCGGCCAACTCCGCTCGATCCTACGAAAATAAGGAACAAAATTACTCAGAGTCTAAATTTAAAAACATGTGATCGCACACAAAGGCTCAGTTCTTCCCCAGCGACTGAATGTTCTTCTGATCAGTCTGAGGAAATCCACTGACCTGCTCGTCTGTAGCGTAAAGGACCTCCATCAGTCGATCAACAAACGGAGCGTTTTCCTCACCCTGCTCCTGACACAGAAGTTCTACTTCTCGCAGTTTGCTAAAATAATAGTCGCGCTCTTTCTCCACTCCTTCCAGGGCCGACTTTAACGTGTTCACCTAAAAAGAAAATTAAAAAAAGGAGATTAAGATTTAAAAAAAGATGCAACTTTAGTCGTCATCTGATAAAAACACGAAAGACACAAAAAGCCTCTGCAGTGAGTCTGGCTCTTTGCTAGGTGGGTCCTGTAATAGTGTACTCTCTGAACTTGATTAGGGGTCACTGGTGTGGACAAATCCCTAAAATATTGTTTCCTCACTTCAGTACAAAGCCAGATTTCTATTTCTATTTTCCTTTTTTTAATGTAATTTATTTTTTTCCGTACCTTTGGGGACATGTCGATGTGTGTTTGTCCGTGTGTGTGGAGAGGTGGGTAGTGCTGCCACAAACGATTATTTTAATAGTCGACTAATCACCGATTATTTTTTCCGATTAGTCGACTATTCGGGTCATGCTCAAACTGGATGTAAAACATACATCTTAACCATTATTAGCTTTAAACAAACTAAAAACTAAATATATTCACACAAGCATTATCTGCGAAAATGCTTGTGTGAATGCTGTAAACTGAATTTTGAAGCTGAAGCGAGTGACGATAGCGAAGGTGCTGAAATTGATAGCTGAAAACACTAAAGCTGATAGCCACTAAAATATTAGCTAAATGCCAAATTAGCCTAAAAAATAATTAAAAGCCTCAACTGGCCAAAAACTGCTAGTATGTAGCTGACATATGAACTTAACTCCAAAATAGCCTTAAAAAACTGAAAAAAAATCCTAAATTTTTCCAAAATAGCTACCATGTAGCTTAAATATGAGCTTAATTCCAAAACATCCTAAAAACATTTTAAGAAAAACTTAAGTCAGCCAATCAGCTAGCATCTAGCTGAAATATTAGCTAAACACCAAGTTAGCCTAAAAAACTGAAAAAGCCCAAATTAACCAGAAAAGCCAGCTTGTAGCTGAAATATTAGCTGAACTCCAAATTATCCTAAAAAAAAAATTAAAAGCCTCAGCTTGCCAAAACTGCTTGCATGTAGCTGACATGTTAACTTAACTCAAAAATAGCCTTAAAAAAATGAAAAAAAATCCTAAATTTTTCCAAAATAGCTAGCATGTAGCTTAAATATGAGCTCAATTCCAAAACACCCTAAAAAACTTTTTTTTAAAAAAGCTTAACTTAGCCAAAACAGTTAGCATCTAGCTGATATATTAGCTAAACACCAAGTTAGCCTAAAAATTGAAAAAAAAGCCTAAATTAACCAGAGTAGCTAGCTTGTAGCTGAAATATTAGCTAAACTCCAAAATAGCGTAAACAAACCTTGATAAATGCCAAAATGGTCTAAAAAGCTAGCATATTTTAATTAGAACTTTCAACTTTACTACACTCTAACTCCATATATTATAAAGTAACGACTAATCGACTATTAAATTAGTTGTCGACTATTTTAATAGTCGATTAGTCGTCGATTAGTCGACTAATCGTGGCAGGCCTAGAGGTGGGGGGTGTGGGGTTGTGGACATCGTTTAGGTCCCACAATGTTTCCTGTTCTTTGTTTTTTTTTTTTTTTTTTTTAATTTTGATTGTTTTTATGTCAAGCACTTTGATTTAAATTTATTTTTCCAGAAAGGTGCTATACAAATAAAGCTTGATTTGAAGATGCTGAAATCAATAGCTAAAAATGCCAAAGTTGATAGCTGAAAATGCTGAAGTAAAAATGCTAAATTACCCTGAAAAACGAAACAAAAAACACTTCGGTTAGCCAAAACAGCATGTAGCTGAAAAAAATAGATAAACTTCAAAATATCTTTAAAAATGCTTAGTAAATGCCCAAATTGTCCAAAAACCTATCAGAATACCAATTTTTAAAACTTTAAAATCTTAACTTTTTTAACATAATTATGAATAATAAAAAGGCAGGAATATTATTCCAGAATAAATCAACTTAAACCTAAAATAACTTTCAATATTTTACTCTCCATAAAGATATATTTTGTCAAAATTATACAAATTAGAAATAAGCGAAAGATAACATTGAGCCGTTAGTAACAATAAAATAAAATGATCTGGAGTGCCGGATGGAATTACCTGTTTTTCTTGATTATTTTGAGCTGACATGATAAAAATTGACAGAATTTAATGCTTTCAAAGCTCTATTTAAAGGTAAATTTTATCTAAGATATTTAATGATTATTTAAGAGCCTAAAGCCACCACGTTTTATGTTTTTCCTGCAGTGGAATGAGTGCTTTATAAATGAAATATTGTTAGAATGAAACGATTCTCCTCCTTTGTCTTTCAATAGCTTCCTTTAGGGGGCGCCAGAACAAACAATCCGTCATTCCTGATCAATTCTCATTACTCCCATTCAGCTCTGGCTCCTGTCTCTGTATCAGAGCCAGTGTCTCTTATATTCAGTTGTTCTGGACTGTTAACTCTAACCCCGGGCTCACATCGCTAGCGTTTCGGGTCCGATGCGAGCGCCGCAGTCTTTACGTAACTTTAAAAGTGCGAAAGTAAATCCCACTGCGGGTGTTCAGGTCCTGCGTCTGCGGTCAAGTCTCTGCAAATACGTTTTGTTTAGTTCAAATTTTGCTGGACGACGCAGTTGAACGGGGATTAGCATGAACATATGTGAGTTTGGAGTTCTGCGAGGTCCACCGAGAGCCTGTGGCTCCAGCCAACCTGTAGCCAATATGAGCCATCGGCTGTAGCTAGACCTCTCCCACATCGCACCGGAGCCGTAACGCTAGCGATGTTAGCCCGGGGTAAGAACTGAAAGTCCTCCCCCTTCTTAACCTTTTCCCTCTGATTTTCTCTCATTTACAGATGCGCTGTCTCGCTGCAGCTGATTATAGATGCTCCTTCACTCGCTCTCTGGTCTCTTTACAGATCACAGTGTCATCTGCAAACATCCTGATCCACAGAGATTCTCGTCTAACCTCCATTGCCCGTTATCACAGGAGCTCAAAGCTGATCTTTGCATGTCCTGAACACCTTCTTCACTCCAGGTTTCCTCACACAGCTCCTCTCTCTGTACTCCGTCATTGGCACAGACATGATGCAACTCCATCTGATCTTTCTGTTTTTCAGAAACATCCTCAAAGCAAATATTGCGTCAGTGGTTCTTTTTTTCTGCATGAAACTGTAATGTTGTAGTTTCTACAACTCTGAACGGCGCCTTTCTTCTTAAACATGGAACTAGAACAGTTCTCCGTTATTCCTCTGACACCATCTCTCTCTCTCCTAAGTCCTAAACACCTCCAGATGTTGTCAGGACCAAATGTCTCCGCAAACATCTACCTCTTCTATTCTTTGTAACATTTTCTTCAAAGTTCTCCTTCCATCACACTTTTGGAACCCTTTCCATCTGTTAAAAACACCTGTAAGGATCCACCTCTCTCTCCCCTTTGTGTCAAACCTGTCATACGAGTCCTCGTCCATCCTTTGTCTGGCCTTTACCGACTCCACCTTCTGCTGCATCTATCAGTACTTTACAGTGATCCTTCCTTATGGAGAGAAAACAGACTGACTCTGATTTGTGCGTGCGTAATTCTTGATTTGTAACTCATATAATACATTTAGTGCAAAAATAAAATTTTAAAAATACAAAATACAAGCATAGTATACAAGAATACGCACACACAAATCAGAGTGAGTCTATTTTCTCTCCATACTTCCTTTTCTTAGTGAACCCATGAACTTCTTCATTCCACCACTAAATCTCCTAACGACTACTTTTCCTCTCTACTTTCCTTCCAGACTCTCCGATCACTTAAGCTCCTCCCTAAAAGCCACACAGCACTCTTGGTCCTCTGCTTTTCTACAGTCCCCTTCATCACCAGCGTCCCCCTCACACTTATGTTTATGCTGTCGGGTTACACTGACTGATCTCTTTCAGATTAAAACACAAGATGTAATCAGCATCTGTGCTCCTCCCTCGCACGAAAAGCTAAAAATACCAACTCCAGCCACATCAAGCTGCTTACTAAAGACCAGCATTTACAGATCTACACTTTAACTCTCTACAACTATAATCAAGTTTTACAAAACAGTCCGTGCAGTTTGATGGAGACCACAGATCATCCCGGAAGAACGGGCGAGAAGATAAAAAGAAGCAGACCTGCTCAGTGAGATGTGCGACTTGTGCTTCCAGTTCCTTCTCTCCTTTGGCGGGAGTTGTTCCAGCTACAGGAATCTTTTTGGCTGATGAGGGTCTGGATGTTGGTGTTGTAGATTTGGGGGTTGTAGAGCTAAACCTAGAAGCTCCTGCAAGGTAGGAAGAGAGAATCAGGAAAATACCAACATCAAATCCAGGAGTCGCCAAATAAAACCTTCTTTTGAAAAATGCAGATAGTGCTGCCAAAAACAATTATTTTAATAGTCGACTAATCATAGATTATTTTTTGAAAATGTGTTCATGAGGCAGCGGTGTTCATGACCTGTGGATATCTCACTTAGAATGAATGGAAGACACATAAGATGTTGATGAATCATGCTTATTTATTGTCAAGAGTTCTACAAAAACCATCAGTAATCGTGTCTCCATGCTTGAGTTATGATTATTATTAAAAGATTTTTCCAGTACAGGAGGCTGTGTCTGTATGACAGCCGCTTCCACTGTGTTTCTGTGTCTCTGTGGCTGAGCTTGAAGGCTGACTGTTTCATATTAATCCGTGTGTGTAAAATAAGGAGACCTTTTTCATTTTTTTTCTAATCTCTCGATGGGACCTGAGCTGACATCCTCCGAAGTGTCTCTCTCTCTGCCGGCACGTTGAGCGAGTGAGTTCTGCCGCGGGAACAAAAACCGGCGATCTGTCCAGAGTTTATCCTGCCTTTGCCCAAAAGAAGTAGCTGGATGAGCTCTGAGAACATGCGGATCAAACGGGTAAATGAAAACGATGAAAGTTCTGGACGAAAACGCTCGCTTTGGATTACTATTCAACGATCGAGTCACTGAAAACATCACATGTCCAAAGCTGA
Organism: Oryzias javanicus; assembly: GCA_003999625.1. Classification (NCBI taxonomy): domain Eukaryota; kingdom Metazoa; phylum Chordata; class Actinopteri; order Beloniformes; family Adrianichthyidae; genus Oryzias; species Oryzias javanicus. The sequence goes on along the minus strand of CM012453.1, from coordinate 30,952,113 downwards.
GTTCCTGATTGGCTACTGTGACACAGCGACCTGTCAAACTTCAGGTATTTACATTTTGGCCGTGCCGCCCAAATCGCGACTTCGCCGCTCAGACGTTTGCGCCCATCGCTCATATCACGCTTCAGGGCTTCAATTCGCCTCAGAGAGTATGGAGCTAAATCGGGGCCAATATTATTTGAAACCGAAATAAAATATTTTGAAAAAAATATTAATGTATGGCCGAAAAAATAGGTTTCCAAAACTAAAAATTTCCATTTCAAAACAATTTTTTCAGTTTCAAACCTTTTTTTTCGTTTCCAAGTTTCAGTTTCAAAACTTTTGGCCCAGTTGTGGCGCGTTGGGGCGGGGCTAACACGAGGAGAGAGCTCCGCATCCAGGAAAAGTGCGACCCACCACAGAGAGATTTTATTCCAGCAAAAGAACGTTTTCTTCGCCTGTATTTAACTCAATAAAAATGGCGCTTTGAACGTGCTAGAACTGTGTTTTGGTCATGCGGTTTATACGGGATAAAATTCTGCTTTTTACACCCATCCTGGGACAACTTCAGACTATGAGAGTAAAGACTGAACAGCCATTTCCTGATCGTAATTATTACAGTTCTCAGAGCCAGTGAAGGCATCGGAACTGAAGTTACCATCCTCATCGATTTTGATTGGTCCTCATGTTAGCCCCGCCCCAACGCGCCACAACGGGGCCAAAAGTTTTGAAACGGAAACTTGGAGGTTCGTAAACGAAAAAAAAGGTTTGAAACTGAAAAAAAAGATTTAAAACTGAAAAAAATTGTTTTGAAATTGAAATTTTTAGTTTTGGAAACCTATTTTTTCGGCCAAACATTGATTTTCTTTCAAAATATTTTATTTCGGTTTCAAATAATATTGGCCCCGATTTAGCTCCATAAGAGAGCACCTTAACCATTGATCAACATCGGAGCTGGCCGCCTCTGCCGCATGAATCGGGTTCAGAGTGAATTCACCTTAAGAAATTGATAGCTGAAAATGCTGAAGCTGATAGCCAGCTAGAATATGAGTTAAACTCGAAATTAGCCAAAAAATAACAAAAAGCCTGAGTTAGCCAAAACAGTTAGCAGGTAGCTGAAATATTAGCTAAACTCCAAAATAGCCTAAAAAAAAAAAAAGGACAAAATTTGCTAAATCAGCTAGCATGTAGCTGAAATATTAGCTAAACTTCAAAATAGCCTAAAAAAAAAAATAAAGGACAAAATTTGCTAAATCAGCTAGCATGTAGCTAAAATATTAGCTAAACTTCAAAATAGCCTAAAAAAAAAAATAAAGGACAAAATTTGCTAAATCAGCTAGCATGTAGCTGAAATATTTGCTAAACTTCAAAATAGCCTTAAAAAAAAGGACAAAATTTGCTAAATCAGCTAGCATGTAGCTAAAATATTAGCTAAACTCCAAAATAGCCTAAAAAAAAATAATAAAGGACAAAATTAGCTAAATCAGCTAGCATGTAGCTAAAATATTAGCTAAACTTCAAAATAGCCTTAAAAAAAAGGACAAAATTTGCTAAATCAGCTAGCATGTAGCTAAAATATTAGCTAAACTTCAAAATAGCCTAAAAAAAATAATAAAGGACAAAATTTGCTAAATCAGCTAGCATGCAGCTAAAATATTAGCTAAACTTCAAAATAGCCTAAAAAAAATAATAAAGGACAAAATGTGCTAAATCAGCTAGCATGTAGCTAAAATATTAGCTAAACTTCAAAATAGCCTAAAAAAAAAAAGGACAAAATTTGCTAAATCAGCTAGCATGTAGCTGAAATATTAGCTAAACTTCAAAATAGCCTAAAAAAAAAATAAAGGACAAAATTTGCTAAATCAGCTAGCATGTAGCTAAAATATTAGCTAAACTTCAAAATAGCCTAAAAAAAATAATAAAGGACAAAATTTGCTAAATCAGCTAGCATGTAGCTGAAATATTTGCTAAACTCCAAAATAGCCTAAAAAAAAAATAAAGGACAAAATTTGCTAAATCAGCTAGCATGTAGCGAAAATATTAGCTAAACTTCAAAATAGCCTAAAAAAATAATAAAGGACAAAATTTGCTAAATCAGCTAGCATGTAGCTAAAATATTAGCTAAACTTCAAAATAGCCTAAAAAAAATAAAGGACAAAATTTGCTAAATCAGCTAGCATGTAGCTAAAATATTAGCTAAACTTCAAAATAGCCTAAAAAAATAATAAAGGACAAAATTTGCTAAATCAGCTAGCATGTAGCTAAAATATTAGCTAAACTTCAAAATAGCCTAAAAAAATAATAAAGGACAAAATTTGCTAAATCAGCTAGCATGTAGCTAAAATATTAGCTAAACTTTAAAATAGCCTAAAAAAAATTAAAGGACAAAATTTGCTACATCAGCTAGCATGTAGCTAAAATATTAGCTAAACTTCAAAATAGCCTAAAATACCTTAATAAATGTCAAATAGTCCACAAAGCTAGCATAATGCTATTATAACTTTCAACTTTACTACACTCTGACTCTACATAATATAAAGAAATGAGTAATCCACTATTAAATTAGTCTTCGACTGTTTTAAGTTGATTATTGGTCGATTTGTTGACTAATGGTGGCATCCTAAATGCAGAGGAACTTCACCTGCAGTGGGGGAGCTGGCTGCATGATGAGACTTCTTTGGCAAATTGAAGATCTGCTCGCCGGGATCAGGGGGAGGAATGGCGTCTTGACCCTGTCTGGCAGCAATCGGGTCATACTCTTTACCGTCATAATTGGCATCGAAGAACTTCTTAAACCACTGAATGAAATCAAGATTGTCTTGAAATCTGCCTTTGACCAGTTTCTCCACAGGAATAATCTGCAGAAAACAAACCCACAAAAAAATAAAGGGGTGATGAAAAATGAAAATCAGTTCATAGATTAAAGCAGAAGAGGAGCCCCCACCTTGTCCACATTCATCCGTTTAAAAGACGCTTGCAATAGTTTGAAATTGTGAATGTATTCGTGCTCCAGTTTAGCTTGGAACTTGACCTTCTTAAGACTGATGCAGCCGGGAAAGAGCAGGTCCATGAACTGACAGTAGGCAGCTCCTGAAAAAAAATCATAAATACTTGTCTGCATCGACAACAATTCCCCAAAAACAACAGTTTATGTACATATTTACAATCTCTGTGTAGCTCATCTGGATTCTGTTTTTGAAAAAACTTTAAGAAACTCATTTTAAACAGAGGAGAGAAAAATTAGCCTTTGCTGTGAAAAGCGAGCTCTGCTGGTGTGTTCATGTGTGTGGACAGCGACTGATTGAAATTGGATTATTTGGTCACAGCAGGAGAACACGGGACTCTACTGGTTTATTTATAGCAAACTATCAGCCAGGGAAAGGTGAGCTTGTTTTTTTTTTACAGGTGGCTCCAACTTCCAGTTCACACAGAAAATCATCACTTTTAAATGCTAAAAATATTAAAGATGTTATCTTCATTCCATTCCAAAAACAGCTGAAATCTGCAGCAAAGATGGGAAAATAAATAATAATAAAAAAGAAATGGGAATAGTTCTCTTACCTGAAGACAGCTGCTCCACTTTTGTGTAGTTCAGGCAGAGAATATCATTAACCCAGGCAATGATGTCATGCCTGCTCATAGTCTCCTGGGTTATTGAGGTAGAATATACGTTGACCGCCATCCCCCAACTGCAACAGAAACACAACAGTCAATAAAAAAAGCCAACACAAATGTCCTGATTCCTCATCTCCATTTCCTAAAAACAGACAAATAACAGAAAAAAAGGAAGATTTCAAAGACAAAAGCTTCTTTTTATTTTTGCAGAACAGCGAAACAGACCTAAGTAGCTAAAAAATAAAGTTAATAAATGATTAACGGGATGTTGAATTATTTTAGATTTTGAATTAGCTAATGTGCATTTTTAAGATGCTATAAATGGGACAGATAACTGATAGTTGTTTTAATGACAAGCAGCCAAAAGGTTCTATTTTTTTTTTAAATCTTATTTTCACTAATGTAAGTGAAGGATCGTTGGCATCTTTTTGAATTTGAAATTCTAAAAACTAAAATCAGAGTGGCACATTTTCAGTCTTTCTCAGTCTGAGGGAAGATCTGAATCAGAAATATAAAAAAACCAAACAAAAAAAAACACACAGAAAACCAAAAAACTTCGTACCCTAAAGAGAAGTGACGCTCAAAACCCAATACATGCTCACATCGGGTTTAACGCTGATTTAAGGTTCATTGGTTTCCAGAACCTTCTCTGAGTAAATAGAAATGTTTTTGAAATATTTTTCAGAAAAACATACACATGGAACTTTGTTTCAAATTTGACAAAAAAATTACTTTAAATTAGATAGAGCTGCCACAATTAATCAACTAATTGACTATTAAAATAGTCGACAACTACTTTAATAGTCGATTAGTCGTTACTTTATATTATATAGAGTCTGAGTGTAGTAAAGTTGACAGGTATAATGGCATTATACTAGTTGTTTTGGAATATTTTGGAATTTATTACATTTTTTTAGACTAATTTGAAGTTTAGCTAATATTTTAGCTATATGCTAGCGTTTTTGGCTAAACTAAGATTTTTTCGGGGTGGGGGATTAATTTGGAGATTAGCTAATATTTCAGAAACATGCTAGCTATTTTTGGCTAATTTAGGAATTTTTTACATTTTTTGGTTATTTTGGAGTTTTGCTAATATTTTAGCTGGCTATAGGCTTTAGCGTTTTTAGCTATTAGCTTCAATGTTTTCAGCTATCAATTTCAGCATCTTCAGCTATCAGCACCAGCATCTTTTGTGGCCAAATTCATTATAATCACATAATCGCGGGTAATGCTACATATCATTTTTAGTTAATTGAACGCTGATGGTTAGAATGTGAGCTTTACATCCATCATTCATTTTGCTTATGACCCGATTAGTCGACTAATCGGAAATAATAGTCAGGGATTAGTCAACTATTAAAATAATCGTTTGTGGCAGCTCTAAAATTAGATATAAATCTTAAGAACAGTAATTCTTGGCACGTGTATTAACTGTGTGGCAGCAAACAAAGTCAACAGAAAGAAGAAAAGAATAATCACACACTTATGGATTTGTAGTTTTACATTGATTTACCAGTGACCAATTAAACTGCTTCTTGTACAAAAAACCCAAAAGAATCAATGTATTTAAAGAAAAAAATACACACATCTAGTAAGATGTGTAAGGTTTATATATAGAAAAAAAGACATAGCTGTATATCTAAAGTTTACTTTTTCCCCCACAGACAACCAGTCAAAAAACAAAGTGCAGAGGATCGAGGAGCTTATCTTCTATCCAATTAGAGGAGATAACGCTCTGCTCACAAACAAAATGTGCTGTTCTAAATGGGTTGCACAACATTAACATTTGGGGGTTCGGAGCGTTTACGCCACTCGCATCGAAACTTCTACTTTGGTCCTTAAAACTACAGATGAAGCACATTATGCCACTCTGTAAGATCATTCAATACCTCTTTGGAGACTCAAAGCCTAATTCTTGATGTGATCATAATAGTAAAAAATATATAATTGATCAAAAATACAAAATAAATCTTGAGGGTGTTGTTGAACCACAAGATGACTTTACATTTTGAGCCTTTATTTTCTAATTTGATGGATTCTTTTAGGAAGAGTTCAACCCTCCTGTCCTTAAAGGTCATTCCTGTATGGAAAATAATGCAAGAATTAAAGAATAAATAAACCATCGCAGAGGAATAGTCCACTATGGATGTCTGTGGATTGCTCGTGGCAATCCGATTTCCAAATCGAGCTCAATGATTCACAGATCAAATCACAATTCTTATTTATTAATATATGTTTGTACAGTTGCTGTGTCTTTTTACTGGAAACATCATTTATACTTTTATTTAGAACAGGAGATCCGAATCAACAAAACTGATGAAGACACAAAGATTTAGAGAGAAAGAAAAGTTTTTTCCGTCAACTTTCTGGTTGACTTCAGAGAACTTCAATCTGTTTTCTTTCCCCAACTACAAAAAAAAATGTGTTCGTAATTTTGACAATAGATTTATTTACTTTGGGTAATAGTAGCACTGCGCTTTCAGCTTGTTTTTAGTTTATTAACTTAAAAACCAAAATGATTTTGCATTCCAGAAGAAAAAATACGTTGTTCCCGAATTGTATGATTTTTTTTTTCTTTTCAGTTCAATCATTTCAATTTTTTAAGCTTTCAAATATTCGAAGTCAAATTTTTGAAAGCTGATCGAGAGTATCCGAGTACTAGGACACTCGTTACAGCCCAAAACATTAAATAAAAACTTATCAAAGCTTCTAAAGACCTTTGAGACTTGTTTTCAAGTCAAAATAGCTCATTTTTTAGTGCACTAAAATAGATTAATGTTTGTTTTCTTTAACATTGCTAAGTAGCTACAATCAGAATGACTCTTCATAATAATGATAATAAAAAAAGTAAAAAAAAAAAATACTAATTGTGGACAAAACATTAGTCATAATGAGAAGTTCTTCATCCATCCTGATGCATGCATTACTCAGTACTGAGGCGGGTTCGAAGCATCCCAGCAGCAGACATGGATTCTCTGGGAAGGACAGAAACTGGGCCAGCCCATCTCATGTCAACAAAGCGGATGTGTGCTAGCATGCTTTGTTGGCCTGGCACGGACGGTCAGCTAGCACCGCCGCCGGGCTAACTCCTAACCCCAGAGGAAATCCAGCTCGTGGAGCGGGTTTCACGTGTTTAGACACAGTCGAACCCCGTGTGTCGGTGTCGGGGGGGGTGAACTCCCGGTTTGCTGCAGACTCCGTCACGGTGGGAATGTTCTAGCAGCAGCAGGTTGTGCGCCGCTGTCATTTGACAAGCGGCGACCCACCCCCCGGACAGAAATTCCCCCCACAGACCGGATCTCCAGCGGGGAGCTTTTGTAGGTTAATCGGCATGACGGGATGGTGAAGCTAAGGGTCGGGCTCGTGCGAGCTAGCATGATGCAGACAGCCGCGAGGGAGAATAGCGGACCGCCGCGAGCCGAAAGACGTCGAGGAGGAGCGGCCACGGTACCGGACGTATCTTAGCGGGTTGGGTTTTTACCACTAGAACTACATTTTTGGACTGATTTACCTGTAGGCCCGCTCTCCCCGCACTGTATTTTTCCTGTAAGGAATGATGTTGGATCCGTTGTCCGGGACGATGTCGTTGTTATTCTCTCCATTTGGGGAAAGGGCTTGGGTGGGACCGGGCATTTGGGTCTTTTAAAAATGTCGAACAGATAGTCTGTTCTCTGCGGGCGTGGAGGGGGGAAAAAAGACAACAGAAACGATGCAAATACAAAGAAATGCCGCACCTCCAGGGATCTTTGCCGCTGTCCGCTTATTCCTCACAAATCTCTACCCTGATGACGTTGCTGCACCCTGGACCACGTGACCTCTGGGGCTGGCTGCTGCTGGTCCTCGTGGTGGGTTATTTCAGTGCATCATCCATCCTTTATTTATTTATTTTTTTTAGACCTTTAGTTTTTTTTTTTTTGGGTACTTGCACAATTATATTTTTATACTACTGAACAAATAACACTAAAACCACAATTATATGAGGAATTTATATAGAAATGTAGCTTTTAAAAACATTTTTATTTTCCTTTTTTCATTAAATTAACCTTAAAGTGTTGATCTGAATTATCATGGTGTTTATTCTACCTCAGTCACCTGCTTAACTTTATATTTATTAGCAAAATAATTAAAAAAAATATGTTTAAATTAATATTTCAATAAAATAGCCTCAACTCACATACTTTATTTAAAAATAAAAGTATACGGTTACTATTTTCCATATGGATTGAGCCATAAGGATTCCTTGTTATGAAGAAATTTTGCTCACAAGTTGATAGATGTTATGCTCCTCGATAACCATCTATAACATGTCGTAAACTTTAGTTTTATAGTTAACATTTTACTAAATTGTACACATATCTAGTAAAAAGTACACTGTTAATGTGAGAATTACACAGTTCAGAGGTTGTAGATTTAGAAAACAAACTTCAAATGCAACACTTGAAGGATGTTTAAACTATATTGATACATTTGACATCTTTTTTATGGTAAGTAACTACAAGAACTACAGCATTTATTACAGAAAAACTACATAACTGAGAAGTGAAGTAAAAAGTACCTTATTTCTAGCTCTTTTACATGTGACTAAAGAGTGGTTTACAGGGTTATTTTTCTAGTATTATTGACTAGTTAGACCGCAACACACAAATAAGTTGGTAATTTCATATTAAATAAGGTAAAACTAAGTAATTAAAGTTTATATGATTTTATCTGAATTGTATCAATAGTTGTACTATATAATGACAAATAATTATGGATAAATATTAAAATAGTAAGGAAATCATTCAGAAATGTACTTATGTAATGCCATAAAAATAATTAAAAAGCTTTAGCAAATAAGATATAATTTATTCCCATTCTCAATGGTAGTTTATTTTTATAAAATAACATTTGAGCTCGTGTACACCTCGACTTTGTCTTTTGTTTATCTAAGAAAAACAGCCACTGACTTAAATCAATTTAAAGGTCAACGTCTACTCAAGTATGTAACTTTTAAACTTGGTTATAGGTCAACACATACCTAGTTAATAAGTCATATTGGCTTAATCAATAAATACTTATTTGTCTTTTTTTATATTGTCACTGTATTTGAGTTAAGTTCAGCTGCAGTTCTTTCATCAGCAGGATTTTCAAACAAAACTCTAGCACCCCCTTCAGGCCACATTCGATATTACAGTTTAGCTTTTATTGTTTAATTATGACTTCAGCCCACAAAGTGGGTGAAGGACCATATTGTAATCATGATGATTAATATCAAGTCTTGACATCAAAGAGGTCGTTTAAATTAAGTCCATCATAAATTCCACTAATGACAAACAGTAAAAACTGGGACTGTAATTCTAGTCATTTGTTTCCAAATCCCTTGACAGGAAAATGAGTTAACGAGCCACAGAGGGTTCCTTTAGTTTTGTGATACTTGAAGCGATAAAATGAAACGAAAAGCCTAAATAAAATAAATGATTATGGGGCAGCATTAGGTTGTTCTGGTTCTCTGAGCAAACGTTCATCTCCAGCAATCCATCCCATAAACACATGAATCCACACAAAAAGCAAACCGGTTGAATCACCAAACTTTCTCCAAAGAGAACCAGAAGAATGATATATGTTATACTTTAGAAAGGCCCTTTGAGAGTGGTAAGTGTGAGTTTGAGCACAGAGGTCTGCTTTGTGTTCAGCAGCAAAAAAACAAAAGTCCAGCTCAGTGAAAGTGTAAAGACAAAAAGAAACTGGTGATTTGTGTGGGAAGCCACAACTTCATACTGAGCAACAGGACATGTATTTCATCAGCTAAACACTTCCCAATCTGAAGGGCCTTAACTGTCAACACACAGGGGCTATATGCATGACAGTGTTTAAAAATAAAATGATGAATGGATAAAGAAAAAAAAGCTTTGACTACTGTCGTTTCTTTGTGTGTTATGCTTACTTGATGTGGAGAAGTTTCCTGAGTGCATAAGAAAAAAAAAAGAACAGAATTTTTAAAGCAGACATGTCTGTGTCTCCATTGAAGATGTAAACACGTATGTATAGATACATTATGTCTAACCTTGGTCTGCCATTACCACAAACGATTATTTTAATAATCAATTAATCACTGATTATTTATTTTCTGAAATAATGCTAGTGTGTAGGGCTGCCACAAACGATTATTTTAATAGTCGACTAATCATCGATTATTTTTTCCGATTAGTCGACTAATCGGGTCATGTCCAAAGTGGTTGTAAAGATGCTGAAGTTGATAACCAGCTGAAATATTAGTTAAATGCTGAATTAGCCTAAAAAGTAAAAAGAGCCAAAGTTAGCCTAAATAGCTAGCATGGTGCTGAATTATAAGCTAAACTCCTAATTAGCCAATAAAAAAAAAAAAATGGAAAAATCTTAAATTAGCCAAAATAGCTAGCGTGTAGCTGAAATATTAGCTAAACTAGAAAAATAGCCTAAAAAACCTTAATAAATGCCAAAAAGCTTGCAAAATACTATTATAACTTTCAACTTTATTACACTCTGATTTCATACAATATAAAGTAACGATTAATCGACTATTAAATTAGTCGTCGACTATTTTAATAGTCGATTAGTCATCGATTAGTCGACTAATCGTGGCAGCCCTACTAGTGTGAATGCTGTAAGTTGAATTTGGCTGCTGAAGATGCGAGTGCTGATAGCTGAAGATGTTGAAATTGATAGCTGAAAACGCTGAAGCTGATAGCCAGTTAAAATATTAGCCAAATGCCAAAATATCCTAAAAGACTTAAAAAAAAAACAAAAAAATTTAGCCAAAATTAGCTAGCATACAACTGAAATATTAGCCGAACTCCAAAATTGCCAACAACAAAAAAAAAACACCTAAATTACCCAAAACAGCTAGCATGTAGCTGAAATATTAGCTAAACTCCAAAATAGCCTAAAAAACCTTAATAAATGCAAAATTGTCCAAAAAGGTTTGCAGAATACCATTATAACTTTAAACTTTACTACACTCTGATTCCATATAATATAAAGTAACGACTAATAGTCGTCGACTACTTTAACAGTCGATAAGTTGACTAATCGTAACTGCCATTAAAAGGCCATACATTAAAAATACACTGATGCTAAAAAGCCTGTCAGTCAATGGCTGAAACTCAATTACCAACAACATATAGACGACAGCAGCTCAATCGTCCACAGATGTAAAAAAAATCTCCACAGAAATGCTAACATAAACCTTGTCGGGTAATATTAAAACTCCATAGCTTTGCATCAACAAAAGCCACCACATTTTCAAACCAATTCATGCACGATTTACATGTAAATCAAGTCTTATCAACAGAACTGCCGGCAGACCGGGAGGCGTGCTTGCAGACGGTTCAGATAGAGTGGGATGACATGTTCTCAAGGTGAAACCAGAGGATCGTTTCCGACCAAAACCATTAAACCTTTAAGTAACCTGTCAGGAAATCATCATTAAAGCTTCATGAAGAAGCTTTGTCTGAGGGAAAACTTGACCTTGCACTTTATAACTAAGAGCAACGGGTTCCAGGTAGAGCAGAAGGTAGTGTCTGGTGTTTGAACCATGACTGAACATTGAAAGATTTAAAAGGTTTTAAAATAAGTCTATAGAGCGCTGGGTTACACATCATTTCAGATTTGAAGAGAATCCGATTGATGCTAAATGTTTAATTTTCAAAGTAAAATTTATTTTTTTTATTATGACAACTTTTTATCATATAGTTAATAATTTAAATTAACAAAGAGAGCATTTATTGATGAAAATACCAGCATTAAAATTGACTTTTCAAAACCATATTTATTAAAAATAAATAAATATTTTGAGTAAAATCTTAACAATCTTTCATTGTTGCAAAATATTTCATGTTTTATATTTTGCTTAAGAATGATAGGATCAATTGCAAATGTGTGAAAGGCTCTTAATAGTTTTTAAAAAATCATTCTTATCCAAGTTAAATGAAAATAATAAAATTAAAACTAAACTTTGTTTTATTTTTCTCACCTTGATTTCTTGAAAAGTCAAATAAAAGATCCTGTTATAAGCTAAAATTAAAGAGAGATTAATAACTTACAAGCAGAGACAGCTTTTGTGTTCAGATGTGACAGAAGTGGAGCCTACCTTGACTGAAAGGGGCGGAGCCTGCCCGATGACTGGATAAGGGAACTGGACTGAGCAAATGTGATGTTTATTTGGAATTTTCTTCTATAGAAGTTTATGGGGTTTTGGCTTCTTGGAGACTTCCTATTTGGAAAGCTAGGAGGGAGGGATCGCTCTGTTCAGTTCTCTTATACAGTCAATGACTCTGCCTGGTGTGACAGAGGTGGAGTCTACCTAGTCTAACAAAGAGAGTTAACGCCTGGTGGGACAAGACCTGGACCTTGCCCTGCATGGAAAAAGTAAAGCCTAACGTGTGTGACTGGCGTGGTCACTTCCTCGTGTGACTGTATAAAAAGAACTGGACGGAAGAATCCCTCTCCTCTTGTGTTCCAAATAGGGGTGTAACGGATCACAGAAGATCCGTGATCCGTACGGATCAGACGCCACGGTTCGGGCCAGGTCTGACCCGCGGATCGCGGCCCCCCAAAAGAAAAAAAAACACGCACACACACGTGCGCACCTCGCGCTATCATAATTTATACCAATTGTCCGTTCACATCGAATTAAATTGTCGTCATATTCCTGAAAATCCTCTTTGTTTTGACGAGCCCTGAAGCAGTTGCTTCCCGGTTTTCCTAAAGTCTGTTTACCTGAAGCTCCCGCTGCGTGTGGGAGGAGCTTCTGTCAAAAGCTTTTCTCAGATTCATAATGAAGGACGAAGATCGATAGATATCAGGTTTATTTAATCTTAAGAGCTGAATAAAAGCATCGGTACACATTTCTATTACTGGGTTCAAAGAATCTTCCAGTTTAAAGCAGCAACTGTCCCGCACAGGAGAAAGCTGCAGCTCCGTAACGGACTCGCCGGTACCGTCACCGAACCATGTATGGAAGGCGAAATGTGTCAAAATTCATCAGGAAAAGCGAGCGCGGAAGTGCCACGTTTTACAGATAATTATTATTTAAAACATTTAAATGTTCCCACAGGTAGTTTTAATAAAGCAGTTAATACCAAAATTAATTTTAACTGTTTTATTTATAATTTAACTTTTAAGGAATTATCTAGATTGATTTGGTATTTTCAACACTATTTTTACACATTCTTTTATCTCAGTTTTTGTAGATTTGGTCTAAAGACATGAAAATGTCATCAGAAACTTCATGTTTTAGCATTTTGTCTGTGTTCAAAGTTTAAAAATGTTTTGTTTTAATAAATAGGCTTCAATGACCAAATGTTTTGATGTTAAATATGTAAATATTGTGTGTCTGAAGTACTTTAAATGCTTATTGAATTTATGATTTGAAGCATTTCCAAAAATGAATTTAGCTTTTATATTGTTTTTTTTTTGTTTGTTTTTTTTTTTTTTTTTTCACTGATCCGAAAAACGATCCGAACCGTGACCCTAAAACCGTGACACGATCCGAACCGTGAGTTTTGTGATCCGTTACACCCCTAGTTCCAAATAGGAAGTACCTGCTGGCTACAAGAAGCCAAAACCCCATAGACTTCTAGAAAGAAATAATATAAGTCATATTTGTCAGAATAACCATTCTTCCTCTGATACCTTTTCTTTTTTTACATCTTCTTGCTAATCCTATTTATTTTTTTTTTTTTTTTTCTTCTTCATCCCAATTTATTGAAGTTATAAACTGACCAATCAGATGTGTCAAACAAGCGGTGCCAGCTGACCCCCTAATTGATTCACAGATTCTTTCGAGGCACTATCAGTGATAGGGGTGAGGATTTCCAACAAGCTTTTTCCTAACTGGCAACAGTCGTTGCCATAGAAACATTGCCTCAGACTGACTCGGACCAATCCCTGTCGTCTGGTTCCAACATGGCGATGTCCATATTCCGGAAAAATAGCGACTACAGAATTGGCTTCATTTTCCGGAGGTGAGGCGTGTCTTATGAGTGACGTCACACCAGCTCGGTCCAGTTTTGTTATACAGTCAATGCCTTTGAAAGAAGTGGAGCCATCTTTGAGTAACGTAGGCGGAGCCAACAAAGTGCCAGATTAAAGCTGATCCTGAGAATGATTGATCAAAGAAAATTCCCCCCGCCCCGGGTTTTATCACACACTCACAATGAAACACAACAACACATACACACACATTCTTGATTGAATCAAACTATTATGTAAGGCTCGTCAGGCTCTTTTGTTCTGAAGTAGATCTTTAACTAAAATTCAAAGAATGTAAGATAAACCGGGTATTTTTAACTTGCTTTGGTTTATATTTATCAGATAAAGTAGGGCTGCCACGATTTGTCGACTGATCGACTATTTAAATAATTAACGACTAATTTAATTGTCGATTAGTTGTTACTTTATATTAAATGGAGTCAGAGTGTAGTGGAGTTGAAACTTATTATTGAATTGTGCTAGCTTGTTGGACTATTTTGGCATTTGTTAAGTTTTTTTTTTTTTAACTATTTTGGAGTTTAGCCAATATTTCAGCTACATGCTAGTTATTTCGGCTAATTTAGGCTTTTTTTTGTTTGTTTTTTAAGCTGTTTTTGAATTTGGCTAATATTTCAGCTACATGCTAGCTGTTTTTAAAGCCTAGATTTTTGGCTTTTTCGGGTATTTCGGAGTTTAGCAAATATTTTAGCTACATGCTAACTGTTTCGGCTAACTTGGGAATTTTTTTCAGTTTTTTAGGCTAATTTGGCATTTAGCAAATATTTTTAGCTGGCCATCAGCTTCAGCGTTTTCAGCGATCATCACTATCATCTTCAGCGACCAAGTTCATCTTACAGCATTCACACTGGTATTATCGCAGGTAATGCTACATATCTAGTTTTTAGTTAGTTTAAAGCTAATTACGGTTAAGATGTGTGCTTTACATCCAGTTTGAACATGACCCGAAAGGTCAACTAAGCGCAAAAAAAAAAAAAAAAAAAAAAAAAAAAAAATCATCAGTGATTAGTCGACTATTAAAATAATAGTTTGTGACTCCACTAGATTAAAGTAAGAAAACAGCTTCTATATGACCAGTGTTTGTTCCATGAACTTCTCCAAGCAATGGCTCCTCCACTGACTGTATACGAGACTTAACCTCTCTGTGGCCCCCCAGGTAAAATGCTCTGGACTGATCCATTTAAGCCCCCCCTCAGTATTTTAGTGAAAGTTCTTCCCGCAGTCCTGTTTCTGATGTGAAGGAGCTCCGTCCAGCCCCGGTCCTCGAGCCAGCCAGCCGTGTAACGGAGCGGCTAGCTACAACAAGCTGTCTCGTGAATGAAGCTAACTCATTTTTGGTGTGATAAAGGGAGGATTTGGAGCACGAAAACAAAGCGATAACGCGATCAAACAACCGGGAAACCCTCGTTTATCAAATTAAATATCATTTTCCGCGGTAGTGGTACGTTTTTATCACAAACCCGCCAAGTTACAGAATGCTAATTCTGCCTTGACACGCTGTCAAAACTGTGACAAGCAACATATGACTCCAACACCACCAGTCCGCGAAACGAAAACCAGATGTCCGCTTTCTTTAAATAGACTTCATTTGCAGGTTTATCGTTTTTTCAGAAAAATAAAAACATTTAACTTACCAGATAACTCCTATCCTCAGGTTACGACGTGTTTCTTAAATTAAAAAAATCTGTTTTCCGGCTGAGTCACCCCACCCTCAAACGCCCATTCTCGTAGGACTGTGGAAAAACGTCTGGCACCGGATTGGACAGCAGTGGATCGAGCTCTCAGCTGATTGGTCCAACACTGACATCGGGTTTTCAGCTAACCAATCACCTTTTGATGCGTTGATCATTCAAAACAGCATGTAGTTTTTCACTGGAACTCCATATACTTTCACTCTGGTATAATAAAAGAAAATAAAAAATAACTAAAAACACTAACAAGTTCATATTACGGCAATAAATGTGTTTTTTTTCTTTTATTTGTTTAAAAAAATAATTTATAAAAATATATATTAGTTACATGTGCAGCTCAGTGAGTTAACTGATCTATTTTTATCTCTTATTATATAAATAATTTCATTAATTTTAGATGTAACTTTTAAGTATTGTATTTTAAGTATTTTTTTCTATTGTTGCTTTTTAAAAGAAAACTTAAATTTTACTAATAATCCTTTCTAATGTTTTATTTTCTCTGTAATTTTTGCTTGTGGACCACAAACACACTGACCTTTTTTTCGGGTGCAGAAAGTTAAACTGCATTCATGAGTTTGTTAAAAGATTTGTTGTTTTCCTGACCTTTCCAAATTTGACGGTCAATTGTCCGATCAATAAAACACTACACAAACCCAGCATTTCTCTGAGTTTGAATTGGTCCCTGAAGGACACCAACCTATTATTATAATTTCCACTAAAATGAAAATTAAAAGCCATTTTTTTTAAACGTAAAACTCTGAAATGTCCTGTTTTGATATCAATTTTCAATCAAAATCCAAGCACGTTTTTGTCCAGATTCCATTTTTTTTAGATCTAACTATTATAAAATGACAATTTCTTTACATTTGTGCAAAATCAATACTCACACTATATGAATACATTTTCCAATTTAAATTAAAGCACATAAAGGGAAAAAGGATGGAAGGTTGCAACTAGAACAGGTGCGCTCCTTCAGGTACAACAGCAGGAGGCAGTCATGAACTTGGAATTAATCCCCTCCTTTTTCCTGTTTATCTGCTTCTTACCTATTTTTATTCTTTACATTGAAAATGCATTCAAGAAAAAAAAGTTTAAATATTTACTAAGTTCATTAAAGTATATGGTAGCCATCATAAAAAAAGATGGCTTTTGTGATTATAAGTATAGTCAGTTTTAGTTCATTAAAAAGATATATACACATATTTACATGAAGACTAATAGAATCAGTTTTTTCTTTTTACTATAGTCCAAGTCAGGAACCAAAACCTAATTAAAACTCATTCACGACTGCAAGTTTCAGTGCCAGATGGCTGCTTTTATGTTCCCTCAGATGGCGGTTCTCTGTGATGAATTATTGACAACAGGTTGAGGGCAGGCAACAGTGCATTTATGACAGATAATAAATGTGCACTGCCGAATCGAGCCAACTGAAGCATAAACTTTGGAAACGGGAAAAAAAAGTTCATAGGTAAAAAAAAAAAGTAGATATTGTGTCACTTTTATTATGCTTCACCACCATGCAAAAAAAATCACTGGTATGTACTTACTCAAAAAAAAAAAAAGTAGATATATATTTTTGTTTTACACATTTATGATTTTCAATTGGTTTCCCAAAAATTGAAGTTTTATACACACTCACACAAAGCGTCAACAATGTTTGGGTTGTAGTAACATGAAAAATTATGATTACTTTTTTTTCTAAACCATCGACAGGAAACTCTTTAATTCCCTTGCCAATGTAAAAATCTAAGATATTCATATGCCTCTGGATGCTTTATTATTTTTAAAACACACCCAGATAGTAGCCTAGATCTAATTATCAACCTATACATATTCCTTCATAACTTCATCCAAACACCGCCAGCATTTTCTGCAGGTGTGTTTTTATTATTGTTGGCTACATGCTGCGGGATGGACTGACGTGAGAGCAGTCAGCTAAGGCAGTGTGCATTATTCCTACAAATGATACATCTGATTGACATTACAAAAATTTACCATCAAATTAAAAAAAAAAAAAAAACATATAAAAAGCAACTTAAAAGCAAGAACACGACAAAGCATGTAATTTGTTCGTCTATCACATACAAAGCATTTGAAAATGTACAATTTAGCACTTCAGCTCAAAATTAATCTGAGGTTCTTTTATGAAATCAGGTGGCAACAAACAAATCGAATGTGTTCGGAAAACAAGAATTTGAATACATTTGACCACCTTTTCCAACAGTGTTTCAACTCAATAAAAAAAAAAAGGCAAAAATTAAGTCGTATTTCCACCAAATCATGTGTTTTTATGGCACCTGTGGTATAATAGACAGCTCAGTAATTTAATCTCTTTACATCAGCTCACAGTTTTACCTTAAATATGTGCTTGGTTAAAAATATATCTCTTTACACAAATGTAGTTGGATTTAGCGAAACATAAAATATCCACTCAGTGACGGGTTCTGTCGGCCCGGTGTCTCCTCCTCCAGTGTCTTCGACTGTTGTTGCTTTTGATATTGCTCACCTGTGAAGACACAAACCAGGTACAGACATAATTCAGTATTCCTGCTCCAGAATATAGGAATCATAATGTTTGATTCGATTTGGGCTTTTTTTTTGGTTTTGTTTTTAGGCTGTTTTGGAGTTTAGCAAATATTTCAGCTACATGCTAGCTGTTTTGGCTAATTTAGGCTTTTTTTTTGTTTTTTAGGCTGTTTTGGAGTTTAGCTAATAATTACATGCTAGCTGTTTTGGCTAATTTAGGCTTTTTTTTAGTTTTTTAGGCTATTTTGGAGTTTAGCTAATAATTACATGCTAGCTGTTTTAGCAAATTTAGGCTTTTTTTTGTTTTTTAGGCTGTCTTAGAGTTTAGCAAACATTTCAGCTACATGCTAGCTGTTTTGGCTAATTTAGGGTTTTTTTGTTTTTTAGACTATTTTAGTGTTTAGCTAACATTCCAGCTACATGCTAGCTGTTTTGGCTAGTTTAGTTTTTTTTTTTTTTTTATGCTATTTCGGAGTTTATCTAATATTGCAGCTACACGTTGTTGTTGTTTTGGGTGATTTAGGCTTTGTTTTTTAGTTTTCTTAGGCTATATATTTCTTCTTAAAATTAATATTTACATGTTAGCCTTTTTGGCTTATTTAGGCTTTTTTTTTGCTTTTTAGGCTAATTTGGTATTTAGCTAATATTTTAGCTTGTGGTTTCATTGTTTTCAGCTATTAACTTCAGCGTTTTCAGCTATTAACTTCAGCGTTTTCAGCAATCAATTTCAGCATCTTCATCTCATCATATAGCATTTGCACTAGCATTATCTCAGGTAATGCTATATATCTAGTTCATAATTAGGTACAAACATAATTCAGTATTACTGGTCAGGAATATAGAAATCATAATGTTTGATTATTATAACATACAAAAAGAAACCACGATAACAGTTTTAAATTTAGTGTTTTGAAGACTAATTATTATATGTCAGTAAACATATTTAATCTCATCGATGTTGACATATTAGCTCTAAATCCATAATGGTTTTCATTCTTGTGTTTTTCACAGAATTTCTTTAATCTTTTATTTTTATTAGGATATTTTATCCTAGAATAGTAAAATATGCAACAACAAAAGCGTGCCCATATGGTAAAATTAAAAATGTGTAAAATTTGCAGATGATATGTTACTGCTACTGTATGTCAATATGTTTTTGGAGACAGAGGTAAATAAAATACCACAAAAATTGACAGTTTGCCAACATATCAACTCTTATTGTCAGATTTTATTTAATTTTATTTAACTATTTTTGTAGATGGGGAGATGTGGGAAGGTGAAATACATGATTTCCGGTGAATTTCGGTGTAGAAATAAATATGTATAGAAGAAAAAGCACAAAACGAGAACATTTTCTGTGTCTGAGCTGGTATCTGGCTTATAACTAAATAGCTGGATTGCTCCCATATTACTCGCAATTTTTTTTTTTTTTTTTGCTACGCTAATGTTAGCTTGGGGATGTGAGGGGATTGAAGCTGGTGGGAGACAGTGGTAACGTGTTAACCCTCCTGAAGATGTTAGGGCTTCAACCTATGTGGAGATTTTTAAAAAGAAACTTAAAATGTATCTTTTTAGTATAGCTTTTATGTCGTTTTTACATGTTTTAGTTTATTATTATTATTTTTTTTTTTACTAATAAATAATTAAATCTAATCTGATTGGGATGTGTACATGTGCTGGGTTTTTAATGCGTTTTTTTTATTTTATTTTATTTTGATTGCTTCTTTATCTACAATTTTTTTTGTCTTATTTATTTTATTTCAGAAAGCACTATGTGATGCTTTGTAGCAGGAAAAGGGCTATAATTAAAGTTGAATTTGAATGATGGGATATCAGCATAGAGTTACTTCTGTGCCAAAACTTCCATCAACATCTCAGAAGCGACTTTCTAATAAATTCTTGCTCTGCAAAAAATAAATCTTAAAAAATGACAGGATTTTTGATTTTGGCTGAATTATAATTAAAAAACTAAATGATTTAACAAGAGATAAAAACATAGTTGCAGTTGGAATTTAATGAATCTGCTTTCAAAACTTGAAATGAAAAAACTTTTTCTGCTTTAATTTTACATATTGCACTAAAATACACATAATAGTACTTTAATATGGTATAATAAAGATCTATTGTTTAATACAAAAGATGATCACACATCAGGACAGTGTAGAAAATACCCTAATTTTAAGATAGAGTCAAATGTTTTTCATCATTATACAAAGAAGATGACAAAGTTAAAGGTCGCCATCATGTCAAAAGGCTGAGAATAAAGGAGAATAATGAGAACAAAACAAAGTAATACAAAAGCAGTTTTAACGTGTGCACGAAAAATTAGGTGAATCCTTTGAGATTACTTGGATTTCTTTGTGAATTTGTCATAAAATATGTTCAAATCTTCATCTAAGTCACATCACATAATAAACCCAGCCCGCTAAACTTCAACTTGGTTAAAGTTATTGCTTCCAAAGGAAGATCAACCAGTCATTAAATTCAAGGGTTCACCTATTTTTTTTTTACGTTTACACATTTTGTTCAATAAAAACACAAAAACTTACATTAGAACATCTTTTATAACAAATTCATGAAGAAATCCAGGTAATCCCAAAGGCTTCACATACATTCTCTTGCAACCATATATTTATATACCTAGAATTCATGGGGTTTTGGACATTAAAACCTTTACACACACCAACAGAGTTGATGGAAAAGATTTGTATCAACTTTTTAATTTTGTTTGTGTTTATTGTCATAAATGTTATTTATTATTTGTAACTTTCTGGAACCTGCTGTGAGATCAATGTGATAAAACTGTCTAAAATAAACTTTAATATATTTAAATATTCTGTGAAGGACATTGTATTGAATTAAAGAGATAATATGGTATTTATTTGTAGTTTTTGGACAAAAGCATTTATTTATTTAAAAAAAATAAGGTGGAAGATAAACGTCGATCTGACGCCTGCAGCGCAGAACGACAGACACGCTGTGGTGGGCGGAGCAAAACGGAGCTGTCTGCCATCAGAAATCCAAAAACAAATAAACCAATCATTAATTTATTTTGGCATAGGGATCAAGATACATTTTTCTACAAAAATCTAAAAATTGCAGAAACTCCGCAGTTTACAGCTAAAATCCCGCCTGTCAATGTTGCGTTAGGCGAGCAGTTTAGAGTGGACACACGATGGCAGATTCCAGCCAAGCAGAACACCTGAAACCAGGTCAAATCAAACTTCTCAAAAAAAAAAAAAGAAAAAATATGTTTTGTTATTTTTTACAAACATGATTGCTAAAAATTATGAAAGAGAAAAAAACAAAAAAAAAAACAAACAAACAAAGGAGAATTCCAGGAAAAATGTAAAACTGACAGCGGTGCGCTTAGGAGAGAAACTCTTATTTTTTGGGCTTCCTGGAAGCTGAATCCACAGACAGACTGAAGTTCAGCCTCATAAGAAAGGTGATATGATGGTTTGTTATGTTCCTCTATTAACAGAAACTGTTTATATTTGTGGCCCAAAGAAATCTGTAAATTTTGCCTGGATTTTTTTTTTTTTTTTCATTTTTATTCATAAACATTTTGATTAGTTTGTTGACAAAATTTGATCTTGTGATTTATTTTTATGAAATTACACCTAAAACTTTCATTCTATGTTGTAAAAACGGTTATTTAAACATTTTTGTGGTTTCCACAGCAAAGTGAATCACTTTTTCCAGACGGAATTTTCTGTTTTTGCATAATTTTATGTCTAGTGTGTGAATAAAACATGAAAAAATTACAAAATAAAGGGAGTGTCACATAGGAGAGGTTGTGCTGATTAAAATAAAACCAAATAAGCAAGAAAATAGTATTTCAATTGAAAATACAGAAAAGTAGACAAAAGTTTTAAGCACTTTTTCTTTTTCTCACCATGAACCTGGACCACCACAGTCACTGCTGCAGCGTCACCTGGGAAGATTCACACATTCAGAAACTCAGCACAAGCTTTTAATGATGACTTTTTTTTTTTTTGACATGAAGAAGTAACTCACCATGCAGGTTTTGCCTGCTTCCTGTCTGTGCTTCACCAGCTCTTCCAAACTGAGCTCTTCCTCCAGCTGCCGCTCCAGATTGTTCTCAAAGCCTTCCTCATCTGCGGCGCTCGCAGGTCTGATGCGAAACAAGAAGCTGTGACTACAAACAAGATCCACGCCACTAACTTTTACAAGTAGTTAAAAGTACCTGAACTGTGGAAATATTCCACACTAAAACTTCAAGAAATTACCACCTCGAGATCTGAGGTATAGAAATATTTTAATTAGAAATACCTGGGTTTAAAAGAAAAGAAAGGATCTGAAGAAGTTGTAGCTAGAAGGTCACAACGTCCAAAGTCTGAGTCCACAGTGCTCTCCGTCTCACTTCCACCTTCTTAAGACAAAATAAAAGAAGATTACAAGGTGATGGCAACAAAACCACAACGCATTTTAATGATTCCTCAAACCTGAATTGAGCTCTTTAACCAGCGATGACATAGTGTTGGTAATGGAGTCAGCAGCAAGGAGCAGATCGTTTCGCAGGTTTCTTCTTGGACCTAACATTGATGTAAATAAATCCATAAATAAACGCGACTCTGAGGTGGAATCAAGCTGCTTTTGACGGCGCGTTACCTTGAGCGAAGGCCTCCTGAACGTCCCCGCCCACGCCCATGAGCGAGTCCTGAGGTGTGTGGGTTGGGGTGGTGCCTGCAGAGTCCGAGTGGATGGGCGTGGGAATCGGTCGGCTGATGGTGTGGCTGGGCGAGGAGCGTGGAGAGCCAGGACCCTGAGTCTGAACGTATGGAGAGAAAATAGACTCACTCTGATCTGTGCGTGCGTAATTCTTGATTTGTGCGTAAATTAGGATCTGTGCGTGCGTAATTCTTGATTTGTAACTCATATAATACATTTTTTGCAAAAGTAAAAAAAAAAAATACAATTTACACATGCACAAATTAAGATTACAACAGCTTGAAACTAACATAAAAATCTTTAAAAAATACACACGAATCACCTCTTACGCACACACAGCACATCAGTTACGCACGAATCTATCGTGAGACTCTTTTCACGTCTCACTAATTCGTCCGTGAGTGATGCGTTCAAGTACTACCAGAATGCTCGTTTACCATAGTTTTCTTGTCAGCCTAAAGTTTAAACTTCGATTGTGAATAATATCCGATAAAACTTGACATTTTCCCACTTTTTTAAAAAATATATTCCCGACAGTTAATATAAAAAGTCTAAATCAGCGTTTTTAAAACACTTATCCCTTTAAAAATAAGAATATTTCGAGAAAGCGCCTCGAAAACGAGGCACATCAGTAATGCACGAATCTATCGTGAGAGTGTTTTTAAAAACGCTTGTTTAGACTATTTTTATATAAACTATTGAGAATATCTTTTTAAGTGGGAAAATGTAAAGTTTTACCGGATATTATTCACAATCGAAGTTTAAAACGGCTGACAAGAGAACTATGGTGAACAAACATTCTAGTAGTACTTGGATGAATTTGTGAGACGTGAAAAGAGTCTCAAGAGTCTCACGTGAGAGGTGATTCGTGCGTATTTTTAAAAGATTTTTGTGTGTAATTAGTTTCAAGCTGTTGTAGTTTTCATTTGTGCACGTGTAATTTTTTTTTTTTTAAATTTTGTAATTTTTTTAACTTTTGCACAAAATGTATTGTTGAGTTACAAATCAAGAATTACACACTAACAAATCAGAGTGAGTCTATTTTCTCTCCGTATAAACGGCACAAAGGAGATTTACAACACATTTTCATGGTAAGACTGTAACCAGGGGCGTGCACAGGATTTTTGAGGATCAGAAATTAAGTACAATTTTTAAATTGATTAGCCTACTAATAGATAACTACTCGGCTATATGACATGTGTAGGTGAAAGTGATAAAGTTGTTCATTGTCTTCAGTTAAGCGTCTGTTTTTCAGTTCGACATCGTCAGGTCTTCTGCAGTTCCTCTTTTTATTTCTCCATGGGTTTTTGTCCTGTTTTAGTTTATTTCTTAAATATTTATTAAGTGGGTCCAACTTCTCCTGGTTTTCTCTTGTTCTGGCTAAACTCTTTTTGCATCCTGTTCACTCAATTATTGTTGTGATCAGAAAGATTTTAATATAAAATATTGTGAAACTGAATGTTACCAAATTTAAAGAGGGCAATTTGAATTAAAAGTATTGCATAAAAAAGATATTTTCAGACCTGTAGTGAGTAAGTTATGAACTTATCATAAATACGGTTCTTATATTCTGTAAATCCCCCCGGTGTTTTATTTAGTACTTAGTACTTAACTTCCCGTCTTCAGTCGAGCAGTTCT
The DNA here is from genome assembly GCA_003999625.1 of Oryzias javanicus. Classification (NCBI taxonomy): domain Eukaryota; kingdom Metazoa; phylum Chordata; class Actinopteri; order Beloniformes; family Adrianichthyidae; genus Oryzias; species Oryzias javanicus. Next base: position 30,927,964 of record CM012453.1, on the reverse strand, counting down.
GTGTTGAGTGATGCCCAGTCGTTTGGCAGAACTAGAAACGGACTTCTTGACTAATATAAAGTGTTTTTCTGAAACATTAACCACGTTTAAGCTCGTTGAATCAGCGGACGGTGACTGGTTAGACCAGAACTCACATGTTTAAGCTGCTTCACTTTCACACCTCTGCAGTTCTCTGAGGAGTAGCAGTTTTTCTAACTGTTTCTCTCTCTCTGAGTCCGTGCGGAGCTAGAGGAGATAGAAGCGGCAGCTCAGAACCCTCATATTACAAGAAAATGGGTACGACAGAATTTTGTTGCAAACTTTTTTTTTATATTTTCCCTTACGAAACAAAAGTATATTGCAATATACTGGGAAATATATGGAGATGTATTGATAATATATTAAGAAATATATCAGCCCTTTTCCCATATATTTCTGTATATATTGCAATATATGGATGTTCAACCTATTGTTAGGTCATTTTTTTTTATATTGATTCATATATTTTTAAAACCTCCTCAGTGCCATTTTTTCAATGGATCACATGTCCATGTCAGTTTTTAAACAACCTACATGTAAAAAAAAAATGAATTCAAATTAAGCAATAAAAAAGAAAGGCAGAGAGGAAAACAAAAAGAAATGTTTCAAAATACATATAAATGTAGATAATATTGAAATAAAATATTCTAACTATACTCAGAATCCTACGAGGTTATTATTGTTGTTACCGTCCAAAGACCGTAAACTGCTTTAGCGGAAGTGACGTGTGGTTCGCGCATGCGGGAGAGCGGTGCAACCGATTTGCTTCCGCATACAGACAATGCAGCCACTCGAGCAATGGATGGATGGTTGAACCGGCGGAGATTCTACATTTAGCAGGCAAGTACTCGTCGTTGTTGTTGTTTTGCTTTCTCTACAATTTTGAAAATTACAAACATTATGGTTAAACAAATTAAGTGGCACTAAAACGATCAACTTTAGCGGTGCGCCGTTGGCTAATGTGAGTTTGTTTGTCTTTGATTTTCATTGTGATATTTTTATTTTTTTCAATTTTTCGCTTCCTTTAATTATTATCATTGATTTGGGTGCAGTCCATGTCAGATGACTTCACGCTGGCTGTTCTCAGGGGGAAACAAACCAAAACACCAGCATCAGTAAGTACATGTTTTACAATTTAAAAAAAGGAATTAAAATGTTCTTCTACTTGTAGTCCTCTTTAATCATCTTTCTTACACTTTATTAGGTGCCACTAGGGACTGATGGTGATGTGATGGTGTCGGCCCATTGCTGGGAGACGGCGAGGGCCCAACCAACGGCCAAAGGAATGGCACGGACCCTGCTGCTGGGCCTTTTTAGTGTTGAGGTCCAACCTTACAGGAGGGCTGAACAAGGTGGAACCTTCAGCCGAACGACGTCAGGCTCTGGACCCCCAGAAGCTAAAGGCTCTACTTGGTAAAGTTATTTTTTTTATTTAATGTTTCTATACCGGATATGGTGCTTTAAATCATGATTTAGGCTTACAGTGTTTGTATCTTTTACAGATGCTGTCATCCAGCACCATCCAGATGCAAAGGTGGCGGAGATAAGGTCAAACATAAATAAAAAAAATCTGTGAGCTCCGGCACCAAGAAAAAAAGAAAACAATGGACAGTTGTAGCTAAGATTTTAGTTTGAATTTGAAATTTTGTGTGATGTTTTTTATTTGAATAAAATTCTAACAATCATTTCTGTGTTATTGAATGCTTTTTCTAAAACCTGAAATATATCTGATGTTGCATAGCATCTTTGCATGTAAGGTATTATCTTGAAGGACATATCTGGTATAAATGCCAATATATTATAGAGCATATATCAAGTATATACAGCAATATATCACAGTATAAACCGTAGTATATTATGTAGCGTATATCAGTATATACAGCAATATATCACAGTATAAACCACAGTATATTATGTAGCGTATATCGGTATATACAGCAATATATCACAGTATAAACCACAGTATATTATGTAGCGTATATTGGTATATACAGCAATATATCACAGTATAAATTTAAATATATCATAGAGCATATATCCGTATATGAATCAAGATATTACAGTATAAACCACAATATATTAATTGGTATATTTCAATATACGAAAACGGCAATAATAGGTGTATTTCAATATATGGAAAAGTATATAGCTTCCATGTATGGAATATACTGTAAATATATTGTTGCTCAATATATTGAAAAATATATTTTTGTTTCGTAAGGGTTCTTATATCAGTAACGAGAGTTAATTAATATTAATACAAATAAAACCCAGAGAGCCCAATGTGTGCATGTGCCTGACTGCAACAATACAGGACCAGATAAAAAAGTAAACGCCTTACAGCAAATGTGTGCAAGTTAAGGCCCGGGGGCCGGATCCGGCCCTCCAGATCATTTTATCTTAATGGCCCGATGTTGTCTTGCGCTTATTTCTAACTTGTACAATTTTGACAAAATAAATTTTTATGGAGAGTAAAATATTGAAAGTTATTTAAGGTTTAAGTTAATTTATTCTGTAATAATATTGCTGTCTTTTTATTATGTATAATTATATTAAAAAGTTATGGCTTTAAAGTTTTAAAAATTGACATTCTGCTAGATTTTTTGACTATTTTGGCATTTACTAAGATTTTTTAGGGTATAACGAAGTTTAGCTAACATTTCAGCTACATGCTAGCTGTTTTGGCTAATTTAGGGTATTTTTTTTGTGGCTAATTTGGGATTAAGCTAACATTTTAGCTGGTTATCAGCTTCAGTGATTTCGGCTACTAGCTTCACCATCTTCAAATTCAGCTTACAGCATTCACGTTAGCATTATGGCAGCTAATGCTATATATCTAGTCCATAATTATGTTAAAAAGTTACGGTTTTAAAGTTTTAAAAACGTAATTCAATAAATGTTTATCCTGTAAGGTGTGTTTTGGATTTTGGCCCCGTGTGCGATTGAGTTCGACACCCCTTCCTTACAGCAACATGCGTGAGTCTTTTTATTGTGTTTTTAAGTCAGTACACAAACATATTTGTGCATTGTGAGATAAAAATAACAATAATTTTGTTAGATTTGGTGATTAAAAAGGTTCAATTTATTTAAAATATTTCTTTGCGTGCTGTTAAAAACAAATCTTTCCCTAAACAAGAATCCAGTCTTCACTATATTCCAAAAATAGTTAATATCTCCAAAAATCAGACTTAAAAAATGCAAACAGTTACATGGAATTTGAATTCCAGGCGTTAAAAGCGCAAACATGCATCCAGACCACGGCTGACACACTTACAGCTTGTCTCCGCTCTTCTTCCAGCTGAAAAACAACGTTGTATGGCTCATGAAACAACAGAGTCGGATCGGTATTCTTCCTAAAGACAAGTGTGAGGATTCCGCTTACAAGTTAAATGGATTAGTATAGATTCCTTAAAGGATAATTAGATCGACATCCTCCCCACTACCACCGATGTGGCGTGGCGTTCACTGAGCTTCTCCTGTTTTCTCATCGGAAAACTGAAAATGTTCTGTAGCTCAGCCTTTCAAAAACAGACCCGCTCTGAGGAAAAAAGTGTTTTCTTGCGGCTTTTTACTGATGACGGAGGACATTGTGAATCAGGAGCAGAAAAAAAAATGCTGTGTGAAAAATCGTGTAATTATCACATAAGCTACAATCACTTCCACTCCACTTATTGACGGATATATCCATGTACGTCTTCACTTTCCACCTTCATTTAACGCTTTTTAGGACAAAAAACGAGCGTTACAAATAAGAATCCACGATTTCAGAGAGCGGGGAAACAAATTCTGGCAGGGGGAACGCAGCTTGACACAACACCGGTGTAAAATAATGTTTGCTGAAAGAGTTCACAGACATCACACAGGATTGTTGTTGACCAACATCTCCTCTGAGGGGGCGTGGCTTTTGGAGCTGAGCTGAATAGCTCCGCCCCTGACATAATTTTGGTCTGACAGAACTTAAACACCCCAAGAATTTCATCCAAAGCCAAGTCACGGAAGTCAGGTCGGTCGTATGACGTGATATGGAAGGTCAGCCGTGTTTGAGTCCAAGTGGAACTGCCTCACGTTTATTTCTGCGTGTTACTTTTACTTTAAATCAAACTAATTTTACATTAAAAAATTTAAAATAATTTATGAATCGTAATCGAAGCATCTAAAAATCGATTATTTACCCCACCCCTAGTAATGGTTGGTGGTGTCAGAGCATGTTAAACAGATAAGTGACGGGAAGTGGGGGCGGGCTTACTCCATACTGACAGTCCCGCCCAAAATTCAAAGGTACATTTTTTAAGAACTACTGTCGCTCTGCTGAAACTACGTCCTTGAAAACAACATAAATCATAATTAAAAGATCACTTTTAAAGTCAATTCTTAATTGATTAGATGAACAGTAACAAAGACTCCAGAACAGTTTTTACCCAACTGCAATACATCTTCTAAATGCTGCAAGAAAGAATTAAACCTGGAGCTCTTCCTGTACAGTTAGGACAAGTGGATGTTTTTCTTATATTTATCAATTTTTATCATTATTCTGTTCCAGTTCTTAACAATTTTAGCACCTATATAATAATTTGTTTTTTATTTGAAATTGTTTAAATGTCCAGGTTTTATGTACTTTTGGTTTTATGTATTTATTTTATTTATTTTTATGTGGGCTGATTTTAAGTATGAATGTTTTGCACTGACCAGAGAGCGCTTTTAGTTTTAGCTAATTTATAGATTTTTTTTTACTGTATTACATGATTTTATTCACTTTTTACAAACAAAATAGATAAACAGAGCTGACAGTGTTTAGTTACGCATCATTGATCATATCTGTTGTCAAAAATGGGACAACAAGGCGGAGAACCGAGCCTGTGAACTTTCCAGACACGGCAGCTAAATGGAAAATTGATGATGCAAAATATTTGTCTACAAACAACTGGTAAATAACCTGTATTTTATCGTGACGAAATGGCTGAAGCGTGCCACGCTTTATTTTTCAATGTTCGTCAAACTAAATATGCAAATTGCGTCTAAAAAGACGTGTGCAGTCTGACGTGAAAGTTGCATAATTGCTGCAGCCGCCATGCTGCAAAGTGCAATGTTTGGCTGTGCTGCAGCTGGAGAGATCGCCCACAGCTGGGAAATACATCATCTGGTTGTCATCTAATGATCGCGAAAGTCCAGGAGTGACTGATAACAACGTAAGAACAGAGGAGGGTTGTCCTCTTTAAGATATTCTGCAAACTGGAGCAGCTCCCACATAGATGAAAGAGGCATCTGCAGTACCTTGAGAAGCATCATTAGCTGCTCCAGCTGTACCATGAGTTCCCTGCGACTCTCTTGCAGAGTAGACATTCTTTGTTCAAGCTCATCTTTGCGTTGCCTAACGGAGGAAACAAGTCGTGATGAAAACATAACATCATGTAAGTGGCAACAGAAAAAACCAACAGCCCATCTGGACGAGCACAGAGTGCGCTCGTGTCTTTTCCAGCAGCCGCAGCACAACTGTCTGTCATCGCGCCGCACAAAAATCACCTGAGAAGTCGAAGCTCGGCGAGCAGGGTGGGGTTCTGCTGACCCTTATCGGGGGGCGGCTGGGACGCCTCCTCGTGCTGAATGCGCAGACGCTGAATTTCCTGCAGGATTTCTCTGTAATCAGAACAAACATCTCCAGATTATTCATCATAATCATAAAAGTTTTCACCTCTCTGGCAGTTCAAACGTGTGTGTTCTACTCCTTTATGGACACCAGGAGGCAGCAGAAACATTCCAATTGACCAAATTCATTTACTGAGATGAGATTACAAAAAAAACCCGACATCATTTATCTACTTTATTACAGAGTTGTCGGCCGTTCAGAAGTCTGGTCCTGCAGTTTATGGCCCAAATGGTTGGGTCATAAAGAACGGTGTTAGGACGCCCAAAGACTGAATAGGTGAGAGAGCAGATAGTAGCTGAATTTGTAAAAACAAAAAAAAAAAAACGTCTGTTAGAAACACTATTACAGGACTGTGAGTGTTTTCTAAATGTAAGTGTTGCCAGGTTTCCATTTATTATCTTCTCGTCTGTGATCTACTGGAACTGCAGTAGAAGATGGAAAAACTGTTGAGGACGTCTTCAGGATTTGTTGTAAGATGTTCCGAAACACCAGTGACGTTTAGATTTTACCAGGAAGTTAACAGAAAAACGCTTTGAGTGTGACACTGTTTAAAGTGAAAAATACTTCTAAGTATTTATTTCTTAATCTTTATGTTTTTATCCGTCATGATGATTCTGATCTCTTGTTCTAAATGAAAGTATAAATGACTAATTTAAATACATATCATTTTAATTTTAATAAATTTAGTAAAAAACATTCAAACTAGGGCCGGGAATCGATTAAAAAAGATTAACTCATTAAAATTAATCGCAATTAATTTTTTTTATAATGAAATTTACACGACAATGCGCCGGATCATGGATCAAATAGTCCGCTTTTTGTGAAAAAGTGATCTTAACCAAAAAAATAACAATTTAAGTAATAAAAACAGATTAAATATTTCTTTTTAAATAACTATGGTATAAGTCAGGGGTCGGCAACCTGCAGCTCCGGAGCCGCATGCGGCTCTTTAAGCGCTGCCTAGTGGCTCCTTGACGCAATTTTTTTCAAAAATGTTGAAAAATGGAAAAAGATGGAGGAGGGAAATATATTTTTTGTTTTAATACTTGTTTTAACCCCGAACAAACATAGACAGATTGACAGGATTCAGGTCCGCCGAGCGTCTCTGCATGGTGCGTTCACTGACCTCTGGACACCAGCAGCAAAAAAAAGCAGTTTATCGTAGAAAACATTGAACCCCAGAACTGATCCTTATAAAATCGAGGGATTAAATAGTGTCGACATTTTTTCTGAAAAACCGCTTTGTTTTTCTGAGGATTGTATAAAAATGACAAAAGTATAGTAGCGGACTGAGTTAATGTCCAGAGTTCATTGAGCTGTTCGGAGGTTTGGGGTAAATAAAGGGAGGGCTGGTGCGTGAGATGGCATGAAGGAGTTTGAGGTATCCCCACTAATAAAATAATAAAAGAAAATAGACTAAATACAACTTTTGTGGAATGTTCTGATGTTTTTCTGGTTAACCACAAAATAAAGAGACTTAAAACAGATGAAGTTTCCGTGCGGGAAAGAGAGCGGGACGCTTTCTTTTTCATTATTGATTATCTCGTTATTACGGGAAAACGATCCAAAAAAAAAAAAGTAGGGCAGGGAGCTTTCAGCTTCGGTAATTTCTGATTTTTGTCAGTATTTATTTGGAATGACACTTAGATATATTATTGTGTTTTGTTGCTCAGAAACGAGGATAGCTGCACTGATTTGGTGTCAAAAGAGAGGAGAGGATGCTTCTCCATTTGACCGCTCTGACTTGTTTGACATTTCCACAGAAATCAAACTTAAACTGTATTAATTTGATTTTATACACTTCACCTCTTCAAAAGGCTGCTGTTTTATTTTTATAAGTATATGCTGCGTTTTATTGCACTCTGTTGCCCAGATAAAGGGCGTGTTATGTTCTATTTTGTTGTTTTTACAAATCCTCAAAATAAAAATGACTCCAAAAATCAGATTTCTTTATTGCATTTCTTTAATTTCATCAAAACAATGAAACAAACTGTAATTCATTAATATTGTAGTGAAGTTAAACTTCATCCTGTAACAGTGTAGTCACGTGGTGCGTCATTCTCCACAGGATTATATAAACATTTAATCATGAAGGCTCATTATGTATTTGTAACCAACTTAGTCATTTTGATAGTAGGCTAATATAGCTAATATAGATACATACAGCATGTGTAGCCGTCATTATAAGGCTTTTCATTTTTTGCGGCTCCAGACAGATTTGATTTTTGTTTTTTTTGGTTCAATATGGCTGTTTCAACATTTTGGGTTGCCGACCCCTGGTATAACTGTTCCTCCACTATCGCGCTATAGTATCTGTCTAGCTGCTTTTTATCATGTAAATTTCAATTTATTTTTAAATTGGTTTTTACTTGTTTATTTTTTTAATTGTTTTTATGATTGTTATGTATGGTATTTTCTTGTGTACAGCACTTTGGGCCTCCTTGGCTGGTGGTGAAAGGTGCTTTATAAATGAATAAATGAAATAAGTGGGAAAAGAACCCATTGAAGTGTTTTAACGCACGCTGTGAGAGACTGCTACTCCCAGAGGTGCGATTAAATTACGTTAATAAATATTATATAATTTGTTAATCTTATGGGTTAATGCGAACATGCACGGCCCTAATTCAAACATATTTGAATTAGTTGGTAAGACTCTCTCCACTTAAGTAACAATCCAAATGTAAATGTCTAAAACAGGGGTGGGCAAATGTTTTGACTCGTGGGCCACAAAGGGTTCTAAAATTTGTCATAAGGGCCGGACAAGGAGCAGATGGAAGGAGAGATTGGGTAATCAACCTCATAAACTAAAAAGATAATATGGAATTTAGAGAAAAACATGCTTTAATTTGAATTTAAATTCACATTTATTAATTTAAAAACAGAAAATTTGGGAGTTTTAATTTCTAAATTTTGATTTTTGTTCTCTTTTGGGTGATCTAATGGGTTGATGTTCTTCAGAGGAAAATGTGAACTCAAAGAAATGCTGCATTTATGTGATGTAGGAATAATCCGAAAGATCACCATCTGACTCAGAAAGGAACACACACGAACGTCTGAGAAACAACATCATTCATGGGATGAAACCAGAAATACAATGAAAATAAAACAATATTTAGGATTTTTGATTCAATGTATTTTAATTTGGAGGGCCAGATTAAGTAGCTTAAGGGGCCGCATGTGGCCCCCGGGCCGTAGTTTGCCCACCCCTGGTCTAAAATGAAAGCAAATGAGTCTGGGTCATCCCTCATGTTCTTGCCCAGCCAGCGATCTGCTTCTGCTGTTTGATCCAGAGAACTAGCAGTGCATACTGAGTGTGCAGACTGGGTCATCCCTCACCTGTTCTTGCTCTCCAGCTCAGCGATGAGCTGCTTCTGCTGTTTGTTGGCATCCAGAGAGCAGGGGAGGTCCATGGGGACCCTCTGCTGTTGAGCCTGTCGGTGAAGCCGAGCAAGACGCATCACATGAGCTGCTTTTTAATTTCAGGTGATGTCATCCGCAAGCCTTTCTTCAAACAACGCATATGAACAGGAGGCAGTAAAGCAGTCATCTATCTGTACATGACCAGAAAAATGAATTCCACTTTGTTGAAGAGTTGAGAAGTGGAGCAGCGGCGGCGAGCGCTCAGCAGAGTATTGAAAAGATGCTCTGATACATGAGAGTAATAAATATCTTGTATATCTTACTGCAGCATCAGAAGCCAGTCTAGCAGCATAGCGGGCGATGAGACTGTGCTCCTCATCTTGATGGTTACTGCTGTCCAGTAAACTGTTAAAAAGAGAAAGAAAAACATGCTAAGAATTAAAACAACAGCATATAAAGTGAATCACTTTGATCGGATGGTCACATATTTTACAGAGAAAACCTACAAAACTAAGAAGACTAAAACAAGCTGGTATTAATATGGAATAATAAATTAATTTTAAAAAAAGTGCTTAGTTTAAAATGTATCTTTAGTTTTTAACATAAAAAGATGTATCATACAGTAAAAAAGTAACCAACACATTAACATCAATTTATATCACATTTCCAGGACTTAAACACAATAAATGTACTTTGAGTCATTAAAATGTTGAAAAAGTGATATATAAAATTCCAAATAAATTTTTTGTGTTGACAAAAACTTTGACTTTAATCCAGGATTATAACAAACCCATACACTGTCAAGGTTAAGGTTCAAGGGGTCAAATCAGGACCAGCTTAAAGTGAATGAAAAACCAGATGGTAAAAAAAAAGAAAATGTCAAAATGAAAAAGGAGAAGAAATCCTGAAAACTTGATTTTAATAAGAAAAAAACTATTAACATAAAACTGGTGGCATCCATTTTTCTGGTCCGCACAGGGGCGGACTTACCATTAAGTATAAGTAGGTGATTATCTGAGCTGAACACCTATTAAAATGATCTAAACTAAATTTTACGTCCATCATTATTATTATTATTTTTCAGTGTTTTTAACTTTAGTAGCAAAAAAGCTAGCTCGTTGCTTAATTACTAGCTGAACTTTGAAATTAGCATAACATTTCTGTGTAAATTAAATTAAATTAAAGCTAAACTCAAAATTAGCTTAAAACCCCCAGTAGATAACAAATTAGCTAAAAATGTTAGCATATTGCTAAAGTATAAGCTAAACTCCAAATTAGCATAAAAAACTAATTAGAGGCTTAATTACTAGCTATACTACAAAATAGCCTAAAATTCCTCAGAAAACTAACTTAGTCAAAAATGTTAGCACGTTGCTAAAATAGAAACTAAATTCTAAATTATCCAAAAAAAATCAGAAGATAACAAATTAGCTAAAAAACATTAGCATTTTACTAAAATATTAGCAAAACTCCAAATTAGCATAAAGTTTCTCAGAAAATGTAGCCAAAAACATTAGTATGTTGTTAAAATAATAGCTAATCTCCAATTTTTTTTTTATTTACTATTATTTTATTTTTCTTACGTCAGAGAGCCACATGGAGAGATAAAAGAGCCACATGTGGATCTGGAGCCGCAGGTTGCAGACCCCTGCGCTACACCAACAGCTACCAACCTTTGTGACAGTATTATCACTACTGTATGCCACATCAAAAACAGAAACTTTTCTGGAGAAAAACATAACCTCCATCATCAGATGTCAATCATGTCTCAGTAGCCAAAGAGCTCAAAGCTCCACCTCCATGAAAAAATGAGGATCGACTATGAAAAAGGAAGAAAAACAACCAAAAAGGAGCAAAAATTGAAAATATGAAACAGTTTTACATTTAAATTTTCATCTTTAAATTCAAGTTTTCTGTATTTCTTCACATTTCAATTTTATCTTAAATTGACAATTTTTTGCAGTCATTTTTTTCAAGTTATGTAGCATTGAAAAACTGTTTTCTAATTTTTATGTTTTCTTTCAAATTTACAATCTGGTCATCCAAAACCCAGAAAGAATTTTCTTTTGGTCTTTTAAAGATAATTTATTTATGCTTGCTTATTTTGTGTAGCAGCAAATAACAGACTCCCAAAAGTAAATAAATAAATAAAACAAAAAAAAATAAAAAATTTGAATTTAAATTAAACAAAAAAAAAAAACAGTGACTAAGTTTGCCCCGCAGCTTCTCTAGGGTAAAGCTGATCCTGACTTGACCCCATACTTGACACGGCGTTTGGCAAACACAGCAGCACACCGACTAACCATGATCTGGGGTTGTTTTGGAGCAGATTCACATAGAGGCCAATGAGAACATGTTCATCAGCAAGTCTATCAGCAACATCGAGGTTGTACTTCAACCTGGAACAGCGCAGGGTTTCACAAACATAAAACAACACGTTACATGACGGACAGTTGTGGGAGTAAGAGGAGGAGGAAGTTCAGAAAAAAAGAGAAGAGTTGGTGAAAAGAAGCCATTCATGAGCGACTAGAGAGAAACAAAGCCATGTTATGTTTAGGATGAAGACTAGTAACATAAAGGAGGACAGTGTGCAGACAAAAATCTCTTTATTCTCTGATATTTACTTAATGAGCGCTGTAGTTTGTCATTTTAATGTACTTCCAGTAGCAACAACACGTCTTTAACTGATACACATTAAATCCCAATAGTTATGCTCTTAAATACTTAATCTTTCAGCAATAGTAGATTAGTTAAACTAATTCAAATTAATCTTTTGATTATGCTAAAAAAAAAACATGGAAATTAAATTTTTAGCAAAAGTTCAAGTCTCACTCCAACTATATATTTTTATTATTTTAAAACAATTCCCAGTGGGTTTCTTATGGAGTTTTTTTTTTTTTTTTTAGAAAAAATCAAAAAGCCTGTGTCATTTTTAAGAAATATTTTCTATAGCGCAGAAGAAGCACATTAAAAATTTGCTTCCAGGTTGGGGGCAGGACTATTGGTGCAGACGTTAGGCCAAATTCTTCTCTTATCTCTACGGTTTTCCCTACCCCTTCAACTGTAAGGGTATTCGGATGTCCGAAATAGTTTTTCTTTTGTCTTAGTGGCGGAGGCAAGGCCCGCCCACTGAATTTGACGGCAGAGTTTGACAGATTGCATTTTTATGGTGTATCCACTTCCTGTTTCGTGAAATGTGTCATTAAATCATGAAATAAATAAATATATTATGAAATGTTAAAAATTGCTTTTTAATGGCTATTTTAATATTTTAATGCCACAATTATTTCAACATTTATTTATTTAAACTTTTATTTATTTTATTTATTTATTTCATGCTACTTAAATAATTAATGACACATTTATTTATTCATTTCATATCAAATTTATTTATTTATTTCATATCACATTTATTTATTTATTTATTTTAATTTGGCTCTTTTAACCTACAAGGGGCAATGAAATAAATATGTCATGAAATACTTAAATGTGCTATTTTAATATTTTAATGCCACATTTATTTATTTATTTCAACATTTATTTATTTATTGCCACTTTTAAATAATTAATGTCACATTTATTTATTTATTTAATGGTGTATATATTTATTTCATTTTGGCTCTTTCGAGACTCCATATAAACAGCATAAAACGGATCATGTCAAAGTATTTAGTCCTCCCCCGTCTCTCTGCATCAATGGAATATTCCAGTCAATAGCAAGTTGACTAATTACTACTAATAATAAAACAAATATGCATACCAACCTGTTCCATAAATGCAATGTATATGGTTAATTCTTTTCATTTAATATTTATTCTAAAAATCATATTTTACGCATTTCTTGTTCAGTTTCGTACAACAGCTTTGAAATTATTTCAGTTTTTAAATACTTATCAAAACATTTGGATTCTTGACATTTATTCTGTCTCTTAGCGGACCATTGAAGAAGTTATTTGACATTTTTACCCAGATAAGTATTTAAAAAATATATATCGTATTTTCTGATCTAAAGAGCGCACCTGTATATAAGCTGCATCCGCTCAATTAAAAGTATATATATAGATATATAAAGAAAAACAAGCCACAGCAGGCTATAAGCCACAGATATTTCTGTTTAAAAATTGATTTTTACTGCATGTACAGAACGTTTTTGTACTGTAAATAAACATGAATGTACCTGCCGTCTTCAGCGTCTCACCATAGATTAATTGTTGACGCTAAGCTTGCGTGCAGCATGGCGGTTTCCTTCCTAGATAGCAAGCTCAATGGCCTTCAACTTAAAACTTGCATCATAAGAACGTCTTCGTGTGGTTTCCATGAAGGGGCGAAGATTTGAAAATAATTACCAGTTAGTAATTTATTGTGCGTGTTTTATTTGCTAAAGAAAAAGTAGGCTAGCCTATTCTTATTTGCATTTATTTGATTTTTTTATTTTAATTCCGGTTAGAGCGCCCCTAGTGGTCGAAGAATAATCCACACAAAAGGCGCACCTTCGTATAAGCTGCATAGTTCAAGACCTAGGAAAAAAGTAGCGGCTTATTGTCCAGAAAATACTGTAATAAAACAGGGCCCCATTTTATTTGTCGCCTAGGGCCCCTAAACTGTTAAGTCCACCACTGGGCGAAGGGCTCCCTCTCCTGAGAGTGTTTCACGAAGACAAACAGCATTTCTTCAAAAGAGTGTGCTCTGAAGCATAGAAGTTTACATTTAAATGTAAGTAATAAATGTTAGTTTTTTTTAAGTTATAAATACAATGTTAGCAGCTACGTGCTAATGTAGATAACCGGCGATTATTGATGATATCATCGGGTGGGAGTGACATCCAAATTAGAAGATACTTTTTTCGTTTGGAGTGGAGAGAAGCTGTAGAGGTAGAGGAAGAATTCAGATTTAGCCTTAGCCTGACTCATTTCCTTTGTTTATACTCACTCTCGCTAGCTTATAGCACCTCACAAGTTAAAGCTAACATTAGCGTAGCATATCCAGCTGCACAATTTTAAGCCAAATGGCAGCTCAGACAGGCTCAGGCAATCCAAAAACCCACACCACCCATATGGGGCATGTGACCAAGGCCCTAACACTGAACCCTAATGATCATTTTTTAGATTTAATAGACATAAATTGTTGCTTATAAAGATAGAATAATATGTGCATGCCCAAGTGTGTTGCAGATTTTCAACATTTTCAAATACATTGAGTAGATTTAGAAGGATTCCTGCCTCTGGGATGCCTGTGAAATGACGATATGCTCACGTGTTAAAATTAAATTAATAACCTACGACTAAGAAGGTGTTAGTTGTAGTGATGGTGGCATTAAAACAAGCACCATTTTAGCAAGAATTCCCCTTTTTTTAATTTCATCAGAGATTCAACATAAACAACAAGCTGCACGGTGAGTAAAACCGATGAGTCAGGATGACTAAGCCTGTGAGCAAAAAAACAAAAAGAAAATAGAACAAATAAAAAAAATCAGTGGAAAAACACTCCTTTCAGTTTGTTTTTAGTACACAGAGAATTATTAGCTGTTTCCATAACAAAAATGCACAAAACTTTATTGAAATTCTACGAATATTCAAAATAAAACACAATTTTGCAACTAGAGTGTTTCCATTAAATCATAATTATGTGAATAAACAGAAGATTAGGGCTGTCACTGACGATTATTTTGGTAGTTGATTAATCGACAATTATTTTTCAGTTGGTTGATTAGTTTTAAGTTTCAGGGTAAGCTATATGCTAGCACAAAAAACACCATAATTGGCTCGGAAGTTATATAAAGGTTCCTGACCCCTCCTCTAAATCTTTGAAATAGTAAGCAACAAAAAAACAAAAAACATTTTTTTTTTTAAATCAACTTTCTGTTCAAAAACAAAAACTAAATGTCACAGTTGTTTTGAATCATTTAACAAATCCTGAAAATGTTCGACATCGTTTTCCCATCCTCAAATTCTCAAAGTCGGTATGAAAAGCCGCTTTTCCCCACAGCAGAATCAGCTGATACTCTGCGATTACGTAATCCCTTCCCTGCTGTGCAGCACAGATCAGGCTGTTTTTCTGTGCTATAGAATCCGCTGGAATTACGTAAAATGTCGAAGAGTTACCGAAATATAGAACATTGGAGCTTAAACTCTTGGAATTTTTCAGAACTTATGCCACTAAATGGAACTTTAGTCTATTTTTTTTTTTTAAATCACACTTGCTAGTTTTACTTTGGAAGTTTTACTTTGGAACAGTAGCGCTGCACATTCTGCTTATTTTTAGTCTGTAAATTTAAACATTATTCTGCATGAGGAAGGAAAACATTACACCCATTCTCTTAAAATAAGATGTGAGTAAAAATTATCTAGACGAGGACAGTGAGGAAGACGCCAAGATGGCGGGAATTTTCTGTTTCATGTGCCAGCTGCTGTGAAGCCTGAGTTTATATTTTTCTTCTTCTTCTATGGTTATGGAAGGGATAAAACCACCTCGTAAAGTTCCGGTTATGGTTTGCGATCCAAATGACGATGGCTGGCTATTTTAATCATTAAAGAAACGCATCTGCCATACCAATTTTTTTTTTATAGTCGATTGTCGTCAACATCAGCCCTACAGCATTCAAATTTTTACGAACCGGGGGGGTTCTTAGCCCTTCCGCTCTCCTTGGGGTCCAGATGGCTCCAACCACATTTTGTTATGCGATTTCTTCCATGACAAATGTGGACGAAGGGGGACAGGATTTTATGTCTGCCATGGACATTAGTGAAACTCCGAAATCAGTGAAAAAAGAAAGTTCAGCGCACTGTCCTGTGGTGTCCAGATGACCCCACTTTTAATGTAAACAAGCTAAGGAGAACGGAAGGGTTAAAGGAGCGATGCGACTAAAATAAAGACCTATTTGAGCTGGAATTTATTAAAGCCAGGACACAACTGGAAGATATATGGTATTCTGCATCTAAAATGAAAGTTTTTTTGCTGATCACCACTAGTTCAGTGGAGAAATTGAGTGTTGTGTTAGACTGGGGGCGGAGCTGTAAGAGCAGATTCTTCCTGGAGGGAGTGGTTTACATCGTGTTTAAATCAGCACGTTTCCACCCGCTCGTTTTCGTGGGTATGGGAGGGGCTTCAGCAGACAGGGCAGGTTTTTAACAGGATTACTCTTAAATGCATAAACAGATCAAAATACCACTTTGAGGTTCTTTATAGAGAGGAATGAACAGTAAAGTGCATTTAAAACCTCAAAAAGTTGAATTTTCATGGTAGGGCCCCTTTAAAGGCAGGTTAGTGACAGAAAGTGTGAGTCAGCTTGAACCATATTGTGGCTCAACAGAAAATAGCCTTTAAAAAAAAAATTCTATAAATTTAAGAATGAGTCAAGGTGCTTTCTGATCCTAGAGTTATTTTTCCCATCATGCACTTACAACAACTCCCTCCTTACATTATCAGTAGGATTTTCTTTAGGTCATAAAAGGGAGCAGTGTTCTCCAAAGAACCACACATCACAGGTGCAACCACCGAGGAGTTTCAAGTCACTAATCTCGTGTCAATCTTCAAAAATGCAACGTTAATAAGCAACTAAACGGCTAAAAGAGTCTCACTTAGCTTGAACAAGCACAACGTTTTTCTACGCAACAGCAAAAAAAAAAAAAAAAAAACCTCTCAAACACAGCATTCAGTGGTGCTTATCTTAGTTTTTTTCCATTCCAGAGTGAATGAAAAGCTTGAAAACAGACACTCCAAACTAATGGCAAACAATCTTCATGAACTAGCCCCTTGAGAACGGCAGAGTAAACCCCGTCTACAAGGAAGCCGGTTTGCTTAACAGTTTTCCGAGAAACAAAAGCACTCTAGTCCATGCCCGACGATTGTTATCTATATTAGTCCACGCATGCTTTTGCACACCTGTGTCACTTACCCCTTCCCTTTCAACAGATGGGGAGCGGCCCCCGTCAGGGGCTTTCTCTGTGTAACACCATTATTCCTACTGCAAGGCAAGCCATTTACATTCAGCTCAAGGAGCAACAAAAGTGGTTAAACACAAATGAAGGGAAGAAAGTGAAAGAAGGAGCGGGTCGCGGGGGGCACGACGCACAAAAGAGACGCCTTACAGAATCCAGGGCATCTATTGTTCACCTGGCTGTACTCACTTTTTGGTGGAGTAAGGGTTCCCTGATGTAGGCATGGAGTGTGAGAACGAGTATTCATTGGCAATGTTCACTGGTCTCGGTGGCCTGAACAGAAAATAACAGCTTTAAATTTCAACAGACAAAACTTTTGATTTCAGTTGATGATACGAGACAACATGAGTAAGTTATGCGTCAACATGCATGTGTGAATGAATGAACGACCAGGTGCTCAGACAAAGATTTCCTTCACAGTGAATGGTTGATTACAAGCTGAGAGTAATGAAAAAGCACAAGTGTGGATTAAATAATCAAAACCAACTCACCACGTGTCTCTTTTTGAGCAAAGTAAAGAACAAGGGAAGGAATATTTGATTAAAATCTGCCCAGAAATGAGGCAAAATCCAAGAAACGAGAATGAATTCAACCTTTTTAGTCATCTAAAAATGCTGAAAGTAAACATCTGTGTATGCCTTAGTCACATGCACCCGTACAGGTACTGAGGTTTTTTGGTCATTAGGATCCTCGCTGACTGCACGGTGAACAGGTGATACGCGAGTGCTTGTAGATAGCCCGTAACATGTAAACACAAACTACACTCTGACTGTATATGTTACATTGGTCCTTCTTTCCATCCGGGCCTTTGGCTCACCTGCCTATGGCCAATGTGCAGAGCAGCAGGCTTGTTTTATTCTCTTTTACCCTTTTTGTCTTCAGATATTTGAGGGGTTTTGTCATTTTAGTTTGTGGTAGTCTTGATTTGTGTGCTTTGTTTATTTCTTTTCTTTAGGTAGTTTTGGCTAGGCAGCCATTAGCAAAGACTTATGTTATGTTTAGCCAAGGTTCCAACTCTGGTTTGTTTTTTTTACCAGCACACTAATTATATTTTTGTTCTCATTTCAGAACACAAGGTTTCAATTATTTTGATAAACTGTGTTCCTTTTATTTAATTTCCATTACTGCTATTTTGGAGTTTAGCTAATATTTTAGCTGACTATCAGCTTCAGTGTTTTCAACTATCAGCTTCAGCGTTTTCAGCTATCAATTTCAATGTTTTCAGCTATCAACTTTAGTGATTTCAGCTATCAGCTTCAACATTTTTAGCTATCAGCTTCAGTGTTTTCAGCTATCAAATTCAACGTTTTCCGCTATCAGCTTCAGCGTTTTCAGCTATCAACTTAAACGTTTTCAGCTATCAACTTCAGTGATTTCAGCTATCAGCTTCAACATTTTTAGCTATCAGCTTCAGTGTTTTCAGCTATCAAATTCAACGTTTTCCGCTATCAGCTTCAACATTTTTAGCTATCAGCTTCAGTGTTTTCAGCTATCAAATTCAACGTTTTCCGCTATCAGCTTCAACATTTTTAGCTATCAGCTTCAGCATTTTTAGCTATCAACTTCAGCAATTTCAGCTATCAGCTTCAGCATTTTTAGCTATCAGCTTCAGTGTTTTCAGCTATCAACTTTAGCGTTTTCAGCTATCAGCTTCAGCATTTTTAGCTATCAACTTCAGCAATTTCAGCTATCAGCTTCAGCATTTTTAGCTATCAGCTTCAGTGTTTTCAGCTATCAACTTTAGCGTTTTCAGCTATCAGCTTCAGCATTTTTAGCTATCAGCTTAAGTGTTTTCAGCTATCAACTTAAACGTTTTCAGCTATAAACTTCAGCATTTTCAGCTATCAGCTTCAGCATTTTTAGCTATCTGCTTCAGTTTTTTCAGTGATCAAATTTAACGTTTTCAGCTATCAGCTTCAGCATTTTTAGGTATTAATGTCAGCATCTTCAGTTATCAGTACTAGCATCTTCAGTAGCCAAATTCAGCTTACAGCATTCACACTAGCATGTTTGCAGGTAATGCTATATATCTAGTTCATAATTATGTTAAAAGTTATGGTTTTAAAAATGTAGTTTTAGTGTTTTCAATAAATGTTTATCCTGTGCGGCCCGCGACCTAAGGTGTGTTTTGGAATTTGGCTCCCTGTTCTACAGGATTACCTCATAGTATATGATCCTAAACGTTTGTGTGGACCACCTGCGTTACAAGTTTGCCCATTTCTCACCTGCAAACAGCCAGGATCCAGGATAGTTGTGACTAAGGCATTAACTAACACAAGCTACTTTGGCGCTACGTTTAACCAAAAGGATAAAAAAAAAACACTATTGTCACAGATCCCAAAGCTGTAATTAAGCCTCATTGATCAGTTAACAAAAGAGATTGACTGGAATGGCTCTAGACTTAGAAGAAGCAGTGGGATCGTTATCAGCTGACAGATAAAACTGTTTTTAAGTGGACACAACAGTCACACTAATCCCTGCTTCGGGACAAATCGCAGACACTGGACTTACACGATGTGAGCTAGGTTGAGCGGTTTCTCTGGCATGTCAGGAAAGAGAGGGTGAAGGGGCTCTCGGCTGGATGCGCAGCTCAGCGACTTGCTGAGGACGTGGGTTAGCTTCTTAGCAGGTGATTTCTGGCAGAAAAAGACGAGTAATTAATAACTGCAGCATCACTCGGGTTTATCAGAACGCCCCGTTACTACAGCCTGCAAACGGCTCGTCCATTGCAGACACACCTCCCCTGGCGTGCCTTTTTCTTCTCTTACCCATGACGTATACTCCTTCATTTGGTGCTGGTTGCTATGGGAACCACTAGCATGCCCCCTCCAGAAGCAGTCCTGACAGAGCTGGTAATTATGACATTGCTGGCAGCGGTAGCGGAAGCCCATCATACTCTCAGTATGGCAGTAGGAGCACTCGACCGGGTGAAAGACTGCAGGGAGGAGAGGCGGAGCCACACACAAACAGATGCGACTGTAAAACCCAGATATTTTGCACGTTCCAGGGAGGAAAGGATTCATTTTTGCATCGATTGAGGACAGGATTTAGTATTTTTGGTTGGTAAAGCTGTGTTTGAGCACAGCGCTGCCGCATGGGCGTCGTGCGTGCGGAGGTTGTGTGATAATGACTCCATCGCAGCGCAACATCCACGGCTCTGCGGTGCATCCTTCGCGGCGTTTGACTAATTCTGCGATTATGATGCAAAGCCGAACTTCATATTCTTACCATTCTCGACGTTGGCGAGCCGATGCATGAGCGGCAACCACACCAAACACTGAGGAGGCGGGTCTGACATCAGCGTGTCCAGGAATGTGTTGAGGGAGACCTTTTTCTGTTGACGTCGGTGCAAACAAGAGTGAGACATCGGTGGGCAAACAATCAGCGCTGTGGTTAGAGAAACCCTAACCTGCTGTGCAAAGCAAGCCCTCGCAGCCTGCTCGGTGTAGCCAAAAGACGGCCCCTCAAAAACCGCCATGGGTAATTTGAGAACCTCCCGCAGAAACTGGTCAAACTGTGAGTGCACCATTATTCCAGAGGAATCCGATATCTGTGAAAAGATATCTGGAAACGGCAGACAAAACACAAATTAATTCAACTAACTCCCAGTTTTTGGGTAATTACACGATACAATTACCCCACTTGCTTGTGAAAGCAGTTGTAGTGACAAAAACACCGGCCCTGTTTTTCCTCTACAAGCACAGATTTTCATCATTATGTAATGAAGCCTATCCTTGACGTGATGAATAATGACTTTTTTTGGCCACAAGCAGCCGGCCAGACCAGAACTCCAGCTGCATCTGAGATCAGCAGCCAGAAAAATACAGCATGCAGGAAAAAATACATAGAGATATGCATCATAATGCACAGCGCTAATGCAATCTGTTGATTTATCGCATAAGGGATTAAAGTGCCATTTTTCACAATTACAAATACGATGATTTGGTTTCTTACATCTTAATTTATCCAGAATCTTTCCTCCACAAATGGTTGCGAGGGTCATCTTCACCACGAAGACGCACATTTTGCCATGCCCCTCCCTGAAACACACAAGAAACAGTAGAAACATCAGGGTTATTTAATCCTGTGAGCCAGATCTTTGAGCGCGATAAATATTACTCCAAGATTTGAAGGTTTTATGATAGAATTCTGTAATTTTAACAATTTGTGTTCTATTGTTTCTTTGATGAATAATTCCCTATCTTGAGAAGTAATATTTTATTTTTCTATTAATATTATGGTTATATCTTACTTGAAATTATTTCGTTTTGCTTACCTCCTTATTACCTTTATATATACTATAAATAATTTTGTATGATGTTCAATAAAGTTCTTACAAAAAAAAATCTTCTGACAGTCTTTCAGAAGACAGATATGATTTTAAAATGAACATCAGAGTTGCAGTTAGGGGCGGACGGCAAAAAATCAATAATTAGATGCATCAATTACGGTCCACAAACGAATCGGATTTCAAATAATCGAAAAATCATTATGGTTTTGATTAAAAGTAATAAGCAGAAGTAAACGCGGGGCCTTTTTCACTTGGATCTTTTTGAAAAGCGCATAAATATGGCCGACTTTGTAGATTGCGTCATCCGCCCGGCGGCGGTTGGGAAGCATTTTGGCCGTTATTGTGTCAACAGTCAATTGGTTTTAGATAAAAGTCATAATGTGTGTAGGTAAAATGAAAGGGTAACACAAAAGGACAGCCAAGATTTGAAAAATGCAAACAAAGAAGGGGGCGGGGCTAGGGGAGGCAGGCTAAGCGGGGGAGGCGTGTCTGAGGTAACGTACAGTCACGCTACGTCCTCAATAATGGAGAGTAAAGTGGTGACAGTTTCACCGCAGAACTTTCTGTGGAAGTTGAGGATTTTTCCTCTCCACCTTCTCCCGCCGCAGAACCTTTTAGTTTCGAGCCGCTGGCTCAAGACGCTGCCTCAGCACTGTCCGACGGCCCGACTGTTGCCTAACTTCAAAGTCTACTGGAAGGTTGTGCAAGCCAGTAGATTTCTGACAACAGAAGGCAAAACACCTACGAGTCATGCTAAAGCTAGCATGATAAAAAAAAAAAAATGAACGAAAAAAACATATCAAAACTATATAAATGAACAAAAGTCTTAATACTGGGCCATGGAAGAGGAGACACTGTGACCGTTACCCTGGGCTCACACGGCATCCGGTTCGGTTCCGGTGTGGACGCTGGACCGATCCAGCTACAGCAGATGACTGACGTCGGCTACAGAAGGTTCCGAACTCACGTACGAATTCCCGCCATTTATGAAGGAAATACTAGTAAACAAACTTTCATTCCGCCTTGAGTTTGAATTATATTCACAACACTTCTTTTTCTGGATGATTCGTCTTCAAACGACGGGGAAGCATGGAGCTTTTATTAATACTTTTGTCTTCTACAGGCTTAAATATACATGTTTTACCGTGTTACACGTATTGTGTAACAAGTGGGGGAAACCAGGGTTGGTTGTTGCGATCACATAATGTTTACAACACGGGGAAAACAGCGAGTACAATGGAAGATAGGTTATATTTTGAAAAATGTGGGATGCACTTTACACTTGCTCGTTTGAAAAAAGAATTTGAAGCCTATGAAACGAGCCCCAGTGAGGCCAGACCGGCCTGGAGGTATGGAGAGAAAATAGACTCACTCTGATTTGTGCGTAATTCTTGATTTGTGCGTAAATTAGGATCAGTGCGTGCGTAAGAGGTGATCCGTGCATATTTTTAAAAGATTTTTTGTGTAATTAGTTTTAAGCTGTTGTCATTTTAATTTGTGCGTGTGAAAATTGTATTTTGTGTTTTTTACATTTCTGTGATTTTTTTACTTTTGCAAAAAACGTTACAAATCAAGAATTATGCACGCACAAATCCAAAGGTATGCACGAATCAAAAATACGCACGCACAGATCCTAATTTACGCACAAATCAAGAATTACGCACGCACAAATCAGAGTGAGTCTATTTTCTTTCCATATGGATGTGGTGTGAGTTCCTCGCACACTTTACAAGTTACATAAAGACTCCGGCATCTACACCAGAGCTGGACCGGATGTAGTGGGAGCCCGGGGTTATACATTCAAAGATGGGCGGGGCTTTGATACTGGGGCTGTAGAGCATGACGTGAATCTGACGTGGGACTAACATCGGTTGACAAAAGTCAACATTTAAACAAGTTTATTTTAAATTATCAAACATTTTGCAAGGACCAATATTCAGTACTTTTAACGCCCCATTTGTGCAGCCAAAAATAGTTACTGTTTAGTTACCCTTTAAATATGTGGGGAACACAACAAATTAGTGAACTCACATTGTACGGTTTTACAAGGAGAACGAGGGGAGAAACTGTTCAGGGGGTAAGTGTTCTCCTGCAAGCCACATGAGGCTCTTTCATCTCTCCATGGTGGATCCTTGGCCAAATATAAAATAAGTCATGGAGACTGCTGACCCAGACATGTCGACCGTCTGAGTCAGCACCTCCCTGCTAATGTCTGCTTAACCAAAACTAACTAAAGAAAACAAACAAATCAAGACTACCAAACCCCAAACTAAAATAACAAAACCCAGCAGTGTAAGACTGCTGAAGACAAAGAGGGAAAAAAGAACAAAAATAAATAAAATATTATTAATTTTAAGTAAGGACTACTTCATTAGCACTTCTTTAATTTTGATTAAATGTATAAATTGATGGCTGAGGTTCACTCATCCCTGTTGACCTCTTATTTCCTCAACCCTACCTCCAGAATACACAAATTTTTATTTAGAGCAGAACTTTGGGAAAGAGTTTGATCTTTTAATAGATAAAAGCACATTTTATCTTATGCTGCTCAACATTGGTTACCACTGAGAAGATCCTGTTTGGCACAGAGCGTCTTTTATTTTGAAAATAAGTAATAATAATAAAAAAAAGGTTCATTTTATAATTTTGCTTTTGTTTGTGCCAAAAATACATATTTATAAAGGTTACAATAAATGAGTAAGACTATGCGGCTCCTTCTAGGTTTCGATCAGTAGAAAACGAGCCCAAATGGCTCTTTTACGGGGAGAGGTTGCCGACCCCTAACCTAAAGAAACTTCCACCATCGTTAGAAAAGGCTAAGTGAATAGATAAGTCAATCTAAACCTTTGAGACTGTATTTTGTGGTGGAGAACGACGGTTTCCTAACGTTGCTCCCTATGTCAGAGATACAACAACAGTTCCCGTCGCTTCTTCACTGACACGACCATCCCAGCACTATAAACCGAGACCAAAGCTCGATTCATGGCAGTGGTTGTGAAAGCTGACAGGACAGCATTAACTCTCGGACTTCAATCACCACAGAATCATCCCTCACAATAACTGCGCATCTTTAAACCGAAGACCGGCAGCTAAAATCTCATGTCCTCCACACTCAGATAATGACTGAAAGCTGTATTGACGATCGTTCCATAACTGTAATGCTGCTTCCTGAATCGAACTGTGTGGCGCCTCAAGATTCCCGCCCCTAAATGTAGTAAATCATTTCCATCCCCTTGAGTCTTCATGGCCACATTTCAGGCTTCACTGGCTACAGCCAAACGTTCAAAGTAAATAAGCAGTTATGATATTTTACACACGGGTCATATGCTGCCAGGAGGAAGTTGAGCAGCAGGCTGATGGACTGCTCCACGTTGATTTGGTGTGTGGTGGGCAAACGCTTGTTCAGCTGGTAAAAGATGGTGGACAGCACCACTTCTAGACGAGCCACCGACAGCTCCGCGCTGAGGTCCATGTTGTTGAGGCCGTTCTCGCGGAACGCCTCGATGAGGTTCCAAATATCGACCAAATGCACTAGAAAACAGAGACATAAAACGTGCATTTTCGTGGGGGAAATAGTGAGAGAATGATGTGCGTTGAACTTGACTCACAGTTGCATTTCTTCTGCACAAATCGGAGTTTGCAGGCGGTTCTGTATGTTGACAGTCGTATGGAATCCAACTCTTGAGCCCCTGAGGAAGATTTAGTTAATACCGCAAAAGAGAAGAAGGCAGCAAACAGATTTTTCAGGGTATGTAATTTAAAAAAAAAAAGACAATAATCCAAAAGCAAATTAATTTGCTAATTTCTAAATATTACACACTAAATATTTGTGTTTTGGGGAAGTAACCGTATGATTACGCAATTAAGAGTTTTTTTCTCATTTTTTTCTTTCCCAGTCTTTTTTCACTAAACAATTATTTTGATTCAGACTTTTTCTTCAAATTGGAGTTTAGTACTCCATCACCATCACAAACCAACGCGGATGACATCGATGGACGCCCTTTATCTTTGTGATGCTTGGCTCATGTGGAACTTATGGAGAAGGATTTGCCACTTTTATGGCCAGTGAGTAAACCAGAGCTGCTTAAATCAAGCTGAGCTGTGAGCACTTACTCATCTCCACATACAGTTGCCTTCTGTCTGCCATGTTGTCGTCCCTCTCCTCACAGTCTTCAATCATTCTGGTCAAGAGAAGAAAACAACGTCTTAACATTTGACATCGATGAAGATTCATGTTAAATTTCCTCTTTGTACAATACTTCTCTTATTTTGGTAACTTCTACAGACCACTTATTCAAATGCATTTCTTGAAAGGATTTTGATGGATGATGAAGGAGTTGTATTACATTTAGACAAACTAGATCAAATTAAAGCCATGCGTGGCACTGTACGGCCCACAGGTGCTACCCACCCCCACCCTAAGGCCCCTCCTAATGCTACACATCCCCCCACTTCTGCCCATGCCACCCTGCTCAGAGCCGCACACTTTTTTCAAAATGGCGGCATTTCTTTTGCATTTATCCCCATAGCAACCATTTTATTTTTTGATCACCTGGGGTTGGCGAACAGCTCTATGTCATTTTTAGAAGAATCGGAAAAAGTAAACGTTTGGATTTCCTTGGCAACCAAGGTTTTTTTGGTTAACAAAGCCAAAATTCCACATTGCATTCAGCTCAAGCCAATGTTTCATGTGTTAAATTATAATAAATGTTTTAGAAAAAAAATGTGTGAGCAAAAAGGGAAAAGGCCACTTTTCTGAGCTTGTCCTACTAAAGTTATTCACAATCAACAAAATTTAAAGCCAACATTTTTCCCCAAGTAGCTTCCCAATGATGCTCGAGTGTTATGTGTTTTAGTGTTATGTAATTATGAAGCAATCGATCAAAATCCCTAAGAGGAGAAAAATCTTTTTGAAAAAACAAAATAGAGAACTAAACGCCATCTTGAATTTTTGAAAACTTCTTCCCATGATCAAAGGTCAATAAAATTTTAGTTATGGTTGCAGATTTTTGAATTTTTGAGATAATCACTTGGACAAAAGTTGTCTTTCCCAATAATAAAGAAAAATGTGAAGATTGTCAAATCTAACAAAAATTTCAGTAGTTTCTGTGTCCATCCCATAATAACATTAAATATTCTTTGTATATGCCCAACATGGTCCAGAAGACATTTTGGCCCCATTCAAATTTCAGATGGTTTCTCCTATTGTGATGTCAGTTTTTTTGGGGGGGGAGCATTCACTATGTCCAAAATTCATTAATTCATTTTCTAAATTTTGATTAGTTTTTGAATATGTGGCGATAGTGCTGGGCGATATGACGATACAAATTGTGTGGGTGATAGAAAAGTGTCTAATGTACCATTTCTCTTCTATTGTTTCATTTTATTTGTTTATCTTTATTGATGAACTTTTGTGCAAAATTGTCTTTTCCTACAAAAAAAATGGAAACTGTTGTGTACTTTAAAAAAACGTTTCTCATTTGTAACTATTCAGTTACCTGAAAAAATAAAGCAAGTAATGACATTTAACTGAAAATAGACTTTGTATTAGGGCTACCATAAACGATTATTTTAATAGTCGACTAATCACTGATTATTTTTTCCGATTAGTCGACTAATCGGGTCATGCGCAAACTGGAAATAAAGATGCTGAAGTTGATAACCAGCTAAAATATTAATTAAATGCCAAATTAGCCTAAAAGACAAATAGAGCCAAAGTTAGCCAAAATAGCTGGCATGCTGCTGAAAGAATAGCTAAACTCCAAATTAGCCTAAAAAACAAACAAAAAAAAAAAAACAACTAAATTAGCCAAAATAACTATCATACTCCTGCTAAACTCAAAATTAGCTTTAAAAAAAATCAAAAATTAGCCAAAACAGCTAGCATGTAGCTGAAATATTAGTTAAATTCAAAAATAGCCAAAAAAAAAAACACTTAAGTTAGCCAAAAACAGCTAGCATGTATATTAAATAGTAGCTAAACTCCAAAATAGCCTTAAAAAAACGTAATAAATGCCAAAGTAGTCCAAAAAGCTAGAACAATGCTATTATAGCTTTCAACTTTACTACACTCTGACTTATTACAATATAAAGTAATGATTAATCGACTATTAAATCAGTCGTCTACTATTTTAATAGTCGATTAGTCATCGATTAGTCGACCAAACGTGGCAGCCCTACTTTGTATTTTGTGATATATATATTGTTATTGTAATAAACAATTTTTTTTCATATCGCCCAGCACTATGTGGCCATATAGCGAAATTTTCGCTCGAAGGTGTAATTTGCAAAAAGAATTGCAAAAACAATCTGGTCCTTGCAGTCCAGGACTGCTGCAGCCAGAATAAATGGTGTGTCGTGTGTGAAACTCGCCAAGCATCAACTGGAAACATTGAAAACTTATTTTAAAGCAGATTTCTGAGTGAGTTGCAGAAAACCCATTTTAAGATACTTTCTGCAAGCTTTGCTCTGCAGATCTATTGCACAAATGTGCCTCTTTTAAACGTTACTCCACCAAATATGCACCATAAACACTTTTTTTTTGCTAAATTCATAAAAAATTTGCTTTGTGATTTCTGCTTTAGAATCAAACTGTTTTTTTTGAGAGACTACCTATAGATGCTAAAGTGTAGCCTCTCTCGGGGAGGGGGCTAAACGGGCCGCATGGTTCATTCTGCTCCACTGCCCTACAACAGAAACTCAGACCCTGCCGCTCACATACCAGACCCTCACTTTCTTTTTTTTTTTTTAGACCGTTTTAAGGAGAGCCACGACTCTACGGCGGCGACCATCGGCATTGTTTCAGAAAAACTTGAGTTAAACAATGACATGGCTGTGGAAGGGGCAGGGTTGCAGAGGGAATGCTCACACCATGCCTCGCTGCACACTGTCTGAGGCAATCTAATACACCTAGTCATGTGGTTTGTTGCCATGGCAGCAAAGATCAGCCGCCTCATTCCTAAAAACACATAACACCTCCCACTGCAGAGCAGAAAAAGTTTGTGGAGTAAATTTGTGTCAGTAGAACTAATCTTTAAGGATGAGGGACTTTTTATGCATTTTTTTTTTTTTAATTATTGTCTGATTATTCACACTTTTTTTGTTTGCTTCACAGTTTTGCACAATTGTGAGTAAAAAGTTTGAAAAGTATGTTTTATTATTTAAATACATAATTCTAGAGGAGAAAATAACTTTAAATGAGGACAAAATTAATAATTTTACCAATAAAATTACCAAAACAATAGTAAAAATAGTCACTTATTATACTTTTATTATGAAAATAGTAAAGCTTTTTTGGAGTTAAAGATGAATAATGTAAATATATTATATATTCTGAATATCTCTGATTACTTGCACTGAAAGGGAGAGAATTTGGAAGCAGAATTTGAAAAAAAAAAATAGATAAATAATATTACAGATATTTTCCCCTATATTGCATGCAGCACATTCTGAGTGAGAGCTGACTGAGTGACCTTCCACAGTCTCTTCCCAGCCTTGGTAATATCTGGGATTGATACAATCTTCTGCAGGAGGAGATTTTAAACAGGCGCAGCTCATCCCGCCTGTATATATCGATAAAAGGAAAAAGATAATCAGTGTACCTTTCATAAAGCACCATGGTGGCGTTCCTTCCCCTTTGCGAGTTATTACACACAAGGCCAAGAAATTTTCTGAACCGGCGTCCGGAGCAAAAACCCTTTTTCAAGCCGCACAACAGAACCGGCTTGTGTGAACAGGCCCGAGTCACGATATCTGAAATTAGAAGCTGCAGGCAAGGATACAGTGTGCGCTGCCTCTATCTTTAACTACAAATGAGAAGGGCCCACATTCTTGAACAGCTTTGCCGAGTCTCTAGTTGCAGACCCCAAACCTCATTCTTGGCGTAAACCCAGCAAACATTGCTCTTTCACTGTGCCACACGCTGTCAGTATTAGGAAATAAATGCCCTTAAGAGAGATCATCTTCTGGCAGTTATTTTACAAAAGAAAACACCCAAAATGTACCTTTTTGCTTCATATTTCTAAAGCAGGTCACAGTTAATTTATGCCCCTCTTGCCAAACTTGGATGGAGCAATCATGAAGCATTTCCAAATACAAGCAATTACTTGGGTTATGGTCCAATCTGTCGAGCTGGCTTGGGACGCTCCACGCCAGCTGTTACCAGGATGGAGTTATTTTTACATCACTGCATCCTGTCCTGCCACAGGAACAAAGATGCTTCGCCGCAGACTTAAGGTTAATTAGCTGCTGTGATTTGGAGCCATGGTAAAGGCCACATGAACAGCAGGGGGGAAAAAAGTTTGATCACCATGGTTTCAGCTCCAGAAAGACAAAAACTGTGACAGCAGCAGCTACAAATTTACGGCTGCTTTGTGTCTTTTTTTTTTTTTTTTTTTTGGAAGAATGGATTCTTTGTTGGTCCAAATAGGAGTCAGAAAACACACAAGAGATGATGATAAATAGATGACATCATTCAGTTAAGAGGTGATGTTCCCCAGCACTGCTCACCTGTCACTCTCTGGTGACACCTGTGTGGACGCCAACGGTACAAAATTGTGTTTTGGTTCCACGAAAACGCCACGAATGTGTGTTTTACCGTCCGACCCGGACAAAGTGGTGGCCGGTGCGTGCAGCCGCACCAGCAGCGGGCTGCAGCACTTTGCACGAGACTTACCAGAACGTCTTCCGCGGCGCGTCACGCAACATGACTTTCTCCCATCCAGGAATGCGGCGCGTCCCGCGGCGGCGATCAGGGCTTCTTTGGCGTGGAGTGCGGCATCGCTTCCGCGGGAGGAGGTCGCCGCTTTTCCTGGTGGCGATGGTGGTGGTGTTTGTGGGCTGAGCGCGAGGCAGCAGACGCTGCTGCCTTCCCCTGTGCGATGACGTAATGCGGAATCTCTCCACATGCGCCACTTTTCTGCACAATCTTCACGTCGGACGCGGAGACGGGGCGAACGGCGGGGGAACGACGAGGCGAGGGACCGTCTGGTGATGGGGAGTCAGACGGGTCCACATGGAGCCGCGATCCGCGCCAAATCCATCGATTGTGATGGACAGCGCGAGTCCTGCCTCGATGACGTCATGGGGACAAACATGCGTTTACATTCGGTGATAACACAGACTGGTTTATTCGTTGTTTAATACATTATAAAAAAAATAATGTGAAAATAAACTCCCTAAAACAAGGATGTCAAACTCAATCGCACAAGGGGCCAAAATCCAAAATACACCTTAGGGCCAAACAGGACAAACATTTGTTGAACACTCAAAAAAATGTTTTTTTAACTTTAAAACCATAACTTTTTAACATAATTATGAACTAGATATATAGCATTACCTGCAATAATGCTATGTGTGAATTCTGTAAGCTGAATTTGGCTGCTTAAAATGCTAGTGCTGATAACTGAAGATGCTGAAGCTGATAGCTGAAATCACTGAGGTTGATAGCTGAAAACGTTGAATTTGATCAGTGAAAACGCTGAAGCTGATAGCGGAAAACATTGAAGTTTATCGTTGTAAATGCTGAAGCTGATAGCTGAATACGTTGAAGTTGATAGCTGAAAACAGTAAAGCTGATAGCTGAAAACGCTGAATTTGATAGCTGAAAATGTTGAAGTTGATAGCTGAAAACGCTGAAGCTGATAGCTGAAAGCACTGAAGTTGATAGCTGAAAACGCTAAAGCTGATAGCTGAAAACACTGAAGTTAATCCCTGAAAACACTGAATTTGATAGCTGAAAACGCTGAAGTTGATAGCTGAAAACGCTAAAGCTGATAGCTGAAAACACTGAAGTTAATCCCTGAAAACGCTGAAGTTGATAGCTGAAAACGCGGAAGTTTATCGCTGTAAATGCTGAAGCTGATAGCTGAAAACGCTAAATTTGATAGCTGAAAACGCTGAAGCTGATGACTGAAAATGTGGAAGTTGATAACTGAAAACGCTGCAGCTGATAACATTGAAGTTAATCCCTGAAAACGCTGAAGTTGATAGCTAAAAACATTGAAGTTGATAGCTGAAAACACTGAAGCTGATAGCTGAAAACGTTGAAAAAGTTGATGTGACATTCAGCAGTGTTTGCCCCTCCTTTGCCCTCTCCTGGGTGCCACAGCTGCATCACGTTGGTCATCAGTCCTCAGGTTATTTAAGAAATTGTATTTCGGTTTTTCAGTGTCACAGTGTCTTGTGTTCTCAGCTCTTTTTTGCCCACTCTCTTGGAGTTAAGTTTTTGTAATTAAAACTTTTGGTTGATCTGCGACCTGGTTTCAAGTCCTTCCTGCTCTTGGGTTCCATCCTGCCTACAAGCCGTAACAGTTGATGGCTGAAAATGCTGAAGCTAAGCCAAAGAGCAAGTATGTGGCTGAAAAAATAGCTAAACTTCAAAATAGAAAAATAAAAAACAGAAAAATCCCAAATTAGCCAAAACATTTAGCATGTAAATTTTAGCCTATCTCCAAAAAAGCTTTAAATTTTTTTTTTTAAAAAGCCTAAATTAGCCAAAACAGCTAGCATGTAGCTAAAATTTCAACTTCAAAAATAGCCTAAAAAACTGAAAAAGCCTAAATTTGCCAAAACAGTTAGCGTGTAAATACTAGCCTTTCTCCAAAACAGCCTAAAACGTTAATTTAAAGAAGCCTAAATTAGCCAAAACAGGTAGCATGTAGTCGAAATATTAGCTAAACCCCAAAAATAGCCTAAACATTCTTCCTAGCAGATGCCAAAATATTCCAAAAAGCTAGCAAAATGCTGATTTTTTAAAACTCTAAAAATCACAACTTTTTAACAAAATTATGAATAATAAAAAGCAGGAATATTATTCCATGATAAATCAATTTAAACCTTTAGTAACTTTCAACATTTTACTCCCCATAAAAATATATGTTGTCAAAATTATATGTTATAAATTATAAATAAATGCAAAATAATAATCCAAGATTACTTAATCTCATTTAAAGTCACATTTATGCACACTAATTAGCTCACATTTGACTTTATGAAAACTTTTTTTTCTTCTATAGATACAAAAACTACAGTAATTGTCAGACTTGCTCTATAAATTAGCCTATACTCACTTTTAGTGCTGAATATTTCTTTAACAGTCACATGATCTTAAGTTTATGCCAACTATCTCATATTTTATATATGAATGGAACATAGTATGGAAACAGATTTTGTTCATGATTTTGATGGTTTTAGTTGGGTTTTTTTGACTGCCTACAACATCGTACAACATGACCGTTTTGGCAGTGGGTCAGTGATGGTTTGGGGTGACACTGATGTTATATGGGCCTGACTCAAATCGAGCACATCTGGGACATCATGTCTCCGTCCATTCACCAATGTCAGGTTGCACCACCAACTGTCCAGGAGCAGACATGTTCTCTGGTCCAAGTGTGGGAGGAGATCCCCCAGGAGGCCATGCCCTCATCAAAACCATAGCAAGACATTTCTAAGGAAGTCATACATTCACGTGGAGGCCACACCCACTTCAGACAAACTGTATGTCCAAGTTAGTTCAGCCTTTAGTGGTTTTTTGAGTAATGTTTAGTATGATTCAACATCCAGACCTCCAAAGGCTAATACATTTAATTTCCATCAGCAATTTTTAAGTTTTTGTGTTGTCATCACACGCAACTATGTATGTATTTTGGCATTTATAAAGATTATTTCATTTGTTTGGGTATAGGATGTGTTTTTGTTCCCTTTATTCTTTAGATCAGTTTATGTTGGTTTAGATCTGTATGACTTTACAATATCTTCAAACTGTAGATAAACTACAAACTATCATAAAAAAAATACACATGTAATGCGCTGGAAAAAAATCAAAGCAAGATTTTTTGATCCCCTATAAATATGGACCTGTAAAGAAAAAAAAATGATGAAAAATACATTTAAATCTAAAAGTGAAAAGCAGATAACATAACTTTGAAATACATTTGCACAATAATTCACCAAAGTACAACATAGTATGCAACACTGTAATGACAATGTAGAATATTTTACTGATAAAATCTTGATCTTACAACTCAGAGCAGAAGAGGCTCAAGGATGTTTTCTCTGCAGGAACTTAGAGGTTGCTAAGTGACTGTAAGGAGTTGAAAACTCTTTTATATAAAGTTACATTTTTCTACGAAGGAAAGTAAAAGGAACAGAAATTCATAAGATGCTACATAGTTCAAATATTTGAACTCTGGCTTCTGCAGGACCTCGGATCACGTCTGTGTCAATGACTTAACACTGAAAATGGCCGCCCCTCGACGCGCGGATCGGGTTTGGTGTGAACGCAGCTTTAGGCTTTTTTATTTATAATAGGAGTTGCTTTGCCAAATCTTGTAGTTGCTAGAGAAACCCCAAGCTACTGTGTGGCTCCGCGCCTGCTCTAAATTAAAATTCTTGCTAAATAATGCTGAAATGTAATTAGACTTTGACATGATGTATAAAGATCTAAGCATATTTTTTGTAAATTAAAAGCAGCCAATTAAACTACATACATTTACATTAATTTCAGTAGTTTAGTTATGATTTTTTTCTAAAAGGTTAGCTTAAAACCTTTAAATTTTACTAAGGTCTTTTTTTCATCAACCTTTATTTAACCAGGGAATTCCTATTGAGGTTAAAAATGTTTCAAAGGGTAAAGAAGGGTTCATTCATACACATACACACCAAGGGACAATCAACAACAATTAACACTAAAATTCATAAAATTATTTGAAAAATTAACTCAACATTCAAGTTTGGTGAATCGTGAATCACTTTTTGGCATTTCCCTTTAGGGGTCCATTCTACTTCCTGAGAGAGCATTTTTTTTTTTATCCGGGCTGGGGACAGTCACAGGGAGACCCAGACTTGGGTAAAATGAAACCAATATCTAAAAAAAAAAAAAAAAAATTAAAAAATTAGCAGCATCAACAGCATTAGCATTATTGAAAATGGCTGAGGATATGACAACAGCATTCGACAAAAAAAAAAAATCATCCAATTGGTGTTTTCATTGATTTGAAGAAGGCTTTTGACACAATTGATCAAAACATTCAGTTAGCCAAACTTCAATCTCATGATATTAGAGGTGTTGCATTAAAATAGGTGATTAGTTACTTAGAGAATCGTCAGCAGTATATAGAATATGCAGAACATGTATCAAAGCTCCAAAAAATATATTATGGTATTCCACAAGACTCAGTGCTGGGACCATATTTTTTTATTTTTATTTTATACATAAATGATCTTTGCGATATCTCCAAAATATTGTAATTAGTTTTGTTTGCAGATGACACCATTTTTTTTTGTTCTGGGAAAAACTTGGATCCATTAGTTTCTACTATCGAGCAAGAAATGATTTCACTTCAGGAATGGTTTAATAGAAACTTAATTTGAACAAAACAAAGTTTGTGTTGTTTAGTAACAAAAAAATCCACTTCATATCTTGATTTGAAATGGAATGGTTTAATATAGAAAGAGTTCATGAATTTTGATTTTTGGGGTTTATTGTTGATGAGAATTTAAAATGGAAGCAACATATTGTTTATAAAAAACTAAAAATAAGTAAAAATGTTGCAATTAATTACAAAGCCAAGCATTTCTGTATTTCTCTTTGATTTTACCATATTGTTCATTTTGTTTGGAAGTCTGGGGTAATTCTTATGAGTCAAACTTAGAACCTTTATTATTCTGCAAAAAAATCATTGCGAATAATGCATATGACTCCCTTCAATGAGAACACCTATAAACTATTTTTTAAGTCAAGAAAACTCAAATTTAAAGCTTTATGTTCTCTGCAGACACAGCTAGTAATGTTTAAAGACAAAAATGTTATGTTTCTATGTAGTTTACACAATATTTATGTTATAAATGAAGGAATTGGTAGAAGAAACAATGACTTTAAGATACCTAAAGGAAAAACTAAACTTAAACAAATAACCATTTCCTTTGCTGGGGTTAAAAATGGAATGTGTTGGATAATGAGCTGAAAAAGTGTTTGTTTTAAGTTTAAATGTAAAAACAAAATGATTGATTTTTATGCAGCATGATGTAAATATTGTCTTCCTGTTTGTATTTTGTTGTTGTTGTGGGTTTTCATTTTGTGTTTGTTTTGATTAGAACCACCCATTTAGTTATTTGTTTGTAATATTTGTAATAATAAGAGTGCGGTAGGGATGTATAAGACTTTGTCTTCATCCTACTCCTGTTCTTCCTCAGTGGATTGTATTTATTGTACATTCTAATTGAAAAAAGTACAAATAATTACAAAAAATGTGAAAATCAGAAAAAAAAAGTTAGAACTTAGAATTATTTATCAATTTCATAAAGTATTAAATTTTTGATAATAATAAAATGGCTGTTATTCATAAAGGAGGTTTAAACCATAAATACTTTTCAACTTCATGGTTAAAGCCCTCACAAGGAAGCGATATTTTGGAACTACAAGTACAATTTTTGTGATCAATTACATTTAGCTAACTTTTAAAACGTTTTTATCACCAATTAATTTTTATTGTATATTATTATCAACGAATCACTTAAAATTAAAAAGCAGCCTCTATCCAGGGATTGAAAACAGTAATCTGATTACAATATAATCCAATTTACATGTTTAGAGTAAACAATCAACTTCTTTGAAGAAATCCATGAGAATATTTTTGCAAGATTCAATAAAAATACTTTTCCTGTATTTTCCTCCACTATGACAGGGCATTAAAACCAAAAATAAACATTATTCTTCATTTGCAGGGATTATTGTCTTATTATTCCCAACGAATCAGACGCTGGGAAATACATCAGTTAGAACAACCCTCTTCGCCGCCCCCGAACTTCCCTTGTTGCTAAGCAACCTCATCAGAAGATTGAAGCAGACTTTTAGTTTGTTTCATCCGAGAAGGAAAAGTTTCTGCTCTGACTTCAAGGCAGGAATTCAAACATCCATCAACACAGGTAAGTTGATATCCCACCGTTTTTAACGCTTTCACTTTCCGCCATGACAACGACCCCCCCGACTCATTAATTTGTCATGAAGTTCAAGGCTGCGGGGAAGTGAGGCTGTTTGAAGTTTTGCGTTGGAACTTTTGCGTGTTTGGTCTGTTTTGGGAGGAGGAAGAAACTCGACTCTAAATAGATTTTATTGACTTTAATTAAAGGGAAACCATGTCTGGTGTTGAACCTCTCAGCTCTCCTAACAGTCAACACGGTGAGTTCATGCTGCACTACATAAAACAAATGTTCATTTTATTTTAGAAT
Source organism: Oryzias javanicus (assembly GCA_003999625.1). Classification (NCBI taxonomy): domain Eukaryota; kingdom Metazoa; phylum Chordata; class Actinopteri; order Beloniformes; family Adrianichthyidae; genus Oryzias; species Oryzias javanicus. Next base: position 30,891,486 of record CM012453.1, on the reverse strand, counting down.
GTGTTTTATCACAAAATTCATCAGAAAGTGGTGGCAAAATTCATCTAAAGTCAGCTTTTTGTGTGTTAAGATGAACATTTGGTTGGACTTCTAACATTTAATTTAGTTACCAATGTTCCATTTTTTACATTTTTTTCAGTTTATATGCAGCCTGTGAAATAGTGGCACTTTTATAAATATAAAACTCATTCAAATGAAATATGTTTGAGCTTCTTAAATTTAAATTTAAATGTCAGATACTCTTTGAGCAGTTTGACAGTTTATTCCACACATTTTTTTTTTGTAAATAAAACAACAAACAAGTTATCATTGGAGAGTTGGGAGCAAGTCTGAGAACAGTAATATGAATCATTATGTAAATGAGGTGGGCTTCTTGGTATTTGATCCATGTTCCGATACTGAACGGCGCTCGTGGCACTCAGACTCACCTGGACTCGTTTCTATACCTGTTATGATCTTGTAAACTCAGCTGTTTACTGCTACTTTGGTTCAATTATTGTTTTATCCATTAAAAAACAGACAGCATTAATCTATGGAAGTTTTTCTGTTACATCAATTGTGAATTTTTTTTTAGACCTTTGAATTTTCTTTATTTTTTTTTTACTTTAGAATTTTTGTTGAGATGCAAAAAAAAAAAAAACTTTACATTTTCTTTCTTAATTTTTTTAAAACATTTGAATTTTCATTCTAATTTTTTACAGCCTTTAAACTTTCTTTCAGAATTTTTTTAAAACCTTTGAATTTTCTCCCTGAATTTTCTTTCAGAACTGTTTTTAAAACCTTTGAATTTATTTTGTTTTTTTTCTACCTTAGAAGTTTTGTTGAGATGTAAAAAAAAACTTTACATTTTCTTTCTTAATATTTTAAACATTTGAATTTTCTTTCTAATTTTTTTAAACCTTTAAACTTTCTTTCAGAATTTTTTTAAAACATTTGAATTTTCTTTCTGAATTAAAAAAAGTAAGATTTTTTTTGTCATATTAAAACAAAAAACTTTAAATTTTCTTTCAAATGTTTTTAAAACATTTGAATTTTCTTTCTGAATTAAAAAAGTAAGATTTTTTTTGTCATATTAAAACAAAAAACTTTAAATTTTCTTTCAAATGTTTTTAAAACCTTTGAATTTTCTCTCAGAATTTTCTTTTTGAACTGTTTTTAAAACCTTTGAATTTTCTTTATTTTTTTTCTACTTTAGAATTTTTATTGAGATGTAAAAAAAACTTTTACATTTTCTTTCTTAATATTTTAAACATTTGAATTTTCTTTCTAATTTTTTTAAACCTTTAAACTTTCTTTCAGAATTTTTTTTAAACCTTTGAATTTTCTTTTTTAATTAAAAAAAACATAAGAATTTTTTTGGTCAGATTTAAAAAAAAAAACTTTAAATTTTCTTTCATTTTTTAACCCTTGATTTCCCACAGAATTTCTGAAAATCAAGGTTTAAAAAACATTTTATTAAGAAAATTCAAAAGTTGAAAAATAATTCAGAATGAACATTCAAGGGTTAAAAAATTCAGAATTGATGGAACAGAAAAACTTCCATATAAATCAGTTTGGAATCTTTGATTTAGTTTTACTCCCTGTGAAAAGGGAATCATTGGATCAATTAACGAAAGTTAAACTTGTTACATTTAAAATGTTTAGTTTTTATAAACCATCAACCTAAAAAAATAATACTTTTAACTGTAGAAAATTACGTTTTTGTTAATTGATCCAATGTTTCACGTTTTACATTCTGTTCACACACACTACAGATCTCTGCTGTTTATTAGTTGTTTGTTTGTTTGTTGCTGACATTAAACTAATGTATATATAAATATATTCTCGTTAGAGCATGTTTGCACGTCAGTTTAGATGAATTGGAAAATCCCAGAAATTTTGGGACAATTTATTCTCAATTTAGTTTTTGTCAATGTTTGATGTGCAGCAAATACCTGAAGGAAAAAAAAAAAATAAAGATGATGTCACAACTCAAAATATACACACACGTTTGATTCTATTAAAATTGAGTAGTCCGAAGCTTTTACATTTTTCTTGTCTTAAACACGATTTATTAAAAGTTAAATTTCCTAAACACAAAATTAAGTAATTAAGATTTACTGCTTTTTTATGATTGATCTTAATAATTTTGTCAACAATAAAAAAAAAACAAAACAACAAATGAACCAATTATGGGATTATGTTGCATTTCAAAGCAATTAATGAAAATTCTGAAAAAAATCAGAATTTTTCTGCTCCAAATTTAGTATTAGTACAATTTTTGCAAAGTGTTTACACATTAATCAAAACGATTTTTGTAGGTATTAAAATGTGTATTTAAGTGAAGCTGATGTGTTTTCCTCCTTTGCTCAGCCAGATGGCATCCTTTCACCACACAGGAACCCTCCCTTCTCTCCAAACACTGGAACTAGTTCCTCTGTTCTTTCACTGATGCTTCTGGAGTTTGAAGACTGTGGCGTCAAAACATGAGCCAGTAAAAACAAAAATGTTGTTTGTCACACCCAAATCCAGCTGAATGATTAGTCTTAAAATATAATGAGGTTGAGTAAATCCTGTGGGATATTTACATGTTTTAGATTCATCATCAGTTGTGTTAATTTAGCTCAATTTTTATTATCTGATGATGTAACTAATATAGAAAAAAAAAAAACAGCGTTGAATATAAATGGATTTTGTTTTTGTTGAGATCTTGGAGCTGTCTGCTCCGATGGTCCGTCACCATGCGTCACCAGGATTATCCACCGTATCACCGAGATGAAGAAGCTAATGGAAAGCTGGTGTCAACAGGTAAGAGGATAGAATGTTTGATCACGACTGGAGTTTCATGCATAAAAGCGTTTTTCTTTTGTTCCTCTCCAGTCTGGAAAAGATGAGACAAACCGGGACGGCGTGCATCACAGTGAGACTTTGAGTCTGGAGCAGAAGGTGAATGGCGTGCTGGGAGAGGCGCTGCACCTGACTGAGCGTTTGGAGGCGGATCGTCAGAACGCAGAGAAGGCTCTCCTCCAAGAAAAAGAAAAGAGTCGATTTTTAAAGAATAAATTTGCCTCGATTTCATCCTGGAGGCAAAAGGAGAATTCTTCGGTTGTCCAGAAAGGTGTGTCAGATCTCCAGTGTGATTCTGCAGCACTGACACTCGTGAAGTTCTTGTTTGTTTGTTTGTTTGTTTTAGAGCATGAGGCATGCAGAAAAGACATCAAGCAATTCAGGAGTCAGCTTAGACTCGAACGAAAGAAATTCAACCAAATCCAAGAAAAGCTGTCCCGCGCCACGGTTTTGAACCAGCACCTACAGGAGGACTTGAGCTTCGTCCAAAAACAAATTCTGATAGTAACAGAAGATCTGGACCACCAGAATGACCTCATAGATCAATTAAAGACCACACAAGCTGAGGTAGATTTCACTTTTTAGAATTATTTAGTGGAAAATATGATTAAATTAATTTCCAGATATTTTTTCTTGCCTTTCCTTCTCAAACTTTTCAAGTGTTTATGTGTCATTTAGCTTTGAAAACATTATCAACAATAAAGAGAAGTAAACTGCATTCTTTTAGGCGGATGATGTCTGCTCAGAAACACGAAGCAATCTTCTCCAAGCTCAGGAGAAGTTAAAAGCGGCACAAGTTGACAAAGAGAAGCTGTTAATGGAGTGTGAGCTGCTGCCGATGCGGAAACGAACCGAGGAAAGATTGTGAGTAACTTTCCTAATGACGGAAGAACCAGCGTGTCAGCATCGCCCGAAAAATACAAGCTAGGCACACAATTAAACATTGATGACTTGATCATATTTAATTAGTTCAAGAAATTAAATATTTTCACTCAACGGCAGAGTAAAACAGATGTGTCATGTTCACGAGCCAGAATTCCTCACATTGAACTGCACGTAACCATAGCAACAATGTTTTCGATTGATGGGGACATTGTTACCACCAGGCCGTCTATTAAAGTAAATACAAAATAACCAGAAATAATGGAAATATTTGACTTTTTAAATATAACTTTGTGATTTTTACTTCTTTTGTTCTTTAGGGAAGAGTTAAAGCAGTTAAAGACGGCTGAGAGAGACCTGATATCTGAGATCAAGGACACTGAGGAGAACGTTGATCTTATTCAAAAAACTTGTGCGCTCTTAAGTCAGAAAATTCCTCAATTAGAAGAGCGTGAGAAACGGGAAAAAGACAAGGTGAGTTGTTTGGAAATCAAGAATGTGACATTTATTTAACCCTAGAACACTTTCTCTATAAAAAGTTACACCGTCACTTTTGCTGGGTAATTTTTACATAAAATAATATACCCAAAAAAAAAAGAGTTCGTCACAAAAAATACATCAATTTATGACAACACAAGATCAGTTTGAAAATTAAGAAAATTACAATAAAAATTAATGAGAAATTAGGAATTTGAGAACAAAAATATTCCTCAAAAAAAAAAAAAGATAAGGGAGAGTTGGTCGGTGGATTACTCATTCTTGGGACAGGTAAGAGTTTTACCAACACCATGACACGCAGAAAACATATTGGAAATCCACACGGGTGAAAATCAAGGGTTAACTGTGATTTTAGCAGAATTTTGTGCTATTTTATTTTATGACTTTAGGACATACAGTACATTAAAAAAATTAAGCTAAAAAACGCATTTGTAAGTAGTTATTTATTCAAATCAATGGGAATCAGGAGCAGATTAAAACATTCAGCTGCCTGCTCCACGCTCTCAACAACGGGGGAGGGGAAAGGGGGGTGGGATTGTTCTGTTCCAAAGGCCACGCCCACATCTCATAAGCACATTTCTGCTCAGCAGAGACTACATCCTGGAAAAGTTTTTTATATTTTGGCAAAAAAAAAAAAAAGAATAATCATAATTAAAATGAAAGACTGGGAACAATTTTACAATAAATTCAAAAATGATCAGAGTGGAATTTTAAATATGAATAAAAAAAAAGTAGATTAAAAAGGAATATGATTTTGCTTCTTTTTTGTAGGTTTCACAGCTACAACTTCAAATAAAAGATAAAATACTGAAGAACAGAAAACTGAGTTCAGTAAAGGAGGACGTTGAGAAAACAGTAAGTTAAAGATTTCGTACTTATTGCTTTCTTAACCCTTTAACAACCCAAAAAAGAAAAAAAAAATTTTCCTGCAGCTTATTCCCCCTAAAGGCACATAAAAGTTTAAAAAAATTATTTTTTTTTTTTTTTTTTTAATAAATAGGGGTTCTTTAAAAGTTAGATTTGGTGTGTAGCAGTTTTTTTTTTTTTACTTCAATTTTTAGAAATAAAAATGTTCTGGTTAGTAATCGGTGCGCACTAGATAGTAACTGAATTTATTTTTTTTTTTTGTAATTGAAGTTAAATAAAAAATTCTGGTTACTATCTAGTGCACACCAATTAGTAACCAGAAAAAATATTTATTTTTACTTCAATTTTTAGGGGAAAAAATATATTTTTTACATCAGTTTCTTTTTCTACAATGTCCCTTTAGGGCCTCCGTACCTGGAGTAATACACACAATATTTTTAAAAACATGTTTTCTAAATTTGCTCTGGCACTTGGTTGAGCAGGTAGCTAATAAAGGGTTAAGCAGCAGATTCTCAGTTTTAGGACATTTTTATTTAATTTAGAGGATATTATTGTGCATGTGGTTTTGTGGCGCCCATAACAAAAAAACTAAATGTGTCTGAAATGATGCAAATACTGGTAAAAACAATATTGACATGCTCTGTGTGAAATGTCTGCCACAGAAACTTAAAGGACAAGCCGAAGTTTCCAGCATAGAAGAACAACTTCAATCAAAGCATGAAGCTTTAGAACGCCTCCTCAAAGAAAACATTGACTATGAGCAGAAGATAGAGGACTGCAAAATTAAAATATGTCAGAGGTCATTTATTTTTCAGATTGGTTTTTCCACCCAATTTTTTCTTTGTTCATTGTATTATTATTATAATTTTTTTTTTTTTTTGCCAGTGAAAAAACATTGACTCAGATCCACGAAGAGACAAAAGACGTCGTCCTGGATATCGGCGACACAGAGGAGCAGCAAAAAAAGGCTGCAAAGCAACTGATGCAAGTTGCAGCTCAACACCGGAACAGCCAAAACGAGCTGAAAGAAAAGAAGCAGCTCATTCTGTTGCAAGAAAGAAGGGCCAAGGTGAGTCTCATCACACAAGCATTCTCAACATGCAGGTAAGTTCTTGAGAAACTCGTTTCTTCCATTTTTATATTTCCATCCTCTGCAGGCAGAAATTGAGGATTTAAATCGAGAGCTGTCAGATCTGGTGACTGCGGAGGAATCTTATAAGGTACGAGATACTTTAAATCCTTCATTTAGACCAGAGGTCGGCAACTTTTAAGAGTAAAAGAGCCATCTGGGCTCGTTTTCTACTGATCAAAACCTAGAAGGAGCCGCATTGACCTCAAGAAATTTGGATTTGGATTCATAACCTTCTTTTTGTTTTTGTTTTTTTTAAATAAAGGTGAATAATGTCTATTTTTGGCACGAACAAAAGCAAAAAAAATATATATAAAAAGAAACTAGCATATCTGAAAAAGGTATTTTTTTATGTTTTTAACTTTAGTAGCAAAAAAGTAAGCTTGTTGCTTAATTACTAGCTGAACTTCAAATTAGCATAACATTTCTCCGTAAATTAAATTAAATGAAATAAAAGCTAAACTCAAAATTTGCCTAAAACCCCCAGTAGATAACAAGTTAGCTAAAAATGCTAGCATATTGCTAAAATATTAGCTAAACTCCAAATTAACATAAAAAACTAATTAGAGGCCAAATCTGCCAAAAAAAAAAAAGCTAGCTTGTTGCTTAATTACTGGCTTAACTCCAAAATAGCATAAAATTCCTCAGAAAACTAACTTAGTCAAAAACGTTAGCATGTTGGTAAAATAGAAGCTAAATTCTAAATTATCCCCCAAAAAATTCAGTAGATAACAAATTAGCTGAAAACATTAGCATTTTACTAAAATATTAGCTAAACTCCAAATTAGCATAAAATTTCTCAGAAAACTTTGCCAAAAACGTTAGCATGTTGCTAAAATAGAAGCTAAATACTAAATTATCCAAAAAAAAATTCAGTAGATAACAAATTAGCTGAAAACATTAGCATTTTACTAAAATATTAGCTCCAAATTAGCATAACATTTCTCAGAAAACTTAGCCAAAAACGTTAGCATGTTACTAAAATAGAAGCTAAATACTAAATTATCAACAAAAAAAAAAAAATCAGTAAATAACAAATTAGCTGAAAACATTAGCATTTTACTAAAATATTAGCTAAACTCCAAATTAGCATAAAATTTCTCAGAAAACTTTGCCAAAAACGTTAGCATGTTGCTAAAATAGAAGCTAAATACTAAATTATCCAAAAAAAAATTCAGTAGATAACAAATTAGCTGAAAACATTAGCATTTTACTAAAATATTAGCTCCAAATTAGCATAACATTTCTCAGAAAACTTAGCCAAAGACGTTAGCATATTGCTAAAATATATGCTAAAATTCTAAATTAGCCTAAAAACTCCAGTAGGTAACTCATTAGCCAAAAACGTTAGTATGTTGCTAAAATAATAGCTAATCTCCAATTTTTTAAAATTTACTATTATTGTATTTTTCTTCAGCCAGAGAGCCACCATGGACCCTGATTTAGATCAAAAATGGTTGATTATTTACTAAAACGATTAACGTTTTTGTGACCAAAATGATTCACTTTGTAAAGTTGAAGCACACAAATCAGACGTTTTTAATGCTTCTTGCTAAACTTAAAAGCAAAGTCGTTCATTTATATTGACGATTGCTTTAACCTCCGGGTTGCATTTGCTTCTTGTGTCTGCTTTACCAGTTAAAGCTAACCGGATTCTGACTTGTCGTTTCGTTTCCCATCAGGTCGAGCTCGAGCGCGTCAATACCGAATTGAAGGAAAAGCAAATAAGTTCGGGCCAAATCGATCAAGACCTTCAAAAAGAGTTTGAGGATGCTGCCTTGAAAGTTAAAGATCTGGAAGCAAATGTCAAGGTACCTCCGAGTTTTTGGGGTTTTTTTTTTTTCTTCAGTGCAGTAATGGGTTTTCTTTGACTAAAAATAGTTGGCATTTCTCGTGTAGGAAATCTGGCAAATGACAGAAAAGTTGGAGGAAATTCAGTCTGATCATAAGAAGATGCTGGTCGAACTGAAGCAGCAGAAACAACTCAAATGTGACCAGCTGAACGCCGCTCTGGTAAGAAAGAAAAGTGATTTTCTATTTAATCTTAGGATGTATTCAGACTGGACGCATTTGGATCCCTTTAAGTGAACCAGAGTTTGTTTCCTCTGATAAGTATATTTTTTTAAATTAAAATGAAGGTAGTATATTTTTAATTTACTTTTAGGTACTTATTAGAGATACACTTTGCAAGTTCATGTTATACTTGGATTATACTAGCTACACTTAGATATATTTAGCCAATATTTGTCACTGTCCTTAACGTTTTCTTACAGAATATTAAAAGATGTATTTTTGGGATATTTCCAGTGTAATAAAAATGTAATTTTAATACACTAATCTGTAGAAGTTTATTACTTGTAAACTAAAAGCGAATCTTAAAAGCTACATTAGAAATACTTCGAGTGTACTTTCAGAAACTTTGAATAAAATTTAAGTTCATTGCCAGTAAACTAATAAAAAGGTTATTTTAAGTATAATTCTAAATAAGGGTGGGCCAATTTAGTCTATTGTTAGTAAACCGACAGATTACTTTTTGATCTTACAAGGTATGAGATACTTTAAATCATTGTGGTACGCTTTGGGAAATATAACTTTCTAGCGTACTTTAAAACATATACTTGAAGTATACTTATTTTTGGTGAAGGCATTCATTGATGCTTTTCTGTGTCCTATTACATGCCACGTGCTCAGCACTACTGTGACGTCATCCTAAATGCTAGGTTGTGGCAGAATTATCCTAAAAACAACAACACCACAACGATGAGACACAGCAACTCACTGAAATGTGTTTGGATGAAGGCAGGCAGGCTCATTAAAACAACTTTAACGTCATCCACATTTTTTATGATTGTTTTCCCAACAATCTATCTGTGAATCACTTATCGGAGCACTTTGAACTTCCACAATGAAATTATAAGTATTTGTAATTGATTTGTTTTGTAAAATTCTTATTTTATATATTTATGTATTTTATTTTTGTATATTTCTGAGAGGCAGAACATTTGTTAATTAAGAAGATAAGGTGAAAAGTTATGAAAAGACTTTCTTTTTTTGGGTGTTTTCATTTTTTGTTCATGTAATCTGTTATCTGTATTTAACTTGTTTATTTGTGTCACGTCGCCGTCATCAGCCGCAACAAACTGCGGTCCAGTTTCTTCACTAGAGAGAGCAATAGTACCTTCTTAGCCGTCATCTCCTCAGTAACTGCAGAACCAAAGAAGCAGTAAAAAGTGTTGATACAGACGTTCAAAACTGATCAGCGAAATATAAAGTTTGAACTACATATGTAGCATTCCCTGCAATAATGCTAGTTTGAATGTTGCGAGCTGAGTGTGGCCGCTGAAGATGTTAGTACTGATTGCTAAAGATGCTTAAATTGATAATAGAAATGCTGAAGCTGATAGCTGAAATTGCTGGAGTTGATAGAAAGCTGAAATAAGCCAAATTAACCTGGGAACTGGCAAAATGCCTAATTTGGCCAAAATAACTAACATGAAGCTGTAATATTAGCCAAAATATACAAAAAAACTGAAAAAAAATCCTAATTCAGCTAAAACAGCTAGCATGAAGCTGAAATATTAGCTAAACTCCAAAATAGCCTAAAAAAATCCAAATTCAGCTAAAACAGCTAGCATGTAGCTGAAATATTAGCTAAACTCCAAAATAGTCTAAAAAACTGTAAAAAACAAAAAAAAACCCAAAAAACAAGTAATTTAGCTAAAACATCAAGCATTTAGCTGAACAAGGCTTTTAAAGGTTTTGTAGGCTATTTTCAATGAAGTTAAAAAAGTGCAAGTTGGTTGAATAGTTTAAAAAGTGGAAGAGCTATGAAGTTGAAACTTTCGAGCATCCATCTCCTAAAAAGAGCTGAATATTTAAATAGCTGAATGGGCTGAATAGATGAAGGGGTTTAAATAGCTAAGGACGGACAAAAAAACAAAAAAAAAAAAAAGAAAGAAAAATGGATCACTACAGTGTGAACGCTCCACAGCATTCACACAATAAGTGAAATATCCTGACAAGGGTTGCAAAATGTAACACTTTCACAAATTCCATCTCTAGTCGTTTTGCCCCGCCCTCATAATTCCTGGCCAATGAGGTTTGGTTTAACAAGCTTTGTTCTAGAACAGGACGGCAGTCTGAATATAGACCAATCATAAGGTTCAGGACTCGATCTGGACTAAATAAGGCGAACTCAGACCGGACCAACAGACAGTCTGAATGCACCATTAGAATCTGGTTTAGTTTTGAGGCTCATTTATCAAAAACACTTCTCGTTGCTAACTATTTTATTCTTTTGTTCAATATTCCTACCTCCAAACACTAAAATTGATAACCAGATTTGCTTTTGATGTCAATATTTCTCTTTATTTACAGGATTTATGTGAATCCACCACAATGAGATGCGACATAATTTTGGGAAGGATCACCGACCTTATGAACGAATGTGAGGATTATCACAACGCCGCAGATCAAATGGAAAAAAATGTCGAGCACATGCAGGAGGAAATCGGAGAACTGCAGTAAGTTACAGGAAATAGTCACAACTTTTTCACTGCAAAATCAGACTCCAAAGAAACAAGTGAAAAAATCTGCCAATGAAGAAAAAAAAAACTGTATTACGAAAAATTCTTATTATAAGAAAGAAATTCTATGCTTTCTTAAAGACCCACTTTGATGAAAATCATGTTTTTTTATGTTTTTAACATATCATTTCTTTCTTGATAGAGAGATATTAAGAAAATTAAACGTAACATTCAATTTCTGAGTATTTCCTTATTCAAATCGTGTGATTCAAGAGTAGGGCTGCCACGATTAGTCGACTAATCGATGACTAATCGACTATTAAAATAGTGGACAACTATTTTAATAGTCGATTAGTCGTTACTTTATAATATATGGAGTCAGAGTTTAGTAAAGTTGAAAGTTAAAATGGCATTATGCTAGCTTTTTGGAGAGTTATGGGATTTATTAAGGTTTTTTAGGCTATTTTAGAGCGCAGCTAATATTTCAGCTACATGCTAGATATTTTGGCTTTTTTTTTGGGATATTTTGGAGTTTAGCTAATAATTCAGCTGCATGCTAGCTATTTTTGCTGACTTATGCTTTTTTCGGCTAATTTGGTATTTAACATTTTAGCTGGCTATCAGCTTCAGCATTTTCATCAACTTCAGCATTTTCAGCTATCAACTTCACTGTTTTCAGTTGTCAGTTTTAGGTTTTCCAGCTATCAGTTTCAGCATCTTCAGCTATCATCACCAACATCATTAGCAGCCAAATTCAGCTTACAGCAACTACTAGCAATATCATTTATGTTTTTTATTTAGTTTTTGAGTTAGTTTAAAGCTAATGATGGTTAAGATCTGTGCTTTACATCTAGTAAAGTGCGTGACCCGATTATTCGACGAATCGGAAAAAATAATCGGTGATTAATCGACTATTAAAATAATCGTTTGTGGCAGCACTATTCAAGAGCAGATGAAAAAGTGCTGTTTGAAAACGACCATATTTCTGACGTATATAAATATGCTCCATTCTGATGCGTCCACTTCCAGATACAGTAAATAGATCCATGTACTTCTTTGTTTTCCTCGTCTGGACTGGAATCTGGATCAAAATATTGCTCACCATTTTTGTTGCGCAGGTAATGTTAGGTTGGGGTGTGAGGGGCTGTAAGCTAGCGGGAGAGAATGAAAAAAGATTAATAATGATGGGAAATGGGGTGGGGCTAATCCCGCACCAACGGTCAAGCACACAATTTAAAGGTAATTTTCTAAGGTGAATCTCGTGATTTCGGCTAAAAACGACATTATCATAATTAAAAGACCATATAATTGATTTAAAAATAATTAGGGTGGGTCTTTAAGATTATTAATCTATTGAAAAACTTTATTAAAAAGATCATTTTAGACAGAAAGGATAGTGTGTTTTAGGGCTCGGTTGAAAAAAATTGATTAATCGATTTAAGCTTAAAAGATCAAATTCACAAAAGTTACAAATCGATTTAGCACATAAAGCTAAAGTCCGCTAGCTTGATGCTAAGGTTCAATAGAATATCCCATAGGACAGCTAATGCTAACGCTCGGCTGATCGAAAAAATGAACGTCTTTATAAACTCACAGGCATTAATTTACAAAACTCTTTTAAGGAAATATTTTTTAAAGTATCTATTTGTGGTCTGCTTCCCCAACACAGAGGTCTGCAACCTGCGGCTCCAGAGCCACATGTGGCTCTTTTATCTCTCCATGGTGGCTCTCTGGACGAAGAAAAATAAAACAATAGTAAATTTTAAAAAAATTGGAGATTAGCTATTATTTTAGAAACATACTAACATTTTTGGCTAATGTGTTACCTACTAGAGTTTTTAGGCTAATTTAGAATTTTAGCTTCTGTTTTAGCAACATGCTAATGTTTTTGGCTCAGTTTTCTGAGAAATTTTATGCTAGTTTGGAGTTTAGCTAATATTTTAGTAAAATGCTAATGTTTTCAGCTAATTTGTTATCTACTGAAATTTTTTGGGGATAATTTAGAATTTAGCTTCTATTTTAGCAACATGCTAACGTTTTTGACTAAGTTAGTTTTCTGAGGAATTTTAGGCTATTTTGGAGTTCAGCTAGTAATTAAGCAACAAGCTAGCTTTTTTTGCAGATTTGGCCTCTAATTAGCTTTTTATGCTCATTTGGTGTTCAGCTAATATTTAAGCAATATGCTAGCATTTTTAGCTAATTTGTTATCTACATGGGGTTTTAGGGAAATTTTGAGTTTAGCTTTTATTTCAGCAACATGCTAAAATTTTTGGCTGATTTAATTTACAGAGAAATGTTATGCTAATTTGAATTTCAGCTAGTAATTAAGCAATGAGCTTGCTTTTTTGCTACTAAAGTTAAAAACGTAAAAAAAAATACCTTTTTGAGAGATGCTTTGCTTTTGTTCGTGCCAAAAATAGACATTATTCACATTTATTAAAAAAAAAACAAAAAACAAAAAGAAGGTTATGAATGCAAACCCAAATATCTTAAAGACTAACGTAAGTCAAGGCAGCTCCTTCTAGATTTTGATCAGTAGAAAACGAGCCCAAATGGCTCTTTTACTCTTAAAGGTTGCCAACCTGTGCCCTAACACTATTGTCTTCTTCATGAATAGGGTGTACTTATGTAGCGCCATCACCACCTAGTGGCCAAACTAAAACCTCCTCCAGGGGAGGCAGAACAATGTTTACAATGTTAACGATCTGTAACACTGCATGATGTTAATAATCTCATTATTTTACTAATACATTTTACAATATGTGAACTGTATCAAATTGATATAAATATATTCAAATTACATTGTAGATTTTTAATGTATTTCTAAATAAAATGTGTCTAAATGTGTAAACTTAAAATTGAATTTAATTAAAGAATTAAAAAAAAAATGGAATTCAATGGATTCAGGCTCTTGTGAATCGAATCGTTTCTGGAAATTATAACTGATACCCAGTCCTAGTCTTTTTACTTAAAGATTCAGTTTTTGTTGTGTTTTCACAGGATGCTGGCACGCACATCACAGTGACATAACATTATGTTTTTTTTCTTTCTTTCATTGTTTTCTGTGATTTCTTCCTGCAGGATGGACCTTAATGTGGTGGAGTTCAAACACAAATCAGCTGCTCACATTATGAGAATCCTGAGGTCTGACATCAAAGCCTGCCAAGAACGAACACAGCGATCTGTGCAGACTCACACCACTCTGGTTAAAGCAAGAAGAAAGCAAATGCAAGACACCAAGGTAAAGAAACAAATCACAGTAATTCTTCCTAAACACAAGACTTTTTGTGTCTAATACTGTGAAGTCGGGGACAGGCTGTAAAAACATCTCATTGTTTATTTGCTTTTGGATTAGTGTCAGCACATTTCTTGTCACAATACTCCCCTTAAGATACGGAGAAAAGAGCAGTGTGCAATTAAAATTACAAGCCATGGTCAATCTTGTTTAAGTGCTTTTGCCACAAATGACAACTCGCTGTTGTTATAGTCTTTTTGTCAGGACAAATTTGATGATGCATGCAGTTGTGAAAAGATGCGCCTGTTTTTTTTTTGTTACCTGTTGTCTCACACTTTCCGCAGCAGCTGGCGTGTTTGCGTGCAGCTTTCCCATCCATTTAGAGGATGAAACAGACTCCTGGAAACATGAATCTGCATTGTTCAGAAAGGCATGCGTTTAAACACTCCTTTGTAAGAGAAAAAAAAAAAAAAAAAACCATTTATTGTAAGGTTTTCATCTGCAGGATTATCAGCCCCAGCCAGAGGCTCTTTGCTGATGGGGGTTTCACATGGCTTATCTAATGTGAAATCGCCATGTGGTATATAGTTTCATTAAACGGTGATCAAGAATGCATTAGTTCAAAACAAGAAAAGGCAATGGAGCTTAAGCCGCCATGCATCCAAGTGCAGCAACTTTAAAGAAGTTGTTGGTGTGAGACAATTTAAGAATTAGAAGTCTTCCTCATAGCCACAACTCCCATTAGCTAGATAAAAGTTAGCCATGCAAAAAAGGGGTTTAGTCTTCTTCACTTGATGAAATAAGACGATATAACAACAATACTTGAAGAGGGAAAAAAATCGGATTTCAGGAAATTAGGATTTTTTTGGTTTCTAACCAATATAAAGGACACGTAATGTCTATTAGTCGAACTTATTAAGTGGAGTATAGATTTTGGAATCGCAGTGCGTGAAGCAGAATGATTAAACACGTTCAAATTTGAAAGTATTTTCATAAATGTGCTGACGACAGTTGAGTTTTCCGCCTTTCGGAAGTTTATTTGTTTGGTTTCATGGGAATGTTCTGTTCATTCGCTTCTATAATACCCAGAAAACAATCATTTTGAAAATATTTCAAGGATTAAAGATCTGATGTCTAAGCAAGACCTGGAAAACTAGTTTAGTCAATTTGAATACTGAAACAATGTTTGAACGGGGAAAAAAAAAATCAATCAGGAAACTTCAGTCGCAGTAGACCGCATCTTAGACTACAACAACCAGTTAGCTTGATATTTAAAAGAAATTGTGCATCTTGTGGTACCAGGACCAAAGCTGGTATGAACCAGGATCCCTCCCGTCTTTCAGAAAAACACTCTAACCACAGGAAATATCACAAAATGGCGGCCATTTTTAAAGATGGCGTCCGTACACTCAGTCGGTGTTGGAATTCCTTCACTGCTCCCTACATAGTGCACTATTATTGTGCGTTTGCCATTTTGTAATGCTGTTTGAATCTACAATTCCAACATTTTGTGCCCTAGAACTTCCCCAGAAGTCTTTGCAAAAAACCAGAGTGCATCGATGCTCACTACATTGGTGAATATAGACCACAATGCATTACACTCATTTTGTTTTTTTTTTAATAATCATCATGAGAACTCAATGGAGTCCTACAAACACATCGTAAAATTTTCGTATTGATGACGTCATACTTGCCTTTTAAAAAAGAAATAGTGAGCATGGTATCCGAATTGCTTTTAAAATCCAGGGTACTAGATTGTCCTGAAGTATGTAGTTCTATAATAGTTAGGGATTAGGGTGGGAATTCGGACATAGCCTCAGTTATTACAAAAATATACATCTATTTCCCTCAGTCTCAATAATTGGGGCAGTTCATGCACAGATTGTAGTTATATGTCCATATATATATATATATTTTTTTTTATTTTTTTTTCTTTAAATCAGATTTTCTTGTGGTTCAAGTGCTTTTCCAACACATTCTCACTCCCTACTCGTCATATATGGACGTATGGTTGTTAAACTGACCCTACACGTCTCTTTTTGATGTTTTGGCTGTCTCCAACTCATCGCTATTGGTGTCCTGGCTGTTCCCAATAATTCCTGGGTCTCCAAATATCGGGCTGTGAACCGACACTGGTCCGAGGACCGCTTAGTACCAGGCCACAAATAGGAAAAAAAATGCATACTGGAATCAGGGGTCCCCACTCCTCGGGACACTGAACGGTCTCAGTACCAGACCTGGACCACACCAGTACCTACTGGTTCCGTGTCCGGTACTGCGAACCAAGGTTAAGGATCTTTGATTAAATTGGAACAGTCACCACATCAAAAAAATGTCAAGTCGGGGTCACCCAAAACGTCAAAAAGTGATGCATGGGGTGCCTGAACCATGTACCCATACAGTATCTGACAAAAGTGAGTACACCCTTTACATTTCTGCAGATATTTATTTATATTTTTTTCATGGGACAACACTGCCGCAAAAACAAAAGTGGGGGTGTTCTCGCTTTTGTGAGATACTGTTTATGACAAGTTGGGAGTGAGACTGTGTAGGCTTTTCTGACAGAGGGGATCCTAAGGAACATCTGTACCAAATTTGGTGCTTGTACCACAAATACACAATTATTTTAGTAACCAGCCCCACTATTGGTCCAGTTGTGAGGTTCTTACACATCCCACCTAACTTTCAGAGGATAGACTTTGAAGGTCCACTCCGATCATCTTTTTAGTTATTTTGAAAGTGTTCCAAATGGTCTATTAGTTATAATGATTTTTTTTAATATATTTTTGTAATTTTAGCCAAAATAAGAAAATGTGTCAAAATTCGCTTCTGAATTGTGGGAAGGACCCTTGGCATGGAGCAACCACGCCCCCTTTTCCCCTCCCTGTTTCCTGAACTCTGCTAGCTTACAGCCCCTCACACTCCTAACCTAACATTACCGCTGCAACAAAAATGGCGAGAAATATTGGAGCTATCCAGCCGTAGTTTTCAGTCAATGCCACTTTTCTAGCTTTTCCTGATTCATGATTAAATAAAGAAATACTCAGAAATCTAAATTTCGAGTTTAATTTTTGTAATTTGTCTCCTCCTTTCATCAGAAAAATGCCACAAAAACACCAAAAAAACATTTTTTGGGTCTTAGTGTTAGACTACATAATTGACCTCTTGACCCAGTATGTACCACCCAAACCTTTCCGCTCGTCCGGATGTGGTTTATGCTCACTTTCTAGAATTAAAAAAAGCTGCATTCAGCCTCTATGCTCCACATATCTGGATTTCCAGAAATCTTTAGATCGCCTAAAACTTCTTAGTTAAATCCAGCTATTTTTGATTATTAGTGATTATTTTATTTTAATGATCACTCCTTTAAATTTTTCTGTTAAATGCTTCTATTATGTAAAGCACAGGAAACGTTCTATACAAATAAACTTACCTTTTATTTAACCCCTAAAGATGTGAAACAGTTCAGTTTTTTTTTTAAACTCTGACTTCTGTTCTGATTTGATCAGAGCTCGTCGCTTGGCGAGGACAAAGTAAACAATGCAAACTGCAGACGCTATCAGTTTCTTATGGGCAATGAAGTGTAATTTGTTCCATTTACACTTCACAACAGCATCAGATGGGCTTTGTCAGTGCTGCATGGAGTAATTAAACCTGAAATCAATAGCAGGCATTTGTCATGTTTACAGCCCCTCTTTCTGCTGGTTTAAACTCATCACTTTAGTGCTGTTCTGTTTTACTGCAGAGACACACTTCATTATGTCTGCAGGTACAGTTGAGATATTCACGCATTCCCTCATCCAGCACCTGAGAAACATTGTTCAAATGAAAAGGAGACATGCAAACAGATCCATACTCGCTGGTGATTTATTCGCCTGATTTTATAGAAAACCGTGTTGGTGTTGTTCAAAGTGGCTAATTTAACCGCACAAATGAGGAACGCATGTGCTGTATCACAAACATATGAGCTTTCTGGGGCTTTTTTGTTTTATCCACGGAAGAAAATGCACTGATAAAAGAAAACTAGAAAATAAAAACACTAATCAGATTATATATCTATGATAAATAAAATAAAAAAGTCTATTTTTGTGCTGTTTGAAAGCACATTTATTTACAAGTGGCTGAAAGCAGAGGTGGGGACTCGAGTCAGACTCGAGTCATGAATTTGACGACTTTAGACTGGATTTGGACTTTCAAAGCTCTGACTCGTGACTTGACTCTGACTTTAATATCATAACTTGTGACTTGACTTGGAAAGACTTGCTATTTTCCCCCAAATCCAAGGATTAAAGAGTATATTGAGAAAGGCTGCCCCGCGATCTCTCTGTCTGTTTGTTTACATCTGTGTGTGGTGTCGGCCCAACATCCAATCAAATTAGAACCCCGTTGGATTGAACTGACAGTCCAACCAATCAAATTGCAGAAAAAACTAACTTAAAAGGACTTGAAGCTTTAATAGTAGGACTTGTCACTTGACTTGGGACTTGTTGGTGTAGACTTGTGACTTGAATTGGGCCTTGAGTGCTTTTGACTTGGAACTTCAATCAGATTTGAGGACAAAGATTTGAGACTTACTTGAGACTTGAAAAACAATGACTTGGCCCCCCGCTGGCAGAAAGCTTTAAAAAAAATTTTGTTTTGTTTTGGTGGGACTGTAATTAGTGTTGCACCAACAATCTTTAGCACAAATGTTTTTGTGTCCACAGTGATGCCAAAATTCTTATAAGAATATGAATAGCTTTGAGTAATCTTGTTGCAATTTGAATCCTGTTTAGGAGTTCCATATAATCACATATTGATTGAATTTCAGCCACTCTTAGCAAAAAGTAGTACACTTGAAGTTCATTTTATAAGTACACTTGAGTGTGAAGTATATTATAGAGCCAGGGTCTCAACCCCATAAGGCTGGGTCGTATGGGGTTCTATTTGTGCCAAAACTACTGTATGTTTTTGCATCCACCATCTATATCTTTGGTCCATTTTCTGTTTTTTGAACATTTGTTTATGTCAATGTACTACAAAGCAATATCTTCTGCGTGTCCTGTCAAACGACAGGAGCTAACGACGCTAGCAACAGT
Source organism: Oryzias javanicus (assembly GCA_003999625.1). Classification (NCBI taxonomy): domain Eukaryota; kingdom Metazoa; phylum Chordata; class Actinopteri; order Beloniformes; family Adrianichthyidae; genus Oryzias; species Oryzias javanicus. Next base: position 30,872,445 of record CM012453.1, on the reverse strand, counting down.
TGCTAACGACTTTTCTGACAACAGCGACAACAGTAAATGTAACGTTTTAAGCATAAAGCAACATCACAAAGCTATCATCAAAGAAGCGTGGACTTGCAGAAGACATTGCTTAGAAATGAACAAATAATCGATTAACTTGTTCAGTAGATATAGTGAAAGCAAAAACATATTTTTGGCACAAACGGAACCCCATACAGCACTGGCTGCACATGTTGAGAAAATTAGTCACTCTTTTGAAAAAAAAAAAAACAAATAGTAAAGAAGTCATTAATGTGGAGCAGGGTGTTAAGTTTCCTGCCCTAATAGTTTCCCTGCTTTAAGCCTGGTTAATGCCACACCCCCAAGAGCTACATACCCCACTGTCATTGGTTGGTTTGTCACCACTGTAAAAGCACCATTCAAACAAAACTCACCAGAATTAAACTTTCATATTAAGGTGGGGGCCACAAATGGTTGAAGTTTGAGGTCCCTGCTATAGACCATATACCTGTAGTGTTTTAAGTAACTAAATACTCCTTCAGACTAAATAGGAATAGATAGATAGTATATGGAAAGTAAACTTCAACTAAATTGCCTCACTTTTAGTAAGTATACTACTTTTTACTAAGGATTTTAAATATAAATTTTACATATATTTGTGAATGAGTGAAAACGTTGGATATTTATCTGCAGAAAACATTATATTTCAGGGTTTTAAATTTATTGTTTATCTTTTTCAATCTGTTCAGGAAGCTCTACAAGATGCACTGGTCGAGAACCAACTGTTGGCAGATAAATACAAACGACTTCAGAAGACCCTCGTGGAGGCCGAACAGGACGCAGTTTCTGCCCTGAGTGAACAGAACCGTTCACATCAGACGCTTAACTATTACTCTCAGGTACAGTCTACACTCGCTCGACCCCCAGCCTCCATCTATGCTAATTATGCTACATAATATCACTGTCTGCTCTATTAACTTCTGCTCTACTTTTCAATTTACATTTTCAGAAAGTTATTGAGATGACACCATTTTTTTTGTCGACATTTCTACTTTTTTGTACAAAACGCAGAACTTAAAGTGGAAAAGATACAAGTATAAGGAAAAGGCCTTAACACCTTGTTTGGTCATCTTTACAAAATCTAGGGTTTCAGTGATCAACGTCCCTAATCTTGCCAACAAGATAACGAAAAGCTTTGTTTTTTTTTTTTTTGAAGAGACCTAATTATATCTTTGGATCAAAGTTTAACTGGTTTTGAGTGGTCTGTAGCGCCATGTGGGTTAATATAATAATGTGCTCATAAATTTGTTAATAAGAGTGTATTAAAGTAAAACGTATAACAGAAAAATTTGTGAAAATTAAAAAAAACAAAACATAATTTTCCCCTTTTGAGCTCTCACAAGAGCTCAATACAAAAATTGAAATATAGTCTAATTGAGGGAGTGGTTCATATGAAAGCAGAATTCTGAACGTTTTCTTGTACTAATGAGTTACAGAAAGAGGTTTCTCTTTAATCCGGTTAAATAAAATACATTTCCAGGCCTATAATGGCTAACAAGACTTTTTCTTAGTTGGAAGTTTGTTTGAAGTTCCTCTCTGATCATCTTTTTATCTATTTTCAAATCATTCCAGGTGGTCTTTAAATTATGATTATGCTGTTTTTAGCCAAAAAAAAAAAACAAAAAGAGAAGAATGTTGTTTTCTAGAAGTTCACTAGAAATTCACATAGAGCAACCCCGCCCCCTCTTCCTGTCATCCAACTGTTTATTCGTTCTCCTGTTCACACCCCCAACTTAATATTATAACAAAAATGGCGCTAAATTGGAGCTATCCAGCCAGAGTCAGCTCAAACGAGGAACATGTGCATGGATCGAGTCGCTACAAGTGGATGCATCAGAATGGAGCGGAGCAGAGAGCTTGTAGCCTATTTTTTTTTCTCGATTTTTTTTCTGCCTATTTGGATAAAGAAATACTCAAAAATGCAATTTTGAGCTTAAAGTTCTAAACATATGTCTTAAATGATCAGAAAAACGGTACAAGAACATGTTGAAACGCCAAAAACACAATTTTCAACAGAATGGGTTTTAAATGTGGCAACTCCAGACACAACATGGATCCAATATCTTTTAAGATTTTCTGGTACTTCCACACACAGCACACATATGATCTGCTTGTATATTTTCTTAATATGATTAAGTAGGAAAAGAGAGTGACAAAAAAGGGGGAGTAATGTTTATACTTTGAGTCATTTCTATATTTATCTTGACTGTAGCATTTTATGGTGATCACAATCTACAGTTTAAAAAAAAATAAACTAATCAAAGTACTGAAGTTAGATAAAATATAATGTTTTATAGAATTATGAATCAAAAATAAGCATCAAACAGGTTAGAATCAGTGGTTCAATCTGCACTGAAGTAGGAGGAGAGTTTACTCAGCTGCATTTTCCTGCTAAATCTTTGCAGTCTTTTGCAGAATCACACATGACAACCTTAACATCAACCCCTCTGCTCCAGCAGTAAAAAGAAAACACATTATTTGTTCAAGAAATGACTAATACCTTTACTTGAGCAATTCCTCATCTAACTGCATGAATGTTATCAAGTGCAAAATGCATGCAAAAATAAAATCCTGTGGACAGGATTTTCTACGCTCATGATCAAAGCCTGATTTTCTTTTAGTCTGGATTCAGCCTGCTCCATTTTTTTTTTTTTTTTTGTTTGTTTCAACCACAGCAGCCTGTGTCTGTCGGCTTGAGTTTTATGCCTTGTTGTAGTTTTAAAACAAGCATAAAATCAAAATGCGTTGGCAGTAAAGATCTAAAGTGTTTTGATTTATGCACAAAATAATGAAATGGATTATTTTTCCTATTGTCTTTATAATATGCAAAATTCTCACATTTATTAGATTTGCTTGTTTTTAAATTTGGATCATCAAGAAAACTAAGTGAAAATGCTGTTAAAGTAAATTCATTTAAGAGTTTTTAGTGTGATGTTCATGACGAAGGCTCATCGGATAATGAAACTGATCACATTTGTCTTATAATTCTGCAAATGGACGAACAATTCCACTTCTTTAAGAGCAAATACATATTTTAATGCACAGTTTTTCTGTTCTAAGTGTTCAAAATAGCCAGTTTTAATAATTATGTTGACATTAAACTAAACAGTTCCTTCATTTATTACAAAAACCCATCATTCCTCCCTTTTGAGTCCTCTCAAGAGCTCAATACAAACATTGAAATATAGTCTAGTTGAGAGGGTAATAAGGATATGAGAAATACAATTATTTTTCCAAACTGCCTTTTTCAATGTTTAAAATTAAACTTAACAGTTTGTCTCAGGAATATTTGTATGTTCTCACAAATAAGTTATTTAAATGATGCACAATGAACAAAAAATTTAAAAAAAATTTTACTACTTTGTAAATACAACTGTTAAATTAGAAAAGTGTGCATATCCTGAGATAAATGGTTAAATTAAAAGAGACATGGTTGATCGGCATCTCGTGGAAAACGCCAGGATGCGGCTCTCATCAAAATCCCCTCACATGAGCACGGCTGTGTTTTAGGTGGAGGTTTTAACGGGGAACACCATAAAGAGCCTTCTTATTATTGTCTTTCTTTCAGGAGCTGATGACTGAGCTAATTCGCTTTAGTTTTCAATGCACCGGGGAACACATTGCCAAGCAATGATAAGCTTTGCGGGGAGAGTCGAGCGATGGCGGGGAAGAAAAGCAATGGCATCTATCAGAATTTAAACCCCTTTGCTTGAAACTGTGTTCAAATAATAAAGCAAGCAGCATGTCTTTCCAAGAGACTAGGAATAATTTCTGGTTTCAGTGGGGGGTTCATGACTCTGTGTGTATGTGTAAAATATGTCTTGGGGGGATTGGTATAAAGTTAAACTGGGTGAAGTAGAAATATTTTACTCATCAGCTTTGCAGTCACAGAGTTTGCCTCGGCTAGAACAAAACTGCTGAAGCATTTAGAGAAAATTAACCCCCCATCCTGGCAGCCAGATGTGACTGGATTCTGATGAGTGCACACGAGTGGGCAGAGAAACCAAGAGACTGTGAAATTCCTGTCAGGCCCGTGTACTGCAGAATGGGCTATTGACTGCTTTCTCTATTCCCCTCCATCATTCTTCTTGAACACTGCCATTAATTTCCTCTCCTGCCTTACCAATTCCTTTTTTTTTTTCTGCCTCCTCTCCCCCTAGCTCTCTATGATGCAGAAGAGGATGCACAAAGCTTTTGAGAAATACTTAAAACAACGCAGCCTCCACAGCCGGGCTGAACTGGACCGGTGCCAGGCTCTTTCCAAAGAGACCTACCAGAAAATGAAAACAGCCGAGGTATTTGGATGTACACACACTTAAAAAAAAAAAAAAAACAGGCTTGCAAAAGTGCAGCAACAATAATTTCACAACAATGCAGGTATTCTCCCAGGTGACAGCTTTGCTTTAGCTAGCTCTCCCTCTAAGTAGCATTTAGTGATCATATTTTGTGTGTTTCAGCCAAATTAACCCATTTTGGATTCGTTTAAATGCGTTACTTTAAGTTTGTGGAGGATATTTGAAAAAGCCGGCATCACCCTTTGTCTGTCTCGCAAAAGAGTCGGAACATATTCTTCAAGGCTGAGAAGTGAGGATCCTCAATTAGGGGGTAATCGGTGTCTAATCTGCACTGGGATGTGCGATGAGGTCAAAGCGGACAGAGAGGGAGTGATGAATCTTGATGAAATGTCCTGTCCAGGATTACTGCAGAGCCAGGTGGCATCCGGCACACTTTTTTTTCTTTCTTGCTCCAATTTATGAAGATATCACAAACCTGCTTTCTAATAGTTCTTGTTTTGAAGTACCTGCAGTGAAAAAAAGAAAAACTTCTGAGTGGTTTCCATCTCTGTTTCCCTCTCCCCTGACTGCTGACATGTTTTTTTTTTTTTTTTTTGCTCCCCTTTTTTTGATGGGTCTGGGCCAGACATTACAGGGAAGCAGCCTTGTCTCAACAGCCCAGCCTCAAAAGGCCCCAGCAGATCACAGCTCAAGGCAGGGAGGAGTGGGGCACAGGGGGAGGAGCTATCAGGGAGCTGCAGAGTGTGAAGGACAAAAGAGCCGGTGTATTCAAGCGCACCGCACCGTCACCCGTCACAGCTCAGCACAGGGTCCATCAGAGCAGGCAGCTCTCACTTTAAACAGAGGAGTCCGGCTCAGAGGCTGTCCTCGAAAATATGCACATGGAGACGGAGAGAAAAAAAGGAAGACTGAAATAGGAAAAGCAGCTCGAGCATCAAGCAAGGTTTATCCAAAAGCCGACGCTAAAGTCACTCGTAAACATCGATATTTGTGGGATAGAAGTAAAAATGAGTTGCAGACAGTTGAAGTTGAAGCAGACTGAGTCCTGATGAGGCCTGCACTAATCCATCAAGTCCACTTAACCCCAGAGCAAAACACAGGAAAGGTCATGTTAACACTTTCACAGCTAAACTAGTTGAAACAGGCGGCAAATGGCCGTTTTCCTCAAAACTAGCTTGAGGGGAAGAAGCCGTGGAACCCCAGGGTGGGTGGTGTGGGGAGTGGGAGTGTGTGCGGGGGGGGGGGGGGGGGTGCAGGCTGTCATCCTTTTACACTGCTGCCAGAACTGGCAGTTCGGCTTTGTGTTCTGCGGGTTTACACAAGGGATGGCATAATTGACAATGGCTAACAGCAGAGAGCAGCGCCGAGCCTTGTTGAATGGCCAGTAATGCTTGGAGCAGACGCCCACTGCCCCAGTCCCGGGGGACGGTAATCCAAGATCCTGTTTCTGATATAATTGTTAGTCAGAGAATTTCTGCATGGCCAGGCTGGTGCACATTCCCAAGTTGGTTTGCGCTGCCAAGCAGTTTAATAGAAAAACTGGCTGGTAAGGTTTTTAAAGCAGAGGAGCACTGAACTTGGATGAGGTGCAGCTGGAGTGTTGTTCTCCTTCTCCTCAAAAGCTCATGATGACTTCACTTCCTCACTGGTTTAAAGTTCCATCATCTTTTCAGTTATTTTCAAAGCATTCCTAGTGGTTTTTTAATCATGATGATGCAGTTTTTAGCCAAAATCGAGTCAATTTCTAGGACGTAGTTTCCGCAGAGCGGTAGAAGCTCATTAGAAATCCACCTGTGATGACGTGAGAAAACCCCGCCTCTCCTTTCCCTCCACATTAATGAGAGCTGTCTGTTTACACTCTCTCACTAGCTTACACCCTCCCAAAGACTACGGACACATATTCCAAAATGTCACAGTGCGGTGACCTACAAGCACATTTTCCAGGCATTTGTAATCGCAGTTGCGTTTTAACACAGCCACTCAGGTTTTAAGAAAAAGTCAAAATTTTATGGCGACTTGTCGATTTTTCTCTAAAAGATGGCATCAGTCAGTCACCAGGCATATTTCAAAGTCCAGCGGTGGGAGACTTGTGACAGTTGGGGATGACGCCATTATGAAATCAGGCGACAGCTGGACAGTCACAGGTCGCTGGCGGCCGGATTGCTGGACCGGCAGTGGCTCTGACTGGACGATGTGTAAATGTCTCTGGATGACCGCCATCCATCCATTATTAAAAGGGGTCAGTCTGCATGTTTGACGGCCAACTACTTGCCACCTGACTGCCGCATGTTTACCACCTGACACCCACCTAGGTACCATCTGACTGCCGCCTGACTGCAACGTGACTGCTGCCTGACTGCAACCTGACTGCAACCTGACTGCCGCCTGATTACCACCTGACTGCAATCTGACTGGGGCTGTGGATCGTCGCTTAGGTGGCGATCCAATACGATTCACGAATCGAACCACGATTCTTACTTTTTAATAATATTTTTATTGCTATGTGTATATTTACTAGATGGATGAAAATTGAAATTATTTGTATTAAATCACCAACATTTATACCTTTATTTAGAATAGTAGATCAGAATCAACAAAACTGATAAAAAAAACACAGATTCAGATAAAATTTTCTTTTTTTTGTCAACCTTCGAGTTAAGTTCAGCAGTAACATAAACAACATAAAAAGGATAAAAATCACAGTTTTTTTGTATCGTTTAACAAAAAAACTTGAAAGTGTTCTCCACAGTTTTTCTATCCTCAAAGTTCTTCATTATTTTACAGTGCAGAGCCCGTGTGAAAAAGTTTTTTTTTTTTTTTTTTTTTCGCAGAAGAATCAGCTGATTCACGTTGATTACATCCGCCTTTCAGCAGCGTGAGGCTGCGTTTCTTCAGAATAAGATGGAGTTTCGTTAATTGCATCAACTGTTGAAGAGTTACCATGACCAAAAGAATGTAAACACTGGAGCTTCAGCTTCAGATGTCAAAGCTAATTCATCTTTTTCAGAAGTTGAATAGAACTTCAGTCTCAGTTTTTGAACAGAAAAAAGCTCTCGCTAGTTTTACTTTGAAAACCGGAAGCTTCACCGTCACGAAGATGTGTTTACTTCCTGTGAGTACCACGGCTCTTTCGGGTTTTTTTTAGTTTGTAAAGTTAAAATCCAACATTAGTCTGCATTTCAGAGCAAAAATACTTCATCCCTAGATGACATTTTGATCATATTTTACTACAATTTACAATATTTATAAAGATCGCGAATCAGCCATCTTAGGACGTCGCGAATATTCGTACTCAGATTTTCGTGAGCGAATCGCGAGGACTCGAGCACTCGGATACTCGTTACAGCCTGAAACTTGACTGCTGCCTGATTGCCACCTGACCGCCACCCAATTCCTGCCTGATGGCCACCTGACTGCTGCCTGATTACCATCTGACCGCCATGCGATTGCTGCCCTAATGATGCCTGATAGCCACCTGATTTCCCTCTGGCTGCTGCCTGATTGCCACCTGACCGCCACCCGATTGCTGCCTGACTAATGCCTGATGGCCGCCTAATTGCCACCTGACTGCCACCTGATTACTCACTGACTGCCGCCTTATTGTCGTCTGACTACAGCCTTATTGTCGTCTGACTACCGCCTTATTGTCGTCTGACTACCGCCTTATTGTCGTCTGACTGCCACCTGACTACCACCTGATTACTCACTGACTACCGCCTTATTGTCGTCTGACTGCCACCTGATTGCCACCTGATAACTCACTGACTGCCGCCTTATTGTCGTCTGACTACCGCCTTATTGCCGTATGACTACCACCTTATTGTCGTCTGACTACCGCCTTATTGTCGTCTGACTGCCACCTGACTGCCACCTGATTACTCACTGACTACCACCTTATTGTCGTCTGACTACCGCCTTATTGTCGTCTGACTGCCACCTGACTGCCACCTGATTACTCACTGACTACCGCCTTATTGTCGTCTGACTGCCACCTGACTGCCACCTGATTACTCACTGACTGCCGCCTTATTGTCGTCTGACTGCCGCCTTATTGCCGTCTGACTACCGCCTTATTGTCGTCTGACTGCCACCTGATTGCCACCTGATTACTCACTGACTGCCGCCTTATTGTCGTCTGACTACCGCCTTATTGTCGTCTGACTACCGCCTTATTGTCGTCTGACTACCGCCTTATTGTCGTCTGACTGCCACCTGACTGCCACCTGATTACTCACTGACTACCGCCTTATTGTCGTCTGACTGCCACCTGACTGCCACCTGATTACTCACTGACTGCCGCCTTATTGTCGTCTGACTACCGCCTTATTGCCGTCTGACTACCGCCTTATTGTCGTCTGACTGCTACCTGACTGCTGCCAGACTGCTGTCTGATTGCCACGTGACTGTCGCCTGACTGCACGCCAACGATCCCGCTGCACAGCGATGAGCCAGAAAACAAAGGCGTACACGGATCTAGTCGTCCACAAGCATCAGAAAGGAGTGGAACAGGACGCTTGTAGTCTGCCTCTCTTCTTTTTTTTTGTCAAACTGCATTTTTTCATCTGTTACTAATTCGCGATTTCAATAAAGAAATACTCAGAAATGCACTATTAATCTTAATTTTCTTAATATTTATCCTCCATCATCAGAAGAACATGTTAAAAACAACAAAATGTGATGTAAGAGAAGGTTTTGTGTTCGAGTCTTAATACCAAATAAACCTGTATTTGTTTGTCTATTTTTACATGTATTTTACCAGGAGAAGTTATCAGAAGAAATCCAGCTCATCTCAGAATTCCTGGAATCCGTGAGGGATGACTCTGCCACCGTCAACGACGCCGGGTGAAAGCACAAGCCGCCCAAATGCCGCTAGATCCAATGAGTAAACGCCTCGGGTTTAAACAGCAGTGTAATTGGACATTCACCTGTACCAGACAACTTACTTACCCCAGCACGCTTCAGTATTCACCCCCCCCTCCCTCCCCTTTTACTTGCAGCAAATCCATAACAATGAAACAGGTGACTTTCATGCTGCTGTCAGGACTGATCTAATTTTAGCTGGGTGAATGATTGCAATTGGCTTTGCCTCATCAGATAATTAATCTATGTCACCATTAATTGGGAAAGAGAATAATTACAGGCCGTGTTGACAGAAATTCTACGCTTCTCCAGATTCCAAGATCTAATTACAACTAGTGAAACCCTGTGACCTTAACTAGCACCCAACCTACCTTGGCCAACTTGACCACGTAGGGACCCGTCTGCGTGCAGATCCACGATTTTTAGACCAGCGCTTTGTTCAACCAGCTAAAGCTTCCCCCATCCGTCACTCCTGAGTGTTCAATTTTCATTTTGTGGAAGTTCAGCCTTCAGAAGTTTTTCTGGAAGTTTTCAACTCAACTTATGGAAGTTTTCAATTCATCTCCAGCGCACAATGAGCTAGAGATGAATGATTAATGAATAAATTTAAATGCTTCATTTAAATGCTTCATTTTGTCCATGGATCATTAGTTAAGTCCTTTGTGGGAAGGACCTGAGAAAGGAGTGAAAATTATTGAGATATTAGCCTGGAGCAATCCAGGGGTAAATAGTGTGCACACTAGGATGTTGTGTGTCTACTATCCACTGGCTTTCTAAAGAACCCTGGGGAAACTCCCTTTTCAATTTGGGATCTTAACTGAATCACATTTAGTTCTTGTAGGAAATTGATTCTTGTTTTATGGAGTCTAAACAGTATCAAACTAATGCTTCACAAGAAAAGTATTAAAGATTTAGAGAAAAATGCTCCCATTTTTTCGCATAATAAATAAAATAAAATGAGTAATAATTAGATAAATCAATATATTTTTCTTGAAAAGAACTATTTTTATTTTTTCTTTACATTTTATGTAAGTGAAAAGTGTTATTTTCTATTTTTGTGTGTTGATTAAGATGCAGTTTTTTTTGTCTCCAATTCCCTCCCTTATTAGTGAGAACAGAAGGGGGCAGTATGAACACAACAACCTTGAAAAAGATAACTGACTACAATCTGCCTTAACCACATTATCAGCACCTCAATATGATTTTTACATTATGAAACTTGAGTTTTTAGGAGTGTTTTTTTAGACTTAAATGGAAGTATAAAATGGAGCTGTAGATCTTTGCATGGACTTTTCACTCCCATGAAGCACCTTGACGAGAAAAATGTTAGTCCGTCACATATTCTTCATATTATTTACTGACTATATGGCAATATCTCAAGTGAAGGTGCCTCTCCAACACATTAATCTGCTTTCTGTGCATCTAATCAATCCTGTGAATAGATGAAACTGAGCTACAACTAGATGTCATCACATTTATCTGCAGGCATGCCTTAAAGTGCACAATGTTTGTCAGCTGAAGAGTCTTTTTTGTGCTTCTATCTGTAAGATGGGGATCAAACAATGTTTTATTTTCTTTCTGAGACTCATTAAAATAAGGAATACGATTTGTTTCAAGTCCTGTTTTTGAAGAGGCCATGTTAGGAAAATCTGATTTACTGGCAGCGTGATTCTTGCATTCAGCCTGACGCCACCATGCAGGCAATGGTTCCGTTTCATTTGGATTCACCTCAGTAATCGCTTTTGATTGCTGAAGGGAAGCCGAGCGAATCGGAGCAACATTCTGTCTTCTCCGGCTAAACAGAATCCCGCTCAGAGATCTTTTTAAAACAAGGAAGATGAAGGAGTTTCTGCAGAAACCGACCTGTCTTTGTTCATGAGAAAGTGGAGAAGTGAGCCATGGAGCCGATGGAGTCAAAGAAAGAATGTGAGTTTCCAGAGGTGCCACTGCGTCTCAAATATCAATGAGGAAGAAGCAGACAGGCTTTCAAAGAGGAAACAGTTTTCCTATTTCTGATTTGTTTTTTGTTTAAATTAATTCATCTACGTCTATCATGCAGTAAGTTGACGTATTTCTGACAATCTAGTGGAACTGGACCTTTGTCCGGGTTAGTCTCTCATGTGGAGCTCCACTGAAACTTTGACAAATAAATTCTCCAGTCTAACAAAACATGTTCCTGGTGTTTCCACACTCGTTTGATTTCAAAGATATTTATCTTAAGAGGATAATAATTTGTGAAAGTCTCTGACATTTGTGGCTAGCTAGCATGATAATAAATCCATGGCTTGGAACATTTTTTAGTTAATTAGAGTCAATCAATCCAAACTTTGCTCACTTACCGGTGTGAAACCGGAGTATAATGAGCAGAAATCAGCATGGTGATTGGAAAACACAAATTACAGCTGTTAAAGAGAAACTCATCCGCTGTTCTCGTGTTGATACCAGAGCCTGCTGAGAGGATTTCAAATGAGCAAGGCGTTCTTTTAATAGATGTTGGAGGAAAGTACACCTCCATAATTAAAAACAGAACAGGTTAATATCCTCATAGGCTAAAATGAAAAAGGCTATGTTTACCCATCTGCATGGATTAGTGTGACTGCAGGCTGGTTTGCTGTCTTCTACAATTTGTTTACACAAACAAATGTCCTAATAATCTTCATTTTATAACAGAATTTCAACATCATGAAACATTTTTGAAATGTTAACTAGTTAAAGCCTAAAATTACCTAAAGTTAGCATCTACTTAAAATCAAAAACACAAGGGATTAAACTTTTTTTTTCATAGAAAAGAAATATATTCAAGCATTTACATTTTCAAGCATTTTTTAACATTTTTTTAAGCATCTTATTCCCTTTTGACAATTTTTTAAAATAAAAAAACAATCTCAGTAGTGTTTTAATTACAATTGTGACGTTTTTAACTGAAATCCCACAATTTAAGTCTTAAAAAGTTATTTTTCATGTTGATTTGAAGCCTCTGTTTCCCAAATCTCCTCTGAGGGGGCGTGGCTTTTGGAGCTGACCTGAGTAGCCCCGCCCCCAATCCCCCCTGTCTGATTATGATAGTTCTGAGTCTCGCTAGCGTAAATCTTCACCGCTTCCACATAATAACTCCAAGCAGCATCGGTAATGTCCAGCCGTATCATTTTGAGCCGGATGTCAGCTCAAACGAGGAAGTGAAGAGCTTCATGGACCGAACTTACTACAAAAGATTGCAGTCAAATGAGCCGCCGTTCACATTTCCGCAGCCCCGCTACCGTAAGTATTGTATGAAACCCACGCTAAAAATCCAGTGACGGCTGATTTGACCACAGAAATCAGGTCGTTGTTTTGTACATGAGAAGTTGTTCTCAATCGACCAACCTGAATAAATAAAGGTTAAATAAAAATAAAATAAAAATAAAATACTAATGGCGGCTCATTTGACAGGAAAATTATCTACTCTTCTCTAGCACCTGAACTAGAAACGCTACCCGGGTCAGATTCAGGGGTGGGCAAAACTTTTGATTTGTGGGCCAGAAAGAGTTCTAAAATTTGGCATAAGGGCCGGACAAGGACCAGATGGAAGGAGTGATTTGGTAATGAACCTCATAAACTAAAAAGATAATATGTAATTTAGAGAAAAACATGCTTTAATTTGGATTAAAATTCACATATATTCATTTGAAAACAGAAAATTTGGGAATTTTAATTTCTAAATTTTGATTTGTGTTCTCTTTTTGGTGATCCAATGGGTTGATGTTATTCAGAGGAAAATGCGAACTCAAAGAAATCAGAAAAGTCACCTTCTGACTCAGAAGTCACACACAAATGCCAGAGAAACGACACCATTCATTAGAAGGAACCAGAAATACAATGAAAATAAAACAATAATTAAGATTTTTAATTCAATGTATTTTAATTTGGAGGGCCAGATTAAGTATCTTAGGGGGCCGCATGTGGCCCCCGGGCCGTAGTTTGCCCACCCCTGATTTAGTGCATGTGCAGCAGAGCTGTTGTGACGTAAAGAAGGATCATTCATTCAAACAGAGCCTGTCTGAGACAGTTTGATTGACAGAGATTTAAAGGAGAAATTTAAAAACAAAATGATTTCTTATTACATTTGTTCTCTTTCAGAATAAAAGTGTCACAAATAAAAATAAAAAAAAAACAGGATTTTCATCAAACGGGGACTTAAAGGGGATGTCAAACACCCACTACTATCCACACTTTTTTCACATTTTCCATAGTTTTTAATGATACATCCTTGATATGCGAATTCATAATTCGTCAATATGCGCAGATGTCCAATGAAGGTCTCGGCCGACAGGTCTTTACCAGACTTTGGTTTTAAACTGTTCAAAATATTGAGAATTATTAAGTTTATGTGTATTTTTATACGTAATCATTACGTACATTTTATGCGATTGTGCGTGGTTTAGTGAAATGCAAATTTATGGCTTTCCACAACTTTTCCACATATGTTTAATGAATTTTTAAAAGATGCTTTTCATATTGCGTAAATATCGCATTAAAATTACGTAGTTGACGCACAAAGAACAAATTAATTCCTTATAAACAGCGTAATAATCACGTACGGTTCATGCTCTACGTTGATCGTTCTCTGGGAATCTTGATTCAACTTGATTAAGATTCAGGAGACAATGACTCGATTATGAAACAATTATCAACTCATCCCAGATCTGTGTTTTATTTTTTAGAAATGTTTCTCTTTACTACAAGACGCTAGACCAGTGCTACTTACTTTTCTCCACCACAGTGCATTTTTAAGTAAAGACAAGATCCGTTTAACTTTTATTGAGAATATTAAAATTCTGACATGAAAAATATTATGTTTGATAATCAAAAATCTTTCACAGCTTCGAAAGGGAAAATTTTTACTGAACTCAACAACCTTAAATAAGATAAAGTTACGTTTTATCATTAGAGCAGCTATAGTGTCTAGCTAGCTGTAGATATTTAATAGTAGTTTGACATAACCTGCACATTGGTTGACTTTTCTCCAATTAACCCCATTAATTAGGTAATCCAATTAAACCAGGGGAGTCAAACTAATTTTGGTTCAGGGGTTACATTTAACCCGTCTGATGTCAAGTGGGTTGGACCAGAAACATAATAGCAAAATACCAAATGGTTGCTTTGTTTTTGTTTAGTAGTGTAGCTAATCACTTATTCATTCAGAGAGGTCAATGGATTTCAAATAAAAGGCATTTCACCAAAAAAAAGGGTTTATTCGATTGATTTTATACAATATTTTACAACGGACATTGAAGCAATCCTGATAGTGAACTCAAGAGGGGGCAATAGAAAGAAATTAAACACCCTGCCTAAAATATAAATGTGCAAATTGAGGAAAAGTTAATCTAATTTTTATAGCAATTTAACAGCAAAGAAGCTAGCAGAGAACCAAATTGTACCCAGACGTAGCTGCGGATGATGGTCTTGCTTTTCCTTTGCTCCCCCTATTGGCGGAACTGCGCATTGCAGTCATTTCTCTACAGAACATCCTTATATGTTTTTTCTTCATGACGGATATGGTCGTATGTTTGACTTTTTAAGAGAAGTCGGGGCTGGTATTTTTAGCATTTTCAGGCCAACATTGTAAATAAGAAATTGTTCTGGTGAAATAAAGGTTATGATGGACGAGGTCTGGAAGGTCGGCCATGTTTGTGCGCTCTTCAAAAATGTCAAAGTGAAAAATGCTTTTGGTTTAAATCATGAACATTTTTCAATTATCCATTATTTAATATTCATGGTATCATAACTAATGCATCTAAAAACCTTTTTTTTTTTTCTTCACCACTAGTTTTAATGTGATTCCTCTGCAAAAAGTTCACATACGGACCACCACATTTTTTACTTTTTCCATGAATATTCACGAATGAATAAAATTTTGGAGCATGCAAGATGCTGACAGTGACTGTGTAACGGTGAAGAAGCATCACCTGAGGATTAGATCTCTATCTGATCCCGACAGAGGGCGGACGACTCTGCCTTTCTTGACCATGATGTATATGACCTCCACACTGGATGTAAGTTTTTTGTTTTTTTTTTTTTCTCAAGAGCTCTTGGAAAGAGCAAAGAGAGAGCTTATGTTGCTGAGCTCATGTCGTCAAGGCTGGTAACAGCAGCTTGCTATTGTATTAATTATTGTCAGGGAATCCAAGGGGTGTAGATAATACAGAATGCACTGCTTGGTCCCATTTGTTTCACTTGTCAGTGGAGTGAATAATTGGGAGTGCTGACCATATTAGACACAGAGAATTTCTAAAAGATACGACTTAAATAGTCGAAACACAAAAGTACGGCTCGCATATTAAAAAAAAAAAGAAACGCCTAATGTTTCAAATCAGTATGGAATAGTTTACAGGCTGTCTGTGCCAAATGAATTTACTGAGAATAGCAATAATTCTGATTCAAAATGAAAAACGGAGCTTTGAAAAAGGGGCTAAATTGGAGAAATTGAGGGTTTTTTTTTTTAACCCAAAATATGCAGAGTACCATATTGGATGATATTTTTCAATTTTTTACAGGCCTCAGAACATTGATAGTGGTGTAGTGGAGGGGGTTTGCTAATACAATGGGGCTCATCTTGCAATTCTCCAAAGGAATAACTATCAGTCCTGCTACAGCAGCTTCAGCATCCCTTGGTGACCGCGCCACTGAGCCCGTGCTCGCTCCATCGCACCCCACTCCACGCCTGCTGCCACCCTGAAGGTAGATGCATCACGCTGGGGAAACTACGCAACAGCTCCCCCCCTCCACCACCACCACCACCTCCACCACCCTTTCTTCTTTCTCCAGCCCCTCAAACCTTCTCTGTGGCTATGTGGCCTCCTGTGGACCCCCCCTCCCTCCCAACTTTTGGTCTCCACTGCAGCCTCGGTCCCAACTGCCCAGACTCTCCCCCAGGTGAGTCTCTGTGTCCTCCCACCTGAACCGCACAACTGGTCTGCGTTTGTCATCTGAGAGTGCCACGCGAACGCACGCGGCGAGCGCACACACTCCCGCGCTCACTCTGGAGGGGACACCGCCTGTTTCTCTCTGCTCACCTCCCGGCTGCTGGCTGACTCTGTGAGCCGTGTCTGCGGTGACTGCGCCATGTGTGGGGGATCTGGGGGTTTAAAACAGCAGGCCTCCCATACTCCCTCAATGGCAAATAGAAATGCTCCCACTTTATTATACGCCGGATCTTTTATAAATCATCACTGACTAACGTTAATGTGAAACGACAAGAGACAGAAGCTCAGGAAAAGAGGAAAACCGATCATGTTTTAAAGTGTATTTGTGAGTTTATAAATGAATCAAATTGTCACAATTTTGTGTTTACTTATTTACTCTTAAAACATTTACTATGCCTTTATATTGTTTTGAATTTTAATCTGTTGTATGATCTCTTTTTATATTTTATTTTAATTTTTTAATATATATACGGAGTAAGAATTCCACTGAATTGAGAACTTTTCTTTTCTGTTGCATACGACGATAAACATTTCATCTTTGAGTTTTGAATCTCAATTTATTTCAATCAACTGTCCAACATAATAACATTTACTTCCTAAATTGAAGTATTTATCAGAATTTTCCTGAAGATGATTAAAGCAAAGTAAAGTTTTCATTTTAATAAAACTTTATATTTGAATTTTAATATCCAGATACTTGTAATATACATTATATAGTAGTTTACACATCAGAATACATTTTAAAAAGTAGAAAGTGTTAAAGAATGAGTCAACTGTTGGTATTTTTTATTAAATTGAAGTTTAAAAAAAAGCTAAAATCATGCTGTATAATATCGTAATTTCTATTCAAAAATAATTTTTCATTTTAATATCCAGATACTTGTATATAGTTTATACATCAGAGCACACCTTAAAACGCAGAAATATATTGAAAAATAATCAACTTTTATGCTAAAATTAATAAAATTGATGTAAAAAAAATACCCAAATAACTTGTAAAATATACATGTTATAACTTTATTTAGAATTTTAATAACCAGATTGTAACATTATATAATAGATTACACATCTAAACACGTTTAAAAAAGCAAAAAGTGCTCAAAAATCACTTGACTTTTATGATTAGATGTTTTTTTTAATAAAAATAAAAAAACTTTCAACTTTAAAAATGGCTAAAATGCTCTTGAGCAACTGATTACATTTCAGTAAAGTAATTAATGCAGAAACAGAATGTGGATAAAAGTAGATTTTGTGATAAAGTAACTTTTACAATCGTCTACAACTGTCATGCGTTGAAAAAAATCTCCATTTACAGATTATCCAGACCTGTAACTCGGTTCAACTAAGACTCTGATTTTGACCAATAAAGAAAATGTACAAAGTTGATTAATGTAATCATCTTTTCAAATCATAATCAATAAGAGCTGCATTTTGACACTTGAACTGTGATATGTAATAGTGATTTCTGGAATAACCAAATGTATTTTAATGTAATCAATACACACTTCATCTTGTTATTTGACATCAGTAAATACGTCCATGTGTTTGGACATGACAAGTGTAAATAGCTTTAACTCGAAGTCAAGACCCGGATTATGTTCGCCATGTAAATAAAGTTAAATAAAATAAAAATGAGCGTGGGTTTATAAAAAATTACCTCCTTCCGATGCATTTTTAAGCGATCAATTAAACTCTTTTAGACTAAGTAATATTGATTCCGTCTATATGCAAATGTATGCAAAAAATGCAACTTATACTCCAAGAAAATGCAATATAATTACATTTTTTTGGAGTATAAGTCACATTTTTACAACAGTTTGGCTGGAGGTGCGACTTATATGTAATTTAAAAAATAAATAAATACCAACAACCACTAGAGGGCGCTGTAGGTGTGCATATATTTGTTTTTCATACTCACAGCAACAGAGAAGAAGAAGAACCACTTAAGTTTTACGCCAGACTTGTTAGCATGTTCTTTATGCTATAGCAGAGGTCCCCAAACTACGGCCCAGGGGCCAGGATCTGGCCCTCCTCCACACTTGGCCCGGCCCCCAAACACTGCGTATTTATTTATTTTTCTCACACTGGGCAATCGAGACCCTCCTAGAACATGACTTTTTATTCCTCCCTTCTGCAGTCACAACTATGACGGGTGAGGATAGATTATTTAATGGTTTAAGTTTAAAAATTGTTTAGAATTGTTTTTTTCTGTGAAAATTACATAAATTGCTATTAAAAAATTGGCTATGAGTGATTTTCAAAGAAACCATAATAGTTTATGCTTAGGCATCATTATGGTTTTTCTGTTAGCCGACAAACCGACCCCAGTCCCACATTACTGAAACGAAACAATGATATGGCCCCCACATATATCACATACTAGATTCTTAAAATACTAGATTACTTTAACTAGATTTTTTTATTAGATTATTAGAATATGTTTTATGAAGCCAAATAAGCATCAATGTGGTAGTAATACATATATTTTATCATTGTCTCTTTTAACTAACTTTTTATGCTTTAATTAATGTCAATATATGTCTTTTTTGCTCCCCTGGTGTTCAGCAGCAATTTGATTAAAAGTGCTATACGAATAAAGAGATTGATTGACTTAATGTCCAAAGAAAACCTCATTTACATGTCTATCTATCTATCTATCTATCTATCTATCTATCTATCTATCTATCTATCTATCTATCTATCTATCTATCTATCTATCTCTCTCTCTCTCTCTCTCTCTCTCTCTCTCTCTCTCTCTCTCTCTCTCTCTCTCTCTCTCTCTCTCTCTCTCTCTCTCTCTCTCTCTCTCTCTCTCTCTCTCTATCTCTCTCTATCTATCTGTCTATCTATCTATATTACATAGACACATGCTTATTTTTCTCGTCTTCTTTTACCTTTTGCTTTATTTTTATTTCTTCAAAGAAACCAATTCCAATCAACAAAAATAAATGATTTATTTTTTCCCCCACAATGTAGTTTCAGTCAAAGTTCATATTAGGAAAAGTTTGGAATAATCTTGTTTTCAGGACTTTGATCAGTTACAAAGATAGGAATTTTCTTGGTTTCCACCATTTAATTGTCGATTCCTTTGATGTCCTCTTCCCACTAGTTGTCCTAACTTACAACAGAGTATTAGGGGCACCACCAAAAAAAAAAAAAAAAGTAATATCACGAGTCCTCTTTCTCATAAATTTAATGGAAAAAAGGCATAATTTTAGCCGAAGACTTTTTGAGTCATAAATATTACGACTTTATACTCGATATTTAACAGTTACGACTTTTTTCTCCTGAATTTACGAGATTTAAAGTTGTAATTTAAGAGAAAAAAATGTTTTTTTGTAAAATTTTCTTAATATTCACCTAACTTACAGAAGTTGCCTTTTTTCATGTCATAGGATGAAGCTCTTCACTCTGGTTTTCCTTCTTTTCCCCTAAAAGAGAAAGTTCCTCTTTCCAGAAACCCATCCAAACAGGTTTCTTTTCACTGAGCTGTCAACTTTAATCTTAGAGACTTGTAGAGTTAGGGACATATTTACTGAAGTTTTGCAATTTCTCAGAGTTTTTAGTCTTGAACTAGGATTGAAATAAAATTGCCGGGACTTAGTGTTCACTCCTGGAAATTGGCAGCTATTTTTTTTTTTCTTATCCTTTGCTGCTCAACGTCCTAATTCCAAAGGGGCTTACTTGAGTTTCCACAGTTCTTCTCTGTTTTTGTTAATTGTTTGGTTTGTAGAAATGACTCTGTATTGGGGTTTTTTTTCTCCTAACTTTGTAAGACGCAGAGGATATTTTTTTATGATCTGATTTAAATGATCCACAGCACCTGAAGTCGAGCCTTTTTCCCGCCTGCTGAAAGCCTTCCATGCATTTTACTGTAACATCCATTATCACTCTGAAGAAGAGCGTTTCCTTTCTAAATTCCTGAAAAAAATGATTCATTTTCACTAAAAAACAAATCACAACTTTGACTTTACAGGCTGCCGTATCATAACACACTTAGTTAACAAAATATTTTTACAAACAAGATGATATCAAACCCCCCCCCCCCCCCCTCCATGATATTAATATGATATGTTCTCTGATCTGTAAACAGCTGGTTATCTTGCTTTTCCACGATAAGAGAAAGTGCTGAGGATTTACGCTTGGTGAGCACATTTGGGCTGAATCTTTCACACGTCACAAATTGCAGATGGGAAGCAGTGATCTTGAACAGCCGATCACATTTCCGTGACCATCTGACACCTTCCATTTAGGAAAATAATACTTTCTATCTTAGCATACCCCTCTGCAACAGCCAGCCAGGGAAAATGATGCCTGGTGGCGTGCTATTCACAACTTTGGAGTGCGCTGATTAAAAGCTCCCCTTTAGTTCTGTTGTTAAATGGCACAGAAATGTGGCGAGTTGTTGTTCTTTTGATTTTCAAAATCAAGTTTTTTTGTCACATCCTCTGAATTAATAGCAAGCTTTTAGTCTAATCTGTTCTTTTATGCCAAACTGCCCCCCCCCCCCTTTTGCATCCTTGATGCTGAAAACAAAACCGACTTTTTTTTTTTTTTTTTTTTTACCCATTGAGGTAGATTTGGTATCTGGGTAAAATGACAGATAAAAATGCGTCGGGTTAACTGCTACGGAGAGTTGTAAATCACTGTACTGTGATTCTCAAAGGGTTTAATTAGTCTAGAAATTCTTCTCTTATCTGATGACCCCCCCCCCCCCCTCCCCTTGCACACTGCAACAACTTACAACCATAAACGCCCTGCAATCTGAAGACCAGTGGCCTCAGGAGACTGAGCTGCTACAAAGAGCTGAAAGAGTTGGAAATGGTCATTTTATTGTGTTAGAATAGCTCACTGGAGGATTGGGTAATGTAGTGCTAACTGGGAGCCAGTAAAGATAACAGTATGTGGCTCCAAAGTGAAATACGATGAATTACTGTAATGCTCTGCAGTCACAGGACCTCTGGAAATTAGGTAACACAATTATAGCAGTACAAAACAATACTTCCAGGGTGGTTTTAAAACTCCAATTAATACTACAATAATGCCTTTTTTTCACTAATGATTATTATTTGAGATGCAGTGCACAGTATAATTAGTTATCTCACAGAGTTCACCTACATGACTAAAAAGTGGGGGAATTGTGCTTGTCAAGCACTCAAACATCAATGTTATGGTTCCTTCAATTATACTTCTATGTGGCCTGTTAATGCTTGACAGTAGCATTATATTGCTCTATTTCATAGCTTATGAACAAGCCCATTTATCCCTATCTGTCATTTTTTTTTACAACTTGTGAAGCAACTGTCACATCTGCTCCCATGGGAGTCCTGTATATAAGTTTATTTAGTCTAATTGAGCTCAATTTTTAATTGACAGTTTCAGGTCCTAACAACTAATTCTGGATTTCCATGAGTTATAGACATGAAGGGGATTTTATTAAAGGCCCGTTCTGTGAAACTTGTGTTTGTGGTGCTTTTGGCGTGTTTTTGTGACATTTTTCTCATGATGGAGGAAAGAGTTTAAGATTAAAACTGCGGGGTTTTTTTTGTTCAAATCGTTCAAAACTCTAAAAAGGTCGGATTTGTGACACACTCCCTCCACTAAGGCATCCACTAATAGATCCAATAACGTCTTCGTTTTTTCTCGAGCTGCAAATCTGCCTCAAAACTGTGCAGGTAGAGAACTTTGATATCGATCACCATTTTTTGGGGTTGTGAGCAGCTGTAAGATAGAATAGAAACAAATGGGACAATGGGATATCAGTGGAGGCTTACCACTTCCACGCCAACAGTCTGAGACAAATTTCTGATGAACTCCTGCTGGAACTATGTCGTTAAAAACTAGATCTGGGTATGGATTATAATTTCCAGAAACGATTCCAGAGCCTGAATCGAGTCTGTCATCCTCTCAATTCTATAAAATTTTGTGTTTACACATTTATACACATTTTTTTTATAAATATAATAATAATCTACTATATGATTTGAATATATTTATATTAATCTGATACAGTTCACATATTGTAAAATTAATTAGTGAAATAAAGAAATTGTTAATATCATAGAGTTAAAAAGGAGAAGTTTAAAAAAAAACATTCAGATCATTAACATTGTAAACATTGTTCTGCTTCTTCTGGAGGACGTTTCAGTTTGGCCACTAGGTGGCGATCGCGCTAAGGTATTACAACTAATTCCAGTAGAGGAAGTAGGAATGAGCAAAAAAACTATGTTTTAGACCACTAATGGTCACTTTAAAAAATATTTGATTAAAAGAGTTTGGAAAATTCATCCTTGTGAGTTCATTTAATCATCAATGTGTGTTTACGCACGTTAGCATTAGCCGTCCTATGGGAAATTCCATTAAATGTTAGCATTAAGCTAGCAGACTTTCGCTTTATGGGCTACATCGATTTATATTTTTATGAATCGATTATTGATCTATTAATTTCAAATTGATTAATCAATTGTATAGCCCTAATAAAAACAACACAGACTTTTAGATTTAGGCTTATTACTGCATAAATAAAATGAAAAAGTATATTTTTTCATCAACAATAAGGGCCAAAAGGTGGAGGAACTCGTGTTCTGTTTGCTTCCAGTTTTTCGACTTATTTGAAAATGATCGAATCACTTTATAGATGTGAATGTTTGTGACGTGAAATTTGTGTTTTAACATGACAACCCCATTGTGCTGCACATTATTTATGGCAGAAAAGCAAAAGTTGAGTGGAGAAAAGCACCTTCTTTTGAAGGACTAGTGGAGGCAGAATGAGATGAGGGGGTTATTTTGGCGATGGAGATTAAGGCAGGGGCTTTTTGTCATTTGTGCGAGACAAGCCATTCATCCATCCAGTTCACAGCCAAAAAAAGGCTGGTCCCAGAAATTAGCAGTTTCAGCTCAGCAGCAAAGTCGTCGGGCTGTGAAGGCAGAGAGAAATTGACTAATTAGCAATGCGCACTAAAACTTGACGGTTCTCTCTATAACAGCGAGGGAAAGACTCGGTTTTTCTCCCCCTTTCTCTTTTCTTTCTTCCATAGATGTTTGAAATCGCAGTCATTTACGCTCGACAGTTTTTACAATAGCCTTGAGCCATAATTTTGCGAGTCTCTCCAGCATCCATACCCCTGCATGGTCTCTCTCCATCGGCCATGCACGACCGTTTCTCTCCCCAACCGTGGATTTCCTATTACTCTCGTTACGACTCACTGAGCCCCAGGCCCAAGGATAATGATGTGTTGTTTCTTGGTAGCATAATTTGTCACACGTATATTTCTTCTTCTTCTTCTCTTGCAGAAAGCACAGCTCCCTCTCACACTCTCACACACTTCTTGTTAATTCAGAAGAACAAATGATCAACGTCAACAAATAAGCTAAAATAGTGACTTTAGGAGTTCAATGGTTATTTCCAGACGCGGCCGACTTCAAAGAGAAGACGTTTCTTTTTAAAGGAATATTCGAGGAGAAATTGGGGCTTACTTTCTTTCTCTTTTTTTTTTGGTGAAGAGCTGAAGTCAGGTAAGTTTGGAGCTCACATCATTTAGTTGTGACAGGCGCGTTTGGAAAACCTGCCGATATCTTTACGCACGCGCCTGTGCCAAGTTTTTAACCACATTACGCGCATGGAAATCGCGTATTTTCGCGACGCGTACTCTCAACTTTACGGCGGATTTTGCTCCATACTTACGAGGCGAACGAGCGAGCGACGCTGCTGACAAACTAATCGCTTTTGTACGAGTCCGTTAAGAAAAAAAAAAAATGTGCGCCATGTGTGCCGTCCTGTCTGTCGGAGGGTGTGCGGCTCGTCCGTCCACCGAGGCGGCTGCCTCTTCCTCTGAGCGCGACAACTTCAGCCGAGAGGGACGCGCCGCCGCCGCAGCGTCTCCTCATTTGACAGCGCCCTTTAAACCCCTCCATTTAAAACCCCCACACCGCTGTCGACTCAGAGATGAACCAGAGTCGCGCCTTTTGTTCGCTGATTGACGAGCTCAAAGTTGCCGCGTCGGACGGGAAGCGTCTATAATGTGGAGGACGCAAATGGATGAATGACCTGCGTGCTTTGTTTTGTTGCCTAGGTGGCGTTCACAGTCAGGAAGTCATGTCCAGATCGGGTGATAGAACGTCCACCTTTGACCCAACGCACAGCGACACCCTGCTGCACGGGCTCAACCTGCTGTGGAGGAAGCAGCTCTTCTGTGATGTGACTCTCACCGCACAGGGACAGCAGTTCCACTGCCACAAAGCGGTCCTGGCGTCCTGCTCGCAGTACTTCAGATCCCTCTTCTCCTCCCATAATGTCATCAACAACGAGGGAAGTAAGGGGGACCAGGGCAGCAGTGGGACCCCCTCGTCCTCTCCTGATGACAAGCTGCTGACCCCCAGTGCCAGGCCTATCAATAACCTGGTGCTCCAGGGCTGCTCTTCTATTGGATTACGATTAGTGCTGGAGTACCTTTACACTGGCCAATGTCACTCTTTCCTTGGACACAGTGGAAGAGGTGCTGTCAGTCAGCAAGATCCTCAACATCCCCCAGATCACCAAGCTCTGCGTGCAGTTCCTCAACGACCAGATCTCGGTGCAGAACTACAAACAGATCTGCAAGATCGCCGCGCTGCATGGACTGGACGAGACCAAGAAGCTGGCTAACAAGTACCTGGTGGAGGACGTGCTGCTGCTGAACTTTGAAGAGATGTGCGCCATGCTGGATGCTCTGCCGCCTCCTGTGGAGTCAGAGCTGGCCCTCTTCCAGATGTCGGTCCTCTGGCTGGAGCATGACCGGGAGACCCGCATGCACTATGCTCCAGACCTCATGAAGAGACTGCGTTTCGCCCTCATACCTGCCCCGGAGCTGGTGGAGCGGGTTCAGTCGGTTGATTTTATGAGGAGCGACCCCGTGTGCCAGAAGCTGCTCCTGGATGCCATGAACTACCACCTGATGCCCTTCAGACAGCACTGCAGGCAGACCACGGCCAGCAGGTGAGGACGCACAAACACACCTGAGGGAGCTTCTACAAGTTGATTGAGTGTTGATAATTTATCTCAGCAAATCAAACTCTGACGTTATCTTGAAAGAGTTGTTTAGTTCAAGATTAAGGGATTTTTTTTTGTGAACTCACATGCATTTACCTTTTTATATTAAATTATTTAGATAAAAGATCATAATTTTGCCAGTATTTTATTAGAAAAGGATGATATAGTTGAGTTTGTGTTTTCCTATAAACTATTTTTATCTATGGTCAAATAAATATCAGAAATATTCAGTCATGCTAAAATAGAGTAATTGGGTTTGTTAACAGATACTATAGAATAGTACTGCCACAAATGATTATTTTAATAGTTGACTAATCACAAATTATTTTTTCCGATTAGTCGACTAATCGGGTCATGCGCAAACTCGATGTAAAGCACACCATCATAACCATCATTAGCTTTAAACGAACTAAAAACTAGATTACGAGCAATAATGCTAGTGTGAATGCTGTAAGCTGAATTTGGCCACTGAAGATGCTGAAATTGATAGCTAAAAAGACTGTAGCTGATAGCCAGCTAAAAATATTAGTTAAATGCCAAAATAGCTAAAAAAAAAAAAAAAAAAAAACAGCTGAAAAAAGCCAAGTTAGCCATAACAGCTAGCATGTAGTTGAAATATTAGCTAAAAAAATCCAAAATAGCCCGAAAAAAACCCCCCAAAAAATCCTAAATTATCCGAAACAGCTTGCATGTTGCTGAAATATTAGCTAAACTCAAAAGTAGCCTAAAAAAAAAAAAAAAAAAAATCCTAAAATAGCCAAAATAGCTAGTATGTAGCTGAAAATATTCGCTAAAAAATAAAAAATAGCTTGAAAATAAAAAAAATCCTAAATTAGCCAAATTACTTAGCATGTTGCTAAAAGTTTAGCTAAAAAAATCTAAAATAGCCTAAAAAAACCCAACAAAAAATCTTAAATTAGCCAAAATAGCTGGCATGTACCTGAAATGTTAGCTAGAAAATCCAGAAGAGCCTAAAAAAGCAACAAAAAAAAAAACTTAAATTAGCCAAAATAGATAGCATGTGCCTTAAATATTAGCTAAAAAATACAAAATAGCTTTAAAAAAAATAAATAATTAGCCAAAATAGTTAGCATGTTGCTAAAAGATTTGCTAAAACATCCAGAATAGCCTAAAAAAGCAACAAAAAAAATCTTAAATTAGCCAAAACAAATAGCATAGCCGAAATATTAGCTAAACTGCAAAATAGCCCAAGAAAACCTTAATAAATGCCAAAATACTCTGAAAAGCTAGAAGAATGCCGTCATAACTTTCAACTTTACTACACTCTGACTCCATAAAATATAAAGTAAAGACTAATCAATTATTACATTAGTTGTCGATTAGTCAACTAATCATGGCAGCCCTACTGTAGAACAGTCAAAGTTTAAATGTAAAAAGTATTTAACTTTTTTCAAACAAGTTTTTCAAAAGAAAAAAAAACTACAAGTGAAACATAATCACAAAAGATGACCAGACAGCACATTTCTGCCTGTATATTTCCCCAATAACAGATCCATACTCACATAGGGAGCAAAGGATCTGGAATCATCATAATTAGTTTCTCATGCCACAGTTTCTCTCTTCTCAATTAATCACTATTATCTATGTCCAGGGTCTCATTTGCATATGAATACCCTCCAAATGAGCCAATATCTAGAAGAATGTACTTAGCCAAGCATTCAAAAAAATAAAATATGATAAAGAATTTAGAAAAAGTGGATTATGTCTGAACTTAAAGGCCAACCACAATGCTTGTTTTTTGTTTATTATGACACGCTACATAGGAGTAATTTAATGTCTTGTTATGGTCATCAATGTTGCTGCTTTGAACTAAACAAAGAGTGAAATGTCCTCCAGGGGTGTCACAGGAATGGTTTGAACCAACGAAATACTCGTAGGTTGAGCTATTAGCCTCCAGAATGAGCTGTTAGAAATTCATTAAACAACATTTTTTAAAGGTTTACTATATAACAATCTTAATTTTTCATTTTATTTGGTAATTTTATCTTCGAACTTTTAAGTGTTAAAGGTATCCAGGTAGAGACGTCTTCAAGGCCTTCTACCTGTTCTCTGTTGTCTCGTTTCTGATGCGTGAACACGCACCCACATTTGTGAAATTGCAGAATCCGTTCTAATAAGAAGATGCTGTTACTGGTGGGTGGTTTGCCTCCTGGACCTGATCGTCTCCCGAGCAATTTAGTCCAGTACTATGACGACGACAAAAAGACATGGAAGATCCTCACAAGTGAGTTGCAGAGGCTCTGCATTTATTTATTTTTTTACTTGGTCTACCCCAGGCATCTTGTTTAGTGGCTGTTCTGATGAGAAATAGCTCTACCTATGGATGACTTTAACACAGGTTAATTTCTACAGTATAAAGAAGAAGGAGTTCCCTAAATCCTTCAGGTAATAATGTATCACTATCACTTTTAATATAAGTTTTTAATCAGAGCGTGACTTCAAAGCAGTGTGGAGCTTCATGCTCGGTTTCCCTTGTTTTTGCTGAAATACGCTGACAGGATGTATGATGAGATTTACTTGGATCTAATGATCTATTGTGGCAGAGATGGAACAACGACAAATGACACTTTTCCCTCCAGAGATTTTAAATGTCGTTAGACTTTTTTTTTCAATCTCAGTGATCTTTTTTTTTTTTTTTTTTGCCTGAACACCACACACATCCTGTGGCCACCAACCTATTGAGTAGGTAAATGTAGATGCTTAGATCCTTGTGGAGTAGATAGCTAAAAAGTAAGACTCTAGCATCTGGAGTTAGGATGTTATTCTTGATTTCAATTGAAGTCCGACTATTTATTTTTTCTGTTTTAAAATTGTTCCCAGTGGTCTTTTAAGGCTTGTTTACACAGGAATGGGAACGCGTTTTGCTCTCTGACCCGGTATGCAAGATATCGGGTACACACTAGGACGTTCCAGAATGATATTGTGTTCACGGTTAAAACGAATGCTGACGGAAAACGATGTAATTCACACGCCACGCCGCTATGCGCGCTGTGAGCCACTCCCACCGGATGGAAAAGAACAATAGGAGAAGTACTGCGCATGCGCAAACTTCCCTATTTCACTACCGCTTCCAGCATTTTCTTCCAAAACTCCAAAGTAGTCGCGAGTGAATTCAGCATCGCAGCTACCACCAGTGCTATCTCTTGGAAGTTTGCCATGTTGTTGCAGTCGCTGTTGTGACGAGCAATTGCTGCGCGCAAGGCTTATATGCGTCCTGGTCATGTGGTCATGACGTAGGGTATGAGCACATCCGCTTTAAACCCTGACACCGTTCCTGACCGTACACACTAGAATGGGAGGGCTGTGGGAATGGGAACGTTTCGCAACGCTCCACTCTGGAAGGCGTTCTCCACAGTTGTCGTTCTGGGGGCCCTAAAACGCCGTTCTGGTCTAAACGAGAGGCCCAAACGATAACCAAGTTGTCGGAACGCACACGAAAACGTTGTAATGTAAACGAGCCCTTAGTTTTGCTTAAGCAATTTTTAGAAAAAATTAAAAAGATTGTTCCCTTTTAAAGACATTTTTCTGCAGAGCTCTGCTAATTTGTTAATACTCTCTTCCGCTAGCTTATAGCACCTCACAAGTCCAAGCTAACATTAAACAAACTTAAGAGTTATCCAGCCGCTGAGTAAAGTTTTTAGCCAAATGGCAGCTCAGAAGAGGAAAACGAAAACGTACACGGATATATTTGTCTGCAAGTGCTTTAGAATTGGAGAGGAGAAGGAGACTGTGGCCTAATCCGAATTCTTCCCGTCTCCCTTGCCCTTTATTTGGCCTTCCAAACAGAGAGTTATGAAAAAATAGCGTCTCATATTTTGACGTAACTTTCGTTCGATGACGTCATCAATAATCGCCAGTCCACTAGCGTTAGCTTCCAGCGCTTGAATATACATAACAATAGCGTTTTTATAACTTTAAAAAATTAATGCTTTAACGAAAAGTCATACTTACGTTTAAAAGTAAACGTCTGTGGTTCAGAGATGTGAAGACAAGTGCTTTCCTCGCGACGGAGGATTTTGTACCTCTCCGCTTGAAGGGTCAGATTTAAAAAATACATTTCTCTACATACCACCCCTTCAAGAGGGGAAGGGAAGAATTGGGCCTTTGACCCACCCATCACAAACCCGAGCTGTTTCGAACCGTTAGGTTTTCATCTGCTCCTGATCCAACAGGATTTGAATAATGAAATACTCAGAAGCAAAATTTGAATCTTAACCCTCATATTGTGTTTGGGTCAAAATTGGCCCAGTTCCATTGAAAACTGGTCAGTTTTTACCTAAACTCTATATTAGGGTTTGTTTATATAGTGATATGCAACAAGGACATGTTAAAACTGCCCAAAACATAATTTTCTTTAAGAAAATAAACCCAAATTTTCAAGTAAATTGTGTTTTTTTTTCTTTTAAAGACTCACTCCTATGAAAATCGTGGTTTTAGCAAGTATTTTTGGCATTTTTCTCATAATGGAGGACACATACAAAGAAAATTAATTTTAAGATTGCATTTATGAGTACTTCCGTTTATAATAATTATGGGAAAAAAATCATTATTTACAATGCCTACAATGAGCACACCTTTAAACTATTTCTGAAGTCAAGAACACTCAAATGTAAGGATTTATGTAGTTTGAAAACACTGCTGGTAATGTATAAGGCTAAAAGTTTTATGTTGCCATTTGTTTTGCAAAAAAATGTTTTTATAAATGAAGGACTTTATGACTTTAAAGTACCTAAAGTAAAAACTACACTTGAACAAATGACAATCTTTGCTGGTGTCAAAAAAAATGGAATTCCTTGGATAATGACCTGGAAAAGCATTTAAGTATTATCTTTTTAAGTTTGTATAGTGTTCCAGATTGTACTTTTGTTATTGTTATTGATTTTTATTCTTCGTTTGTTTTGATTATTCCCAATAATTTGGTCATCTAAATTATTATTGTGTCATATGAAATATTAAGAATGGGGTGTGGATTTATAACACTTGGTCTTTGTCCCTAGAAAAAAATAGTGAATAAGGAGCAGTCTGAAAAAGAGTTTCTTTGTGTTTTAGAAAATATTCTGGGCGTAACACAAGCTCCCTGCTCTGCTC
Source organism: Oryzias javanicus (assembly GCA_003999625.1). Taxonomy (NCBI): domain Eukaryota; kingdom Metazoa; phylum Chordata; class Actinopteri; order Beloniformes; family Adrianichthyidae; genus Oryzias; species Oryzias javanicus. Next base: position 30,842,152 of record CM012453.1, on the reverse strand, counting down.
AATTCTAAAGCATCCACTTGCAGAAAAAAAAACAACACATGATAAAACAGGCCTTTTTTAAAAAACAGATGTTTTTTAAAAAATCCAGAATTAACTAAAACGTTAGTTTTCATCTGTGGTCCTCTGACCATGAAGACAAAGAAAGCAGTAAAAACACTAATAAAATGTAACAAATGACATTTACTGTACAAGCTAAGAAAATATGGCAGTAGCCGTACAATAAAATACAATAAATACATTACAAAATAAAAAAAAAAAATCAAGACATCAAAGTGAGTCAAGACAAACATTCACGGCTATTTCTTTTATAGCCTGCAGGAATAAGTGTCGATAAGTCATTTTTTCCATTTTCTTGTAAAACTGTTAGATGCTGTGGACAGTCAGATCTCCTCAGGTCTCTCACTGACCAGGCCGACTGACTAAAAGTACTCCTGCGTATAGGAATCAGGCAGTCGCCTCTAACAGAGCCTACAGTTACTCGCTCTGAGCTTTTTCTTTGGTCGATGAATTCTGTCAGAGGATTCAAAGCCAAATTATCCATCACTTTGTACATCAGCCTTAAGTTCAGAAATCTATGATCTTCCCAGTTTAGAAGACTGTATTTTAAAAAAAAAAATAGCACAGTGATGCTAATGTCTTGGTGTTTTATCTAGAACTTTGATAGCTTGCTTGTACAAATTTCCAATGTTCTTTTTTTTTTACACTCTGACTAGCCTGGAACCAGCTGGTTATACAATAGTTAAAATGACTAAAAATAATTGCATTTATCTATATGAATCAAGACATATAAACTGGCTCACAATTTGTATCTTATTTCCACTGATATATACTTCAGGGTCAGCTGATGCTCTGTTTATTTTAGTGAACTACATGCCCACAGTTTTAGAGATGCTTAGAGAGATGAAGTTGTAACATAAGACATAGTTTTAGTGAGTTTGGCAGCGTATTTGGAGCAGCTGTGAACGAAAAGAACAGTGTCATCTGCATACATTAAGCATTCAACCTCAGAACAGAGAGAAGGCAAATCATTGACATAAAGGCTAAATAAAAGCGGGCCTAATATAGATCCCTGGGGGACCTCGGAAGTTTGTCTAAAATTTAGCTGATTTTTACAGATGGTCTTAAATCACACAAATATGATTCAATCAAGTTCACAATGTTGTGGGAGAAATTTAATTTTTTAAGCTTGTTAAGTAGGACAGAATGACTTACTGTATCAAATGCCTTACTGAGATCCAAAACACAGCCTCTACAACTATCGAGAAAATTTTTTTAAAATATCTATGAATGTCTTTTTTTCCTTGAGCTGGTATCTGGATGAAAACTATACAACGCCATTTTTGTTGCACCAGTCATTCTCGATTGGGCTGCGAGGGGCTGTAAGCTAGCAGGAGAGAGTTTGACGGGAAGGGGGGTCCCGCCCACAACCTCTGTTTTGAAAAAAAAACGTGTCCTAGAAAATAACATTTTAAAAAAATGGCTAAAAACGTCAAAATCATAATTAAAATACCGGTAACACTTTATAATAAGATTCCATGACAAGCTTTATTAACACATTAACAAACATTATTAATGTGCTTATAGGATGTTTATAAGATATTTATAAGCATAATAAGCCAAATACAGTTTATTAACATACTTAGTAAGATTTATTATCATCTAAAATGAGACCATTGTTTATGAAGGCTATATCAACAAACTGTTAACAAGCTTAACAAATGTGTTAACAATCTTTGTCAACGTTACATTTAGTGATTTGCAGCACCTCATCTAAAGTGTTACCAAAATACCAAAAGGACCGCAATGATTTTAAAATAGACTAAAAGATGCTGGGAGTGGGTCTTTAATTTTTATTTTTTTTATATATTTCATAGCTTTGAGAATAAGTAGGCATTGATTTCACCCCGATCTGCACCGTACCCTCTGTCCCTCTGTCTTCCCTGACCTTTCAAAACTCACCACCATATTGTTGCCATATTGCAAAGGTCAAAAATAGAGCTATTGGGGAGCAACACATCTCCTTTGCATCATCATTGGTGCACATATTGAGTTTTTGTTGGAGCCATATCTCAGCTGCCTCCTTTCATTCTTACATATTAACCTTCAGTGTCATCTGGACTCTGCGCTCACCTTAAATTTGAACAAATCTGCTTCTTCCTGTTGCATCCCTAAATTTCCATCTGTTGTTGGCCGTTTAAGCTCACGTATGTTCGGAGCTGCGAGGCTTCCTTTTCGTCTGCATACATAACAGCTTTGTGTTGTCATTTTCTCATTAAACCCACACTCATGGGTATAAACTGCTACAAGCAAAAGGTCAATGGGGATTTCCATCACTCAAAACTAAAAAAAAGTTAACACTCAAATGGTCCGTGGCCAAGTGGAAGGACAAAACTGCAAAATCATCCCCTTAACACATCAGTGACCATCTGATGTAGTCCCCTCACAATGGATGTGGAATAGAAGATTATTAACATTCAATCATAACTTTTCAATGAGGCGAAACCTGAGAGGGACAGCCTTTGATTAAGACATTCATCAACACAATTTGGGCAGAATCTGATCCCTCTTGTGTCAGAAATATCCACCGCTCTGTGATTGGAGTGGAAAGTTTGCCATCTAGTGTACCCACAGCAGCGTGGCCGAACACAAGACAAAGGCGGGCAAGGATGCGAGCGGTTTCACCGTCCTCCGTAAATGAAACTGCTCCTAAAAACTTCATTTTTTGAAAATAGATGGGAGAGGAAGACGTGGTGTCTTAGAAGAGTAGAATTTGAGATAGAGGCCTTTAAGGCGCATCAAAGCTGGTGCAGCAGTGGTGCATAAGCTGTGGAGTCAGTCAACCAACCAGAGCCGCTCCGTCTATACAGAGGCTTCTGACTCCCTCTAGTGAGCCCTGGAGCTCATTGTAGAGCGGAGTGATGGCGTCGCTCTCAAAGACGTATTTCTCTGTAACAGATTTATTTGCGACGGTCAAATCAAATTCCTCATTCTGTATTGCACATTTTTTCAGTTGGAAAAAAAAAAATGATTGATGTGGTTCCTCCTTTCCCCGCATGAGTCATTATATCTGCTCAGTGTTCTCCAGGATCTCCATTTTTTCCCCCCAAGTAACACAGACGTTTTGACATTCCATAAACCAATAATCTCCTTTTCCCGTGGGGAAGAGGTGATTTTAAGTATGAGTACAAGTCACTAGACATCGAATAAAAAAGCGCTCATCCGTGTCCTATATACTGCTGACTGACTGATAATGTAAATAGCATGTAAAGGAATTTGGCAGTCATATAGCACTCGTCTTTGAGGTGCAACGGAGGCAGGCAACCTAATCCCTTCCTTGGAGATAAAGCTGTGTTTAGTGTATATGGTATTAGTTCCTATCTGAGACTTCCTCCCATAGAGGAGCGGCACATGTCAGCCAGCTTGAGTAAGATTGCAGGGAGAGGCCAATTGGAAAGAAATGAGATTCAAGGCTGTCTAATTTTGCAGCAACTGTGATCCATCAGGCGATGGGGAGGTGACAGTGGAAATGACTGATGGAGACAGACAGGTGGGCTTTAACATTTCACTGATTTGCGCTCAAAAAGCACCGGGCTTGAGATTTATTGAGTGAGCACGATCATGTTCATTATGACTGTCACCTAAGACCATTTCTCTACATCTTAATGGGGTCACTTCAGCAGAATAAGATGGAGGAGAACACCAAAAAAAAAAAAAAAAAAAAAAAACACGCATGGGACGAAGATCCACTACAGCAAACGTAGCGCACAGCTGCGGATGTCGGACTAGCTATAGCGAGATTGAACAAAAGCAAGTTGCATCACGAGATTCAGTCGTTGCTGAGAAAAATCTCTGAAATAGAAATGTAGTTTACACAGAGAGAAAGCAGCTGAAACAGATATCTGGTGATGCCTAATACCCCAGGAAGGTCAAGTGGGCCCCATATGATTTAAAAGGGGGCAGAAAATGTGGGTTTCTGTGGTGGCCCCACCTGTGTTTGCTCATATTAGCCTAAGATGCTAGGCTTGCTACGCTAGCCAGCCGCCTGGTGGACAGTGGAGCTTGCTAGCTCACTACAGCGAAGCTTGTTACCTCAATTCAGCGGAGTATGCTAGCTTACTACAGTGGAGCTCGCTACCTCAATACAGAGGAGCTCGCTAGCTTGATAAAGCACAGATCACTAGCTTGCTATAGAGGAGTTCGCTAACATGCTACAGTGGCGCGTACTACCTTGACACAGAGGAGCTCAGTAGCTTGATACAGAAGAGCTCACTAGCATATTAAAAAGCAACTCACTAGCATGCTGCAGAGGAGCTTGCTAGAATAATATAGTAGCACTTGCTAGCTTGCTATAGAAGAGCTCACTAGCATGCTACAAAGGAACTCACTAGCTTGCTAAAGTGGAGCTTGCTAAAATGCTACAATGGCGCTTGCTAGCATGCTACAGTAGTGTTCCCTTGCTTGGTACAGAAGACCTCACTAGCATACTACAAAGGAACTCACTAGCATGCAGCAGTGGAGCTTGCTAGCTTGATAAAGCACAGCTCACTAGCTTGCTTTAGAAGAGCTTGCTAGCATGCCGCAGTAACGCTCGCTAGCTTGCTACAGAAGACCTCACTAGCATACTACAAAAGAACTCACTAGCATGCTGCAGTGGAGTTCGCTAGCATGCTAGAGATATGCTCACTAGCATGCTACAGTGGAGCTTGCTAGCATGCTACAGTTGAGCTCGCTAACATGCTACAGAAGAGCTCACTAGCATACTACAAAGGAACTCACTAGCATGCTGCAGTGGAGTTCGCTAGCATGCTAGAGATAAGCTCACTAGCATGCTACAGTGGAGCTTGCTAGCATGCTACAGTTGAGCTCGCTAACATGCTACAGAAGACCTCACTAGCATACTACAAAGGAACTCACTAGCATGCTACAGTGGAGCTTGCTAGCATGCTACAGTTGAGCTCGCTAACATGCTACAGAAGACCTCACTAGCATACTACAAAGGAACTCACTAGCAAGCTACAGTGGAGCTTGCAAGCATGCTACAGTTGAGCTCGCTAACATGCTACAGAAGAGCTTGCTAGCATGCTACAGTAGCGCTCGCTAGCTTGCAACAAAAGACCTTATTACCATGCTACAGTGAAGTTTGCTAACATGCTACAGGGGAACCCGCTAGCCTGCTACAGTAGCGCTCACTAGCTTACAACAGAAGACCTCACTACCATGCCACAAAGGAACTCACTAGCATGCTACGCTGTCCACTGGGTAGCTGACTAATTCAATGAGGGACACACAGGTGGGACCACCACAGAAACTGCGGACAAACCCAATCGTGGCCCACATTTTCTGCCCACTTGGGGTCCACTTGACATTGCTAGCTGGGCAGCTACTTTTTAGTCATCATTGTGAGCACCTTATTTTTGATGAAATCCAAAGAGATCCAGAGTGATGCTGGTAAATCCTGACAAATGAAGGTGGAGTTTTTCTAATTCCCGTCAGGATTCTCACCTCTGACTTTTGTTTGTCGTTTAGTAATGCCTTACAACAGCGCTCATCACTGTGTGGTGGAGGTGGAGAACTTCCTGCTGCTGCTGGGCGGGGAGGACCAGTGGAACCCCAACGGTGAGCCTCCATCCCTTCTCTTTTACGAAGCAAACATTTTTCATCGCTGAGCTAACCCGGGAGTTTGACCCCATCAGAGCTGATGTAACACTTCTAGAGATTTTCAAACACTCAAACTCAGTCAAAAAATCAACTCTATGCGGACAAACAACACTTCAATCAACACTTATCAATAATGGTCACAGAAAAACAAGTGTTTTTAATGTTGACATATTTTTTCATGTCAAAACGCTGAGATGAGATATTTGGAAAAATATAGTCAAAATTTAAAGCAAAACTCTGCCTTTGTTATTTGATTAATAATTAAAATAATATGTTTGTGCTGTTGAATGTATGCTACAAAGTTTTAGGTTAATTAATCCCCATAAAAAAGGACTTTTCCATGACTAAAACTGAAGAATTAAAGAGGTCCTACCAAGAAAATTCTACTTTTTGAGGTTTTGATTGATTGTTTGGGTAAAAATAGTTTTATTTATGTTCTTTTTTTTAATTTATAGATAAACTGAAACAAGGTTATTGAACTACTTGAAGGAGGAGATAAATATGGATAAATGTAGTTTTGGTGGCTTTTCTCCTCCATAGTTGGTTTGGCAGAGATTTTTACGCCCTCCCTGATGCAACGATGTATTTATCCGGGCTGGGGACCGGCACAGGGAGGTCCAGACTTAGCTTCCCTTGTGGCTGTATAGTTTGGCAGAAGAGTAGTCTCGCCTAAAGATTCACATGGATGAAGCTTATTGGGAATTGAACCCAAAACAATGAAACTATCCAGTCGCTCATTTGGTTTATTTCTGGAATTTAAAGCAAAAGATACAAATGTAAAGTATAGTAAAGTTTTTGGAAAAAAAGATGATGCTATCTTGACATTAAAACTAATTATAAATAGAGATCTTTGCACTTATACATACACCATACATACAAATAAATATAGGAATTGTAAAATAGATTGACTGCTTGCAAGGGAATAGGAAGAAGCAAATTTATATATATTCCTTAACTTTTTTATTTGCTAATAGTCTAGTTCTTAACACTTATTTTTAAGTTATTTATTTTTTATCAGTCCAAGCACAAATTTTTTATCAAGTAGCAAAAATGTGGTGTTTATTGACTGTCATCAAAATATATTTTCACACTATTTGCTGGAATTGAAAAGGTATGATAGTTACCGGGATGCAATGATTCACTTTCTCCACTTTTCAGTTCCAATTTTGATTTCTGGGTCAAGGTTTTGTGTCGGTTTGATTTATGATTTTTTCTTTTTTAATTACAAAACAACAAATAAAAATTTAAAAAAATCATGTTTTAATCTGCCAATACGTAACTAAAAATGAAGGGAAATATTTATTTTACTAAGCCTGTTGTAATGTAATAAAATAATAAATACTAAATCATTCTTAAATGTAGCACAATTGTTTGACACTTTCAACATAAACATACTGGTATGCAGTAAGGATGCAACGATTACGTTTCCCTACGATTCAGTTTAATGGTGTAACAAACGTGTGGGGTCAAATCAGGATTCGCTTGAAGTGAATGAAAAAATAGATATAAATTTGAAAAACAGGGATTGTAAATAAAAAAATAGAACATTTGAAAGCAGTTTTAAAGTCGAGAATACATATTGAAAACTTGAAGGAATTATTGTAAAATTGAAAAATTAAATGGGACATTTGAGAAAATAATATTGAAAATAAAAAAAAATTAAAAAAAATTTTTGAAACTTTGAAAGTGTTACCAACTAAAAGATTATGTTTATTTGTACTTTCAACTTTCCTTTTGTTTGTTTTTTCCTTTTTTTGCTTTCAGTTTTCTGTTTTCAGTTTCAAGTCACATTTTTGAGTTTTCGCTGCTAAGCTGATCTTAATTTTACATGGGGGCGGGGCTTTGAGCTCATTGGCTACCGGTAAAACAGAGAATTGAAAGAAATAGAAACAAAAAAAGGAAAGTTGAAAGTACAAATAAACTTCTTTTAATTGGTAACAATTTTTTTTTTCAAATTTTAAACGTACAGTTTTTTCAAATTTTCAATTTTTTTTCAAATTGTCAATGTTTTTTTCAAAATTTCAATAATTCCTTCAGGTTTTCCATATGGATTTTTCGAGTTTAAGCTGCTTTCAAATTTTGAATTTTTGTTTCAAATTTTCAATCTGTATTTTCGTCCACTTTAAGCGGATCCTGATTGGACCCCTTAGGAACATCTCGGGTTTCGTTTAACAATTGTTGCATCCCTAGTATTTACCTAGAATGTATCTTGCTTTTTGTATATGCCAATATTAAAACATATTAAGGCTAAAGTTCAGACCTCTCGTTTTGTTTCCCCGGAGGAGGGAAGCATCAATTGACTGTACATGAGAAATTAACTGAGTGACCCCCCCGCCCCCGCCATGGCGTTCCAAACAGGAAGTACCTGCTTGCTTCAACAAGCCAAAATCCCATAGACTTCCAAAGAGAAAAACAGTTATTGCTCAGTCATTATATTAGTCAGAATAACTATTCTTGCCCTGATACCTTTACTTACCTACATTTTTTTCTTATTGTGCTTTTTTTAGTTTGACAGGTTAATCAAGTGAATAAACTGACCAATCAGATGTCTAAAAGTAGATGGTCCAATCTTAAGAAGTAGACGGTCCACATCCAATGTTTGAAACGTTTGATTGACAGATTTCATGTAGCCCCTTCTTAAGTGTGGACTTCTAATAAGCTCACCCCTGATTGGTGAGAGTGGTTACCGTAGAAATGATGACTCAGACCAATCACAGCTGGCTCCAATTTGGCATCCGTATCACAAAAAAATGGCAACTGAATTGACTTTATTTGGTTAGAGGCGGAAGGAAGATGGATCTATGGATGACGTCACACTCATTCTCAATCAATCAATGAATCAATCAAACAATCAATCAAGCACCTTTCATCAACATGCTGCAGAACATAAGGTATTTGACACAAAATACGTATGTAAACAAGTCAAAACAATAAAAAAGTCATGAGATACAAAAGGTTAAAAGCAAAAACAACCAGCAAAAAAATCACAAACATGTTCAGGATGAGTGGCTGATCAAATTAAAAGCTCTAATAGTCTGAATCATCTGCACTGTGTGGATGCAAAAACCTGATAAATATCCAAACTAAGTCGATGCTTCATTTTATTTTTGTTGACAGGAAAGCACAGCACTAATTTTGTCAGCCGCTACGACCCCAGATTCAACAGCTGGATTCAGTTGCCCCCCATGCAGGAAAGGTAGGCCTGTTTAGCTTTTGGATGCAATTACTGATTGAGATGTTGGATAAAAACGTCAAGAGTAGCGTGTGTTCCGTAAATTGGCGTATTCTTAATTTTTTTTCAACATTTTTCGTTTTACTTTTGTAGAATTTTGAAGATTTTTTTGTTTTATTTTGAACGATTGGCACATTTTTAATCGTACAAAGCAATCAAATATTTTGTGTGACTTAAGTGGGTATGGTTGATGTGATGGTTTTGTTGTGTTGACACATTTTCAGGAGAGCCAGCTTCTTCGCCTGCCGCCTGGATAAGCACTTGTACGTGATTGGCGGCCGGAATGAGACAGGCTACCTCTCCAGCGTCGAGTCCTACAACCTGGAGACGAATGAATGGAACTACGTGTCATCTCTGCCGCAGCCTCTGGCCGCCCATGCAGGAGCAGTGCACAATGGGAAGATTTATATATCAGGTCAGGCGACACGCACGCATCATCCATGCAACAGTAGATCTCAAACAGATGGGCCGCACGCACGAGATGAACCAAAAACATGATTATTGTCCAATTTTTACCCTTTTTTTTCAATAAAGAAAAAGCAGGGAAAAAGATTAATGATAGTAAACCGTATTTTCCCGTATTATAGACCGTGTTTGACAGTGCTATATTTACACGTTACAGGAGGAGTGCACAATGGCGAGTACGTGTCCTGGCTGTACTGCTATGACCCAGTAATGGATGTGTGGGCTAGAAAACAAGACATGAACACGAAGCGTGCCATTCATGTCCTGGCTGGGATGAACGACCGCCTTTATGCCATTGGGGGAAACCATTTGAAAGGTAAGCCCTCCGGCCCGTCGGGGAATAACAAAGATAAAGACGTGCGCTTTTCTTTTCAGGACTTTTATAGTTCTTTCTCTGTTCTGTCTTTTAATATGAAAGTAAAACAGAACGAGTTTCATTTAAAAGACCTCTAAATGCAATCCTGGCTCTTCATCTCCATCACGAGCTGTCATGGATGTGATGACTGCTGACTGCAGGGGAGATTCTGAGCACCTCTTTGTGTCTGATTGATGTTTTTCAGTCGGACTTGTGTTGTGTGTAAAAAGGGAAGAGTTCGGGTTTTATGGACATTCAGACTTTTTTGGCTAATGTGTTACCTACTGGAGTTTTTAGGCTAATTTAGAATTTAGCTTCTATTTTTAGCAACATGCTAACGTTTTTTGCTAAGTTTTCTCAGAAATTTTGTGCTAATTTGGAGTTTAGCTAATATTTTCGTGAAATGCTAATGTTTTCAGCTAATTTGTTATCTACTGAAATTTTTTCGGGGATAATTTAGAATTTAGCTTCTATTTTAGCAACATGCTAACGTTTTTGACTAAGTTAGTTTTCTGAGGAATTTTAGGCTATTTTGGAGTTCAGCTAGTAATTAAGCAACAAGCTAGCTTTTTTTTGGCAGATTTGGCTTTTAATTAGTTTTTTATGCTAATTTGGAGTTTAGCCAAATTAGCAACAATATCAAATATTCGTTGAACATCTATCAGCAATGGGCTTCATTTTCAAAGAGTTGGAAAATGTAATATTACCTCTGAACCAGAGGTCAGCAACCTTTCACAGTAAAAGAGTAACTTGGGCTCGTTTTCTACTGATCAAAGCCTGTTTTGACTCGTGGGCCACAAAGGGTTCTAAAATTTGGCATAAGGGCCGGACAAGGAGCAGATGGAAGGAGAGATTGGGTAATCAACCTCATAAACTAAAAAAATAATATGGAATTTAGCAAAAAACATGCTTTAATTTGGATTCAAATTCACATATATTAATTTAAAAACAGAAAATTTGGGAGTTTTAATTTCTAAATTTTGATTTTTGTTCTCTTTTGGGTGATCCAATGAGTTGATGTTCTTCAGAGGAAAATGTGAACTCAAAGAAATGCTGCATTTATGTGGTGTAGGAATAATCCGAAAGATCACCATCTGACTCAGAAAGGAACACACACGAACGTCAGAGAAACAACACCATTCATGGGAAGAAACCAGAAATACAATGAAAATAAAACAATATTTAGGATTTTTGATTCAATGTATTTTAATTTGGAGGGCCACATTAAGTAGCTTAAGGGGCCGCATGTGGCCCCCGGGCCGTAGTTTGCCCACCCCTGGCCTAGAAGGAGCCGCATTGACTTACGTTAGCCTTTAAGAAATCTGGGTTTGCATTCATAACCTTCTTTTTGTTTTTTTTAATAAATGTGAATAATGTCTATTTTTGGCACGAACAAAAGCAAAAAAAATATATAAAAAGAAACTAGCATCTCTCAAAGAGGTATTTTTTTCCATTTTTAACTTTAGTAGCAAAAAAGTAAGCATATTGCTTAATTACTAGCTGAACTTCAAATTATCATAACATTTCTCTGTAAATCAAATCGGCCAAAAATTTTACCATGTTGCTGAAATAAAAGCTAAACTAAAAATTATCCTAAAACCTCCAGTAGATAACAAATTAGCTAAAAATATTAGCATATCACTAAAATATTAGCTAAACTCCAAATTAGCATTAAAAATTAATTAGAGGCCAAATCTGTCAAAAAAAAAAAGCTAGCTTGTTGCTTAACTACTAGCTGAACTCCAAAATAGCCTAAGATTCCTCAGAAAACTAACTTAGTCAAAAACATTAGCATGTTGCTAAAATAGAAGCTAAATTCTAAATTATTCCCGAAAAAAATTTCAGTAGATAACAAATTAGCTGAAAACATTAGCATTTCACGAAAATGTTAGCTAAACTCCAAATTAGCATAAAATTTCTGAGAAAGCTTAGCAAAAAATGTTAGCATGTCGCTAAAATAGAAGCTAAAATTCTAAAGTAGCCTAAAAACTCCAGTAGGTAACACATTAGCCAAAAACGTTAGTATGTTGCTAAAATAATAGTTAATCTCCATTTTTTTTTTTTAATTTACTGTTATTTTACATTTGGCTCTGGAGCCGCAGGTTGCAGACCCCTGCTCTAAACCAATAATAACAAACTGCACAGATAAAAGGCATCTAATTATTGGATTTATGATGCTCTAACGATACTTTTAAGCATGGACTCCTCTAAATTATTGTTATTATTTCTAAAACTCACTAAAGATTAAAAACCTTATGGTCTTAGCAATTTTATTCAACTGTAATGGCGTTTTCGACGTCCGTTTTGGCGCTTTGAACGCAGTAAAAATTCTCCTTTTTACGCCCATCGTGGGAAAACACAAGATTATGATAGTACAGAAAATACAGACGCACTAGGACTGAGGTTACCACCCTCATCGATTTTTTTTTTTTTTTTTTTAAGAATGTACAATAAATACAATCTACTTAGGAAGAAAAATAAGAGTAGGATGAAGACAAAGTCTTATAAATCCCTACCACGTTCTTGTTATTGCATATGATACAAACAGATGACTAAATGAGTGCGTATGATCAAAACAAACACAAAATGATAATAGAAACAATAATACGAACAGGAACACAATATTTACATCATGCTGAATACAAATCAATCATTTAGTTTTTACATTTAAACTTAAATAATCGTTTCTTTAAGAGTAGTTTTTACTTTAAATACTTTAAAGTAATAATTTCTTCAACTATTTTGCTCAGTTATAACAAAAAGATTTTGTAAAATATAAAATGTTTGGTCTTAAACATTACTAGCAGTGTCTGCAGAGAACATAAATATTTAAATTTGAATATTCTTGACTTAAAAAATAGTTTAGAGGTGTTCTAATTGTAGTTAATGGTTCTAGGTTTGACTCATAAGAATTACCCCAGGCTTCCAAACAATATGAAAAATATGGTAAAATCAAAGAGAAATACAGAATATGAATGGCTTTGTAATTCAGCAAATATTTAGCTTTGTTAAAAAAATTAAGATTTTTACTTATTTATTTTTAATATTAGCAATGTGTTGCTTCCATTTTAAATTCCCATCAACAATAATAGCTTTTGATTGGTTATTTGTGTTAGCCCCGCCCTCATGTGCCATAATGGGGCTAAAAGTTTCAACCCTGAAATTTTCAGATATGAAACCGAACAAAAAAAGAATTGATAGAGAAAAAAAATTGAAACAGAAATTTAAGTTTTGAAAATTAAAAAAACAGAAAATTTGAAGCTGAAAATAAAACTTGATTTAAAAAAAATATTTTTTTTAGCTTCATGCAGAAGTGTCCTGGTGAAATTCAGCAGCAACACAATAGCATTTTGGTTAAAGTAAGAAAACTTTGAAAAAAATTAAAAGGAAGAAAGTATTTTTTTCAGCCAAAGCTTATGTTGTTCCATCCTTTTAATCACTTAAAGCTGTGGTTCCCAAACCCCGGGCCGCAGGCTGGTACCGGTCCGTGGGTCACTTGAAACCAGACCCAACTCAGATTATTTCTACTTAGTTTGTCTTTTGATCCTGAAGGAAGTTTTATTTTGAAAAACATCCAGATTCTGCTCACAACAGCCGTCTTGGTCACATGACTTGAAGCAGCTACTCTGGGCTACACGGACGCTAAGTTAGTAGTCCAAAGCTAACAAATACCAAACAATATTTAGAAACTTCCTTTGGTGTAAAAAAAAAAGTCTGAAGAAAAAAAATAAGAGCCTTCCACTAAAAAAGAACAATAAATATTTCCTCAATATGGAATTATTCAACAGTTGTTCTCATGTAGCAGAAGTCGCTCCGTCTAATACGTGGTGACAGACTCTCGACTGTTTCACACACGCAGATAATAAAGTTGGAAAGACAGTGGATTTGCATTTATATTATATTTATAAAATACCAGTTTTACGACGGTTGCGTCATTTTGTTTTGCTTTATTTCTCCATCACATCTTAAAAGTCAAATGAAGCTGAAGCTAGCGTCCAGTTGTTAGCCTCCACTTTGGAATTCAAGGGAAAGTCTTCATCACAAAAATCAAACCAGCCTCAAATATTTTACGGAGAATGAAGATTCAATCAGATAAAGCTAATTTAAGGAAACTTAGAGATCTGTTCAGAAACTTTAGCACAGAAAATGTTCCTTCGTGTTGAAAAAAAAATACCCAATGTAGGAGAATTTACATAATAACAAAATATGATTGATTTTTATGCCCAGAATGATAATCAGAACCTGTATTGAGTGCTAAAATAGCATTCTAAGGAGAAAAAAATCATGGAATGTTTCCTTTATGGAATTTCATTTTCATTGAATCTTCATCATCTGTACAAAAAAGAACTTCTGATATTTTCAGAACTTTTACAATTTTTAAACTATATTTCCTGTGGTAGCATTTTATTTTGTAAATTAGATTTTTTTTTAGATTTTCAGAAACCGGAAGCTTAAAAAATGCCAACTTTGGCCCATTTGGACCAATCAGTGAAAATATTGTCTAATTTAAACCGGTCCATGGCCTGTAAAAGGTTTGGAACCGCTGACCTAAAGAGTCAACAGTGTCACTATTTTCAGTTCTTTCTGCAAAAACTATTTTTAGTAGCATAATCTTATTATATGTCTGTTTAGGAATTCAATAAACGGATGGTGATATGTAAATTAACCGAATTAACATGACTAAAAAATGTTTTACTATTAACATAATCTTTTGAGCTAATTTTAGAGTGTTCCCAGAGATTTTAAAATTATGAATATGTAATTTTTTTGGTCAAAATTAAAAATCCAGAAACTATATTATCAAAAGTATTGGCTCACCCATCCATATGATCAGAATCAAGCGTCCTAATCACTTTGCCCGGCCACAGGTGTAAAAAGCCAAGTGGTGCTCCTCTAAGTCGCGCCTCGGCGGACATGTAGTCTGTGATAGAAAAAAGAAAGAAGAAAAGAAACATAACCATAACATGACCTCAAATATTCCTCAACAAATTTCCAATTCAATTTCTAAATAATATTTAGTCTTTTCCAGTAATCGTTCTTTGATTCTGTTGACTATATACAGTCATATTTATTGAACTTTAATGCACAAATGAACACAATGTTTCTTTTAAAATAATTTATCTCTGTATTTTAATTAAAATATAAATGTTGACAAAGCTATTTTCTATTGTTTAAATTGTAAAATATTTATGTCTTTAACAATAATGTAAATAAAAATATACATGAATTATAAGAAAAAGTACATGTTAATTGGCACACTTTCTTCAGTTTTTCACTGCCAGTGTATTTAAATACAATTCCTTGATATAATTTTTAGTATTGAACCCAAAGCATATACAATCAGTAAAACACATAACTCTAGTAAATGTGAATGAAAAACGTTTTATAAAGAATTTAACTTCAATTTGTAAAAGTTAGTTTAACCTTTTTCCGGTTTAAACTAGTTTCTAGCATCTTCTACTCCAAATATACTTGACAGCTAGCATTAGCGAGTTAGCTTTAAACACACTTTACTCTTCCTTGATATATTTTCATGCAACACACGTTTCTGCTCTCGCCACATTAACCAATAAGATTTTCAGGCTCAATTTTTGCTAATTACTTTTCACATGACGAGTTTACTAACCTGTGAAATGGAAAAAAAATATAGCCCATAAGTTGAGCTGCTGGTAGCATTTATTCTTCCTTTGGTGCGCATCTATTCCACGTAGTTGCGCGCTACGCTGCCACCTAGAGGACAGTTTGAGAATAGCAAGAACTCAATGATTTGGAACTAACTATTGAAATCACCAAAAAAGTAATTAAATTAACCATTTAACTACCCAATAAAAAAAAAAAATAAAAAAGCAAGAACATTTATTTTTTTCCCTACTGTTTATGGCCTTGCTATGGTGCCCCTAATGGGACATTCAAGTAAAAAAATTGAACAGAATAAAAATACTTAGGAGTTGCTTAAAAAAAAAAGTTCTGGTAACTAAGCGAACCTTTTTTTTTTCTTCTACAAATCAAAGTAAAAAAAAAAAAGGAAGAAATCTGGTTAGTAACTTGTGCGCACCAGATAGTAACTGTTGGACACTACTATCTGCTGCACAACATTTACGATCCTGATTTTTTTTTTTTTTTTTTTTTTACTACTTTAATTTTTACCAAATAAAAGTTCTGGTTAGTAACTGATCCACCAGATAGTAACTGTTTTTTGTTTTAGTTAAACTAAAGAAATTGTTTTTGGTTACTAATTGATACTATCCAGTTACTATCCGGTGCACACTCGTTCCTAACCAGAACTCTTTTTTTTTTTTTTTTTTTTTTTTTTTTTTTTTTTAAAAAAAAAAAAATTGCCATAATTTTTTTAATGTTCCTTTCTGGGCTCCTTTCTTTGGGAGTAATACACACAATAATTACGTTTAAAAACTTTTTTTTAAAATGTTTTCCAGGGTTTGGTTGAACAGGCAGTTAAAGGGTTAAACTTAAAAAATGTAAGGGGTGCCAGTTTTTACCTAAACTACTTTTCTAAGCCTCTACACAAGCACTCAGGCATGCAGACTGTTTTTACAAGCATTTATAAAGAATAGGCTTCTCTCAGGAGTTTTGTCAATTCCAGTGTGGATGCCACTCATAGGATTCCACCTGTGCGACAACAAATCTAGTGGTGAAATTTCCTTGCTCCTAATTATTCCATCGTCAGCTGTCACCTCTGTCATAACAAAATGGAAGAGTTTGGGAACAACAAAAACTCAGCCACCGAGTGGTAGGCCACGAAAGTCAATTACAGTACGCAGAGAGCTTCATGGAATGGTTTCCATGGAGTCATAGCCTGTGTCCATATAGTGCAGAACAATTACCTGGATTTCAAAAGTAATTTGGACACCATGCTTACTACGTTTTTAAAAATTTAAATGGCAAATATGACATTACCAATTTCAAAAAGTGAAAATTTAGTCAATACAAGCATTTTACGACCTCTGTTTTTGAAAACGTTAATATATTTAAAAATTACATTTAAAGAAATTTTTTTCACAAAAATTTTTCGACCACAATGCATTATGGTCTATATTTGCTAATGTAGTGAGCATCAATGCACAATGGCTTTTCGCAAAGACTTGTGGGAAATTTCTAGTGCTCTCGATTTTGGAATTGTAGATTAAGACAGCAATAGAAAATAGCGAAAGCTCTATTAGGTGCACTATACAGTGAGTAGAAAAGGAATTCAGACAAAGCCATAAATGGCTGTGAAATGCTCATATTGATTAGATTTTCACTTTTTGAAATCGCTGACGCCATACTTGCTTTTAAAAATTAAAAAAAAGTAGTGAGTTTGATGTCTGAATTGCTTTTAAAATCCAGGACTCTAGCTTAGAGCTGAGTGTCGATTATAATTTCCATAAACGATTGGATTCACAAGATCCTGGATCATTTGATTCCAATTCTTTTTTTAGATTCTTTCGATCCTTCAATTCAATTAAATTTTGCGTTTTTTATACACATTTGTCTAGAAATTTAGTGCAATTTCCCCACCGTGGGTTTAATAAAGATTTTCTCAATCTTTTCTTAAATATATTAATAATCTACTATGTTTTGAATATATTTATATTAATCTGATACAATTCACTGTAAAATGTATCAGTGAAATAATGATATTGTTAATATCATACAGTGTTACATGGTTTCTTAAAAGAAGAAGTTCTAACAAAAAATGTTCAGATTATTAACATTGTAAAGATTGTTCTGCTTCTCCTGGAAGATGTTTCAGTTTTTGCCACTAGGTGGCGATGACGCTTTAGTAGTACACCTTATTCCAGAAGAAGAAGAAAAAATCTTGAGCAAAAAAGAAGCGTTTTTAGGACCACAAAAGGTTACTTTAAAACAATTTTCCTTAAAAGCGTTTGGAAAGTTCATGCCTGTGAGATTATAAAGATATTAATTTAGTCAGCAATGCATGTTCAGGGCGACCAAACGTTAGCATTAGCTGCTCAATGTGAAATTCCAATTAACGTTAGCATCAAGTTAGCAGACTTTAGCTTTATGTGCTTAATTGATCTATATTTTATGAATCAATTATTGATCTGTCAAGCCTGAATCGATTCAAATCGATTAATCAATTACATGAACGCAGCACTACTAGATAGTCCTGCAATATATAGGTTTTTAGTAGTTAAAGATTTGCGTGGGTACATAGTCAAAATTTGGTTTGAGGCGCAAGTAAGATATTTTCTATGGATGATGTCACACTCACTCGCTCCCGTTCTCTCAAACAGTCAATGGCAACATTTGGCCGGTCCCACCTTCCTGTGATTTGACAACACTATGATAATCAATTAAGGAATCAATCAATCAATTAATCAAATCCAGAGCCCCTTCAAATGTTGACAGAGCTCTTCCTTACCAGTCCACATAAAAATCCGCTGTTCAGCAAATGAAACATTTAGCCAAAAAGTTATTTTAAGAGCTTTATTAGGTTATGTAAGCCTGATCTAAAATATAAAATATGTTTGGGTTTTTAAATATAAAACCTGTTTGAAGTTGTGCTCCTGGTCTCTCCTCAGGATTTTCCCATCTGGACGTGATGCTCGTCGAGTGTTACGACCCAAAAGCAGACCAGTGGAACATCCTGCAGACGCCCATCCTGGAGGGTCGCAGCGGTCCGGGCTGCGCCGTTCTGGATGACAGTATTTACCTCGTGGGAGGTTACAGCTGGAGCATGGTACGGAGCAAATACTAAATTATAATTACTAATTATTTTAGATAATTATCGACTAATCATGTAGTCATGTGCAAAGTTGATTTAAATCGCAGATCTAAACCATCATTAGCTTTAAACTAACTAAAAAATAAAGACAAAGTTTATTAAACTAATTGCTGAAAATGGTGACGTAATTTACCTTAATTGCTCAGTGTATTTACTGAAAATGCAAAAGCTATTTGCAAAATGTTACATTTGCTAAAATACTTGAAATTTCGATAAAGAACAATGAAAGATGAGCGCTAAATTTGATCAAAATGTCTTACGATTTTGTCAAAAAATTGCTCAAATATCCCTAATAAATGCAAATTTTGCAAAAGTACTTAGTGTGTTGCTCAAATGAGCTAAACCCCAAAGTAGCATAAAAAACCTCAGTGGATGTCAAATTAGCCAAAAAAGCTAGCACATTGCTTGAATACTAGCTAAACTCCAAACTATTCCTCAGTAAACTCAATTAGTCAAAAACGTTAGCCTGTAGCTAAAATAGAATTAGCCTAAAAAAAACCTCAGTAGCTAACAAATTAGCTAAAAAACTAACATCTTTGTTAAATACTAACTAAACTCGAAAACATCCTAAAATTCCTCAGGAAACTAAATCTAATAAAAACGTTAGCTTGTTGCTAAATTAGAAGCTAAACTCTAAATTAGCCTATGAAAACCTGGGTGGATAACAAGCTAGCCAAAAACGTTAGCATGTTGCTAAAAACATAAGGTAAACCCTTTTTTTTTTTTTTTAATTTCTTAAAAAAAAAGATTAAAACACATGAATATGTTCAAAAAGGCTTGTTGCTAATCAACTAAAAATTTTGTAATTTGAGGATTTTTTCATTAATTTCCTATGGGGGATATTTTACTCAATATTTCAAAGAGTGTAAAGTTTATGAATACCAAAAATATGAGCAGTAATGAACGAGCTGAATGTTTTGCTACCAAGTTTACAGAAATTGTTGCCAAAAAATGTACAAAAAAGGAGCAGGAGAATCATTAAAGTGTGAATGATTACTAAGCATTCAAACTCGCTCAAAGAAATAACTAATCGACTATTAAATTAGTCATTGACTATTTTAATAGTTGATTAGTCAATTTTGGCACAACTAGTAGAAACAAAAATGATTAAAAATTAAATTTTAGATTAATCAATTTTTGTCATTTTTTTTACCCAAATTACTGCATTCTTATAAAAAAAAATAAAACTTTGCTTCACTGTTAAAACAACATTTGAATGATTGAAGATACTTTTTTTTTCTTCCTCAGGGAGCCTATAAGTCTTCAACCATCTGCTACAGCCCAGAGAAGGGAACGTGGACAGAGTTGGAGGGGGAGGTGGCCGAGCCTTTGGCGGGCCCGGCCTGCTCCACCGTCATCCTGCCCGCCTGCCTCCCTTTTAACAAATGACAACTAATCCACCTGATGGGCGGCGAGGGCGAGGAGCAGGAGAGCGACTGGGGGGAGGAGCATCCTTAACGAAAAAAAAACCATCAACGCTGATGACGAACCCTCCGTGCGCTCGACGGAGGACTGTATAAATTATTTTTTTACCGAGCTCTTTGGTTTTTCTGTACAGACGGATAAAAAAAAAAAAAAAAAAAAAAAAGAAAAGTGACCCCTGCGTTTGATGAGAAATGATCACTTTTTTTGCTTTTCTTTAATGGATAGTGAGTGTTTTTGACTTCTCTTCTGTAGCACGCATAGTGTTGAGCTTATAGCTTTCAGACCCATTTTATCTCGTATTTAGTAGCAGCAGCAGAATTCCAGCTAAATAAGGTGGTGTTTCATTGACTCACATCAACAGTTTTACAAGGGTTGGGTTTCTTACATTAACTGTGATGATAAATGTGTATAAATACTCATAAGTTTTGTTAATAATCTCTGCCTGAGTTGTTCGTTTATACGACAGCTGTCTTTTTCTGAGAAAAAAGTAAACACTGTTTAAAAAAAATCTTTAACCAAACTGCTGACAAGCTATGAAGAAAAATGTACTGTAAATATACATGGGAGCACTTATAAATGTAAAAAAGGAAAAAAAAAAAAAAGTACACAACAACACCCCCTCCCCCCGGTTCTGGTTTAATCATTTTTTTAAATAAATTATCACATATGAACAGGAATCTTGCCAAACGTTCCTCTGTGCCACAGGCAGGGATAATTAAAGAATTGATTTCCTGTACAGACAAATTGTTATAAAATGATAGTACAATCAGATTGTAATTGCTGGCAGTTCATTTCTGGGTAAAAGTGACGATCTGAAAGGGAGAACGTGTTCTTCCTTCCTAGTTCAGACCTATTTATGAGGTCTTTGTGAGGAGAGGGGAGTCTTTTATGTATAATAAAAAACAACACGCAGATGAATGATGCACTATTTGTTAACTTTTTATCCAGCAAAGTTCACCCAAATGTACCGTTAATTTATGTGCTGTGTTTTACAGATGTGCAAATAAATGCGGTTTTGTCTACGTTGTTTAGGTTCGATATCTTGACTCGGAATATTATCGCAGTTCCTGTTGAATCCTGTTGGTTTGTTTTTTTTTTTTCCTCTTGTACATATTCGCCTGCAGTGAAACATTTTTGTGCACTCAAGTTTGGATTTATTCTCAAATCCTGTTATGTCCTTTGCATTTTAGAAAAAAGAAAATAAAAAGAACTCTTGATGATTAAAATAAAAGTTTTGGTCTAATTTATACTTTTAAGCAAACAAAACATTTTTTTATATATATTTTCATTATGAGTTGTCAATAAATACCAGTTATGTTAAAGTCCACTATGTTTTTTTTCTATCCGCAATGGTCTTTAATTATGATTCTGCAGTCTTTAGCCTAAATTAAAAAGCCTGTGTCGTCTTTTAAGACATATTGTGGGTAAAGCAGCAGGAGCTCTGATTTGAGGCTCTTGACACAGAAGTTAGCCACCACTAATTTCCCATCAGCCCCTTGTATGAAGACATTAATGGATCTGTTTCTCTGGGGAGGGGAAGGGAGATTTTGTCCTGCTGATGTTTGTTTCTCCCTCACAAACCTGAGGTTATTTCAAACGGCGGGCTTTCATCTGCTCCTGATCCGTTATGATTTGAATAAAGAAATACTCTGAAATGTAAACTTTATGAAATTATAGGCTATTGTGAGTCCTCCATCACAAAAAAATGATAAAATAACATGTTAAAAACAAAAATATTTTATCGTGCTTTCATTTGTTTTAAAAGGGTTCCTAGTGGTCTTTTAATTATGTTGCTCCAGTTTATTGCCCCCCAAAAAAATCATTTTCCAAGATATAGTTTCTGCAGAGTGGCAGGAGTTCATCAATAATTTACCACTGACTGGAGTAACCCCGCCCCCATTTCATTTTGCTGAGAGCTCACTATTTAAACCAGGGGTCCTCAAACTTTATCCTGTGAGGGCCACATAGCTGTTTTCTTCTCTGAAGCCAGTGTCAGTGTGTGGGCTGACTAAAGACGTGTAGAAATCACAGGCTGGGAAAAAAAAAAAAAAAAAAAGAAAAAAATCATGTATCTCTATTGGTGTTCAGGGGGCTAGGCCAAATGTGAAGACGGGCGGATGGTTTGAGGACCCCTTGTTAAACCATTGACTGTATGTAGAAAACTGGACAGAGTGACTCCTCCTCTTTCATGATCCAAACAGGAAGTACCTGCTTGTTTTAAAAAGCCAAAATCCTTCTATAGAGACATAAGCATCTATTACTCAGTTATTCTATAACCAGTCTCGCTCTTATAACTTTTCCTTAACATCTACATGTTAATCCTAATTGTTTTTCATTTATTTTTTTCTTTATCGCAAGTTACAAACTAACCAATCAGATGCCTCAGTAAAAGCATGTGGTAATCCCTGGACCCCACTTTGAATATTTGATTGACAGATTCTTACTAGCCCACTTTCAGTAGAGGAGGTGTAGGCTTTGAACAGGCTTACTCATGATTGGCGAGAGCAGTTGCCATAGAAACGTTGACTCAGACCAATCAGTGTCATCTGGCTCTAACATGGCAACGTCTATATTGCAGAAATATGGCGCCTGAATTGACCTTATTTCTCTGGATCTGGAGGTAAGGCATATTCTAAGTGTGACAAAAACTGGACTCACTCAGTCCAGTACTCTATATACAGTCGATGGTTTAGCACGCTAGCTTACAGCCCCTCACATCCCAAAACTAACACTACCAGTGCAACAAAATGGTGAGCAATATTGAAGCCGTACAGTTTTTTAGCCAGATGAGAAAAACAAAAATGGATCTAGTCGTCTACGAGTGGATGCATCAGAATGGAGCAGAGCAGGAAATAACCCAGCCAGCGACGCCAAGTGGGAACCATATGGTTTAAAAGTGGGCAGAAATGTGGGCCCCTCTTGGGTTTGTCCACAGTTTCTTTGGTGGTCCCACCTGTGTTTGCCCACATTGGCTTTAGCTGAAACTCAGTTGGTAATTCGCTACAACAAAGCTCGCTAGCTTGATGCAGCACAGCTTGCTAGCTTGACACAGTGGAGCCCAATTGCTCACTACAGAGGAGCTCGCTAGTATGCTACAAAGGAGCTCATTAGAATGGTACAGTGGAGCTTGCTAGCACAATACAGCTGAGCTTGCTAGCTTGCTACAGAGGAATTCGCTATCATGCTACAAGGAGCTCACTAGCATACTATGGTGGAGCTTGCTAGCTAGTTACGATGAAAATTGCTAATTTGATACAGCGGAGTTCGATACATTAGAATTCTCTAGCTTGACACAGCAGAGCTTGCTAGCTCGATACAATGTAGCTTACAAGCTTGATACAGAGGAGCTTGCTAGCATGCCAAAGGGGAGATCGCTAGCACAACACAGCGAAGCTTGCTAGCATGCTACAGCGGAGCTTGCTAGCTTGATACAATGTAGCTTGCTAGCTTGAGACAGAGGAGCTTACTAGCTCGATACAGAGAAGCTTGCTAGTATGCCACAGTGGAGATCGCTAGCACAACACAGCGGAGCTTGCTGGCATGCTATAGCAGAGCTTGCTAGCTCGATACAGAGGAGCTTACAACCTTGCTACAGCAGAGCTTGCTAGCTTAATACATTGGAGCTCGTTAGCTCGATACAGCAGAGCTTGCTAGCATGTTACAGCGGAGCTCACAAACATGATACAGCAGAGCTCGCTAGCTCGATACAATAAAGCTCGCTAGCACACTACTATGTCCACCCGGTGTCTGGCTAGCGTAGCAAACCTACCCACTGAGTGCCTACTTCAGTCAATGTGGGCAGACACAGGTGGGGCCACCACAGATCTGTGGGCAAAGCCATTTTTTTTCACACTTATAAACCAATTGGAGCCCACCTGACCATGCCAGCTGGGAAAGAATTTATTTTCCTAATATATGTTTTCGATTACCAAAAAAATGCAACAAAAACATGATAAAAATACCAAAACCCAGTTTAGATGGGAGTGGGTCTTTAAACTACAAGTGTTCAAAGCCTCAGGCTGTATACCTCAAACAAATTTTATTTTAAAGACGCATCTCTATGGACCAGAGGGAACTATGTTTCTGGTGGAGATGGTTTAGATTCGTTGCATTTATCCTCGTCTAATTATAGAACACACAAAGACACACTGCGCGCGCTACATAATTCTTGGACACACGTCTAGAGAACGCTCCTCCTCTGCTCGGTATACTGTCACAGCTAACAGTCGAGAAGACTGGGCACAAGGAAGCATCCTCCTGATTAAGACGAGAAGAGACGTCCATGGAGAGCATTAGCTTTAGACGGAGGAATGCAGCTCTAACGCGAGCGAGCAGCACGTGGGTTTGAAGTCTTCATTTATTCTTCGGTGTTGGTGGCAGCAGATGGTTCCTGCACTGCTCTAAGTCCCACTCTTCCTCAGTCGGGGGAATAACGAGATTGGTTAAAAGGAACATGGCTGACCTTTTAATTAACTCCACACACTTCTGTTTTAATCAAAGTATTCTGAATCGCATAAGGGGACTGAACCAGCACAACCACTCTATTAAGCCACTGAAACCATTAGATGTTTACCATTTTGTTATGAAAATTATGTCTGCCATCATGAAAGCAATTAGCCGATTGCCTTTAACAGGCAGTGATAATGTAATGGCTGTAATCATTTGGGCGATTTGAATCAATGTGATGCTATTACTATTAAAATAAATACAAATCATCAACAGAGGAAAATAAAAAAATATTGTTTGTTTGTTCGGCAAATTAACTTTAATTTCTATTTTTGTTAAATATTTTGCTAACTTTGAAAGTTTTAGATTAAGGTCTAAATAGTTTTGTTGTTGAATCGATAAAAAGAAATCATAAAGATGAGACAAAAAAGGGTTGAAATAACAGGGAGTTGGTTTTATGTTTCATAAAATGCAAAAAAAGTGGAATGAATTTCAGCAAAGATTTTTTATGGGATGTAATTTGCCTGGAGCCAGAATAACTTCAGTAAAATGTTTAGTAAAAAACAAATTTTGTACCAAGTTTAAGTGGTAATTAAGGCCTACTAACCACAAATGTGTGCCGTTAAGGATTACATTTGGTCTTAAAACACTTTTTCAACCCAATTCTTGGATTAACAATGTTGGGATTTAATTTTTATGGTTACTTTATTGAGTGATACTAATTTCTGAAGTTTTATATAATGTTTTTTTTTTTTCTGAGTTATAGAACAGTTTTAATAAGTGTGTGTATTAGCAAGAGTCTGGTGATGCGATACGTATTGCGATACACATCTCATGATACGATACATATCGCGATATATCCCCAGACTGTAAAAGAACAATCACTTGTTGTGTTTTTATATGATACTGGCAGTAATTTTGCGCAGTTTTCTATCCCCAGTAAAAACTAAGTGTTTCATAATAACAAAAGACAAAACAATCTGGTTCTAGCCAGATTTCCAGCTGCTCAAAAAGGCGCTCATGTGCTGCCAAGTGGTCGGGGGTTTAAGTGGAAACCAAAAGTAAGACGCTGAACTCCGCTTGCTCATAAATTATTAATTAAAAACATTTGTAATCAATACAAGTATCGCCAAACGAAACATCGCGATATATCGCCAGAATCAATTTTTTTTCCCTTCACCAACAATTTTTAACCTCAGAGTTTGGCTAAAAGCAATCAAACTTAAATTATTTTAACTATACAGTTTTTAGTTTGTATACTGATATTTTTAACATGTACTTTTACTAGAATGTGTGAGTCTAATGATTAAACTTACTTAAACATTATTAGAATGGTAAATTTTTCCATTGTTTAGAATAGAACAAAATATAACAGAATAGTAAAGAACAGAGCAAAATGGAATAAAACAACATAGAATAGAATAGAATAGAATAGAATAGAATAGAATAGAGACTGAACAAGCCAGACTATAATAGAAACAGAAACAGACTAAAACAGAGCAGAATAGGACAGAACAGACTAGACTAGACTGGAATAGAACATACTAAACCAGAACAGAATAGAATAGAACAGACAAGACTAGACTAGACTAGACTAGACTAGACTAGACTAGACTAGAATAGAATAGAATAGAATAGAATAGAATAGAATAGAGACCGACCAGGCCAGACTATAATAGAATAGAAACAGAAACAGACTAAAACAGAGCAGAATAGGACAGAACAGACTAGACTAGACTGGAATAGAACATACTAGACCAGAACAGAATAGAATAGAACAGACAAGACTGGATCAGACTAGAATAGAATAGAATAGAATAGAATAGAATAGAATAGAATAGAATAGAATAGAATAGAATAGAATAGAGACTGTGTTGCAGCCTGGAAATATTAAGTTAATTTATTTTAATAAGATATTGTCCAGGAGAGATGCTTTAGTACCAAGGATAACTTTTCTTTCTTAATATTGAGAATAATTTCTTAATTTAGTTATTTGCTATTTTATTTTGAAAATACATGCTAGACACAACATATTTCCTGTTTGTTGGAGTGTGCAGATGTGTAGAAGAAGAGAGGCGTCCATGGTGTTGTATGCGATCACGTTCTGTTGCTCCGGCTGTCTCAGAAAAGAATAGCAAAAGAGAAAAAAAGCACTCAGTTCGGGGCAAATAAAGTTGCAAAAACGAAGACGGAGTCCTGTCCATTTTCAAGGGTGCAACATAAATTTGGTGTTTCCGCCCGGTTGGAGTGCGTTTTCCATCGAAGCCCATTGAAAGAGACACGTGAGTGACGCCATGAGAAAGCTAGCTGGATTAGCTTAGCTTGCTAAAGTACCCGACGTTGTTCTGCGACCACGCAAACGGCAAAGATAAAGGTTCTGCACTAAAGCTACAAACGTAAAGATGACATCTGCATGGGAGAGTGTTTATGAGGAAATAGAGGAAAAGCTACTGACGTTGCCTCTGCCGGAATTAAATGAAGCCTGTGAATCACTTGGAGTTCCTGTCAGAGAGAGTGATAAAGACTTACCTCGTAGGCTGAGGAGACAAATCCTGCAGTTCCTAGAAAGTGAAGAAGTGACATCACTTGAAGATGAGGGGATGTCTTTGTTACTTGCATTTAATGACAAGATTGACGAATTAAAAGAGAAAGACGATAACACGGAGCTTCAGTCAAAGAAAACGGCGCCTCAGCACCCCCCTGTGGCAGAAAATGGTACTGCATCCAAAAACGCAGTTAATGAAAATGAAACAGTTTCAGGGTCGAAAATAAGTGAAACAGCTAACTCTGCTGGAAAGAACCCCACATTTATCCACCCATTTTACAGGAAAGATCTAAAAATCATTGGACAGATTGGAGAACCAAATCAAAAAGATAAATTAGGATATGCCAGTCTTGAAAGACAAATTCAAAAAGCTCTGAAAAAAGGATATGATGAAGGAGAAGTTGTAGAGGCCATCATTCAAGCTATTGTCCCAGGGACAAAACTGAAAAGCTACCTAGAGAGCAGAGTTGATTTGACACTTCAAGCTCTAAGACAAATACTGCGCACACATTACATTGAAAAGGATGCCACAGACTTTACCACTCACTCACACGAGCGGTACAAGAATCCAAAGAAACTCCAATTCAGTTTTTGGTCAGAGCCATGGACTTAAGACAGCAAGTTCTTTTTGCCTCAGAAAGAGCTGAATCTGGATTAAAATACAGTTCAGAACTAATCCAGAATCAGTTCCTCCAAACAATCCTTACTGGTCTTCAAGATGACATAATCCGAGCTGATTTAAAACCTTATCTGCAAAACCCACTGGTAAAAGATGAGACACTTTTGGAAAGAATGACAGCTGCATACAGCCTGGAAATGGAAAGAAAGAACAAGCTTTCAACAACACTTAAACCAAGAATGGCTAAAGTTGCAACTGTTTGTGAGGAGAAGAATCATCTTGATGGAGATGGATGTCCACAAGAGGCAAAGAAAAAGAACAAACAGGTTGAAACAATGAAACGTGACACACTGATGGAGAAGGTTGATCAAAGTAACAAAGCTATATGTGAAGCCATCCAGAATCTTTCCGTGCAAATTGCAAGTTTAAATCAATGTCCAAGATCACAAAAAATAAAAATGAATGAGCAACAAGGTTGGAAGCCTCGTCCACAAACAAGGATAAATAAACAGTGTCATCAGTGCCGAGCAACCAACCAAGAAGGAAGATGCAACCACTGTTACAAATGTGGGAGCACAGATCATTGGGCTGCTGGTTGTCGTACCAAGAATGTTGCAGTTTCCACTAACAAGATTGAAATCCAATCACATGCTGAAGTAAAGATGAGCCATGCGGAGAAGCTCAACCAGAAAACACCTCTTACTGGTAAGCAGCAACAAACAGCCAAGCTTGTAGGGAAGAGATGTTTAGTCAGAGCCTCCCTTGGTGGCGTTGATACCACAGTGCTGTGGGACACAGGGTCACAGGTTTCAATTGTGGGAGCACAGTGGAAAAAAACCTTCCTTCCAGACACTGAAGTGAGACCAGTTGAAGAGTTGCTTGAAGAAGGTGCATTAGATCTCTCAGCTGCAAATGGAACTTCAATTCCATATGAAGGATGGATTGGAGTTGATTTCACCCTGTCACAAAATGCTGTATCTGGAATGAGTGACAAACCAGTGCTGGTTCCAATTTTGGTAGCTCGTGGTGACCTTGAACGCCCCATCATTGGGTTTAATGTGATAGAAGAACTCGCTCTGACTAATGAAAAATCTGGAGATCAAACTTCTTCTAGCCTCATGGTGAAAAGATTTTCTTCTGCTTTGGAAGTGGGACGCAAAACTGCTAAAGCTGTCTTATCTGTTCTTAAAAAACAGAAAAAGGAAAACAGCCCCATTACAGCAAGACTTGGCAGGCACCCAATGATCATCCCAAAGAACACAGTGAAGGAGGTGGAATGTGGTCTTTTGCACAGAGACACCCTAAGTGGGCCACATTTTGCATTTGAACCAAATCAAGAGGCACCATGGCCAACAGGACTAATTATACGAGAACAAGTGATTCAGGTGCCCCCGCAAGACAGAAAAATAACAGTGACTGTTGAAAACACAACTAATTCTGATATCTCTCTTTGTGGCCGCACCACACTTGGCTGGTTGTATGTTGTAAATGAAGTGTACCCGCTGGAGACAAAGCCCTGGAGGTTCAAAAACTGGTCACCAGACAGCTATGCCACAACTGAAGCAGATCAGATCACTCATCTGCCACAGGAAGAATTGTGGAAACTCCCACCTGTAGCCTTAGTCATCTGGCAGAAGAACAACAGCTGCAGGTAAAAAAAATGCTCAGAGATGAATGTGATGTGTTTGCAAAGGATGATTGGGACACAGGACTGATTAAAGATTTAGAAATGGACATTCACCTGGAAGATAATGTCCCTGTACAGAAGACGTACAATGCGATCCCCAAACACCTCTACCAGGAAGTAAAGGCACATCTGCAAGATTTGCTTAACCGCGGCTGGATCCAGAAATCCTGTTCCTCATATTCATCTCCGGTGGTATGTGTCAGGAAAAAAGATGGAAGCCTCCGGTTATGCATTGATTACAGACTTCTGAATAAAAAAACAGTGCCTGATCGCCACCCAATCCCGAGAATACAAGAAATCTTGGAAAACCTGGGAGGTAATTCCTGGTTCACAGTTCTGGACCAAGGAAAGGCTTATCACCAGGGCTTCATTAGTGAGAAAAGCAGACCCTGCACTGCATTCATAACACCATGGGGACTTTACGAATGGGTCAGAATCCCATTCGGACTCACCAATGCACCAGCTGCTTTTCAGCGCTACATGGAGGGATGCCTGAGAGACCTCAGAGATGAAATTTGCGTCCCTTATCTGGATGATGTGCTTGTGTTCAGCAGCAGTTTTGAGCAACATGTTCAAGATGTGAGGCAAGTTCTGCAGCGACAAAAGCAGTCTGGAATCAAGTTAAGACCAAAAAAATGTGACTTTTTCAAGCGTGAAGTCTGTTACGTGGGTCGGGTGATCTCTGCTGAAGGATACAAAATGAACCCCAAAGAAGTGGAAACAGTGCGAGCTCTCAGGCATGAAAAACCAACCACTGTTCAAGAAGTGAGGAAGCTCATGGGTTTCCTAGGTTACTACAGAGCCTACATCCCAGACTTCTCCAGAATTGCAGCACCACTTTACAAACTTTTGGCAAACCCCAAGTCTGAGTTGAAAAGAAATCACAAGAAAAAGAAAAACGGCAAAATACCCAATCAACTGCCACCATCACACCATGTGGACTGGACAGAAATTCATCAAGAAATACTGGAAAAGTTGGTGGACCAGCTCACAAACCCACCAATTATGGCATACCCGGATTTGGAAAAGCCTTTTATCCTGCACGTGGATGCGTCAGAAGAAGGCCTGGGTGCAGTTTTGTATCAGCGACAAGGTGGAGTGCTCAGAGTTATTGCCTATGGGTCTAGAACATTGACAGCTGCAGAGAAAAACTACAAGTTACACTCTGGGAAGTTGGAATTTCTCGCACTCAAGTGGGCGATAACAGAACGCTTCCGTGACTATCTGTTCCATGCACCCCATTTTGTCGTTTACAGTGACAACAATCCGCTGACATATGTTATCAAATCAGCCAAACTCAATGCCACAGGACATCGCTGGGTGGCAGAGTTGTCGGATTACAGATTCACTATTAGATACAGACCAGGGTCAGCTAATGGAGATGCTGATTTTTGTCTCGCAGACCAAAACCCATCGAGAAAATCATTCAAGAGTGCACAACTGAGTGTCAACAAGACGTCATTGAATCTATTGGAAAGCGTTGGAAGCAAAGCAAATGGGTGAAGTGGACTGGATTTCGGCTGTCACCTGTAATACAGATGCACTACCAGAGGAAAGCGACGTGTCTGGGTCTGTCCGGCCTATCCCAGTGAAGGACTTGAAAGCAGCTCAGCATGGAGACCTGGCAGTGAGAAGAGTTTTGAGTCTTAAAAGAACTCAGTCCAACATAAAACATAAATACAAAATGACAGAGACTGAAGCTGTTAGACAACTCTTAAGAGAGTGGCCCCGTCTGAAAATCGATGAAGATGGAATCCTCAGAAGGGAAACAGCAACAAGGACACAACTGGTGGTGCCAGAGTCCCTGAAACCCGTAATTTACCAACATCTGCATGAGGAAATGGGTCACTTAGGTGCTGACAGAATGATCGCACTTGCCAGAGAACGTTTCTACTGGCCCAAGATGAGACAGGAGATTGAACACCATGTTACTCAAGTTTGCCGCTGCATAAAAAGAAAGAGACCCAACCGCATAATTCGAACACACAAATCCAAAGCATTGAGACCTCTGCACCATTTGAAATGATATCCATCGACTACTTACACCTGGAAAAATGTAAGGGAGGTGAGGAATATATTCTAGTTGTTGTGGATCATTTCACAAAATATGCTCAAGCCTATGCAACTAGAGATAAATCTGGGAGGACTGCAGCTAAAAAGCTCTTTGATGATTTCATCACAAGATTTGGATTTCCATCAAAGATCCATCATGATCAAGGAAGAGAATTTGAAAATCACCTTTTCCAAAAGCTGCAAAGTTACTGTGGTATCCGCCCATCTCACACCTCTCCATACCATCCTCAAGCAAATCCTGCAGAGCGCTTTAACAGAACACTGCTTGGAATGCTGCGCACACTGGAGGAGACACAGAAGTCAAGGTGGAAAGAACATCTCAGCAAAGTAGTCCACGCTTACAATTCCACAGTGCATGAATCTACAGGATTTTCCCCATTTTTCCTTCTCTTTGGGCGTGAACCAACACTTCCAGTGGACCTTTTGTTTCCAAAAAAGGAAAAAGGGAGGAGTCAAACACATTCTGGATATGCAGAGAAATGGAGGGAGACAATGCAAGAAGCCTATGCTATTGCCAAGGCACATATGAAAAAAAGTGCTAAAAGAGGGCAACAAAATTACAACAGACGTGTATGGAGCTCCACACTTAAGCCAGGTGACCATGTGCTGGTGAGAAACCTCACACCAAGAGGAGGTCCTGGGAAGCTCCGAAACTTCTGGGAGGACACAATCTATGTTGTCAGTGAAAGAAAAAGCCCTGACAGCCCAGTATATGTTGTCAAGCCTCTGCACAGAGAAGGAAGGGAACGAGTGCTGCATAGAAATCTTCTGCTACCATGTCCATACTTGGTGGAAGAGTCTGAAGCTGGAGAGCCTAACCTGAAAGAAAAATCCAACAGTGAAAAACCCAAGCAGCTAACACGTCATCGAGTGTCCCGTGATACTTACCAAACAGATTCAGACAGTTCCAGTGAAGACGAGTATCACATACTATCAACTGTAAGACCAAATGACTCTTTTCTCAATGCAGATGCAGAAGAATTCCATCCTAAAGATGACATGCTTGTTGAAAGGCTTGAGGAGATTCAAATGCCTGAAAATAATCATGAGAAAGAACAAGAGGAGGAAGGAACCCCAGTCGCAGAAGGAGTTGAGGCAGTTGATGGTGAATCAGATGAGATGCAGGAAGATGAAGAGGATGTTGGAACATGGAGGAAGAGATCAACAAGAGTCAGGCAACCCAGAAAAATCTACACATATGATCAACTTGGTCAGCCAACGTTGCAACTGCTAAAGAGTTTTTCATCCAGTGTGAGAGGATCCTCAGATGTCAACCGTGACCCCTCCATCAGACTATCACCCCGCATGTATCCTTTTCATTAGAACAAATATTAAAACATATAAGTTAAGTATACAGGTTGGTTAAATAATTTGACTAATGTTACAGCTTTTGTTTAACAGAGTTTGCATTTTCAGTTAAAGTAATAGCCCTTATGTCAATATTTAGGCATCTGGAGGATGATACATATTTGCTGGACAGATTTTGAATTTAAATTAATCCAGATATGGGGTATAGTCAAAGTACAGAAGTAGAGATTTAAAGTGAGTACTGTACATAATGTTACTGAAAGGAAATATTGCATGGTATTAAATGTGTAAAAACATAATGATGGGTGTAAATGGTAATTTCCTTGTCCCTTTTGTGAAGATTTGGGGGGCCCACCAAAACTTCTATGGACAAATCACCCCTTTAATATCAATGGACTTTTGGACAGTCTCTTATTATTGCCATGAGAAGAGTAAAGAAGCAGGCAAATGCTGAAGATTGGGGGGAGACAACCCAGTTTAGTCGAAGTTGTTATGTTTAATATATGTTAACTTACCTGTCTACTTATCACTGTTATGTTATGTGTTGTTTTTGATGTTATAGAGTAATCTTGAAAATGTTGCACAACATTTTTTTTTATTTTTGTGGGGGAGGGTGTTGCAGCCTGGAAATATTAAGTTAATTTATTTTAATAAGATATTGTCCAGGAGAGATGCTTTAGTACCAAGGATAACTTTTCTTTCTTAATATTGAGAATAATTTCTTAATTTAGTTATTTGCTATTTTATTTTGAAAATACATGCTAGACACAACATATTTCCTGTTTGTTGGAGTGTGCAGATGTGTAGAAGAAGAGAGGCGTCCATGGTGTTGTATGCGATCACGTTCTGTTGCTCCGGCTGTCTCAGAAAAGAATAGCAAAAGAGAAAAAAAGCACTCAGTTCGGGGCAAATAAAGTTGCAAAAACGAAGACGGAGTCCTGTCCATTTTCAAGGGTGCAACAACTGAACAAGCCAGACTATAATAGAATAGAAACAGAAACAGACTAAAATAGAGCAGAAGAGGACACAACAGACTAGACTAGACTAGACTGGAATAGAACATACTAAACCAGAACAGAATAGAATAGAACAGACAAGACTAGATCTGACTAGAATAGAATAGAATAGAATAGAATAGAATAGAATAGAATAGAATAGAATAGAATAGAATAGAATAGAGACCGACCAGGCCAGACTATAATAGAATAGAAACAGACTAAAACAGAGCAGAATAGGACAGAACAGACTCGACTAGACTGGAATAGAACATACTAGACCAGAACAGAATAGAATAGAACAGACAAGACTGGATCAGACTAGAATAGAATAGAATAGAATAGAATAGAATAGAATATTGTATATGGGGGAGAAAATTTTGGAAGGATGGAAAAAGAAAACAACCCATTACAAATGAAAGGATTGAACGTTTATTTCAAATTGTTTTATTAGTGAGATTAATATTAAAACTGCAATTCTTTTAGCTGAGATCCATACATGAAATTAACATGTTTTTCATTACAGAATCAAGAGACAAAAAAAAAAAAGGGGGGGGGGGGGGGCGCACAAGATAAACAGAAGAATTTAAAACACGAGTAAAACGCAAATTATAAACCCTAAAACTAAGTATGTTTTGACAATTTTGGAGCTTTGAGTGACCAGTTTGACCATAAAATACTCACTTTTTTGCAAACTAATAGTTAACTTTTGATTTGTAAACTGCAAGATTTGACATTTTATGAAAGAACTGTCATTTATTTATTTAGAGTGCCAAACACACCGCCGCCCACAGATGCGTCCATCCCCCTCTGGAGCTGGAGGTGGAGAGTGCGGCTTTCGCTCTCCATCTAGTGGCATATGTCTCCCTCCCGCCTCCAGACCACCGCTTCACTCCAAACCTGTTGCGTTCTTTTTCCTCCCTTTATCCCTGAACAGGTGGATCTTTTTATATTTATTTTTTTGGTCAGAAACTCTTCCCTGAACTCCGCCGGCAAAGTTTAAGGCGCGCGCGTCGCCAAGCGCACACACATAAAAAGAAAAGTGACTCATATCGCGGCAACGTGCGCGCATGCAGACGGCCGGGATTACAGTGTTTCTGTGCGTGTTTACGCTCATCTGTGACACACTCCTCTGGCTCCCTGCCACCGCGCAGTATTTTTAGTCATACATCGGTAATCAGCACTCAAGGATTCCTCTGGAAACGTCCTCTCACCGGTAAACTTGGAGGGGCTGGAATTAGGGATGAAAGAGCGCGCGGCGCCTCAAGGTAAGGCTAATTTATTGATCGTTGCACGAGTTAATTGATTCTTTTTTTTTTTTTTGGAGCGTCTGTCGCGGCTGCTGCACCCACCACCTCACAGTTTTCGCTTTCAGCATCCGTCTCTTCTTCCTGCGTGCGCGCGCGCGCGCCGGGGGCTTTGTTTGGGGTGTTTTGCCTCCTGCGTCAAACACTTCCACAAGAATGAAGAAGCAGCAGCCTAATTAGCAGCACCTGTTAACGGGCTCGTTAATGCATTTCTAAGGCGACTGCCGACCTGCAGCTGACGTGCACAAATTAGGAGGAGGGGGGGGGTGCGCCTGTTGTTCCAGTAGCTCCACAGTGGCTGCACTAATTAAAGCGTAGGAGATCACAGCCAGGAGCTGAAATTTATAATGTGATACGGAAGAGCTTCTTCTTCACAGAAGTTAGAAGCTGCAGCTGCATCCATAACCTTCCCCGGCCGCGCGCGCGCGCGCTGCCCTTCAATGATTCATTTTTTTTTTCTTTTCTTTCACATTTAATTTCCCCTGCAGAACAGACTGATAGAAAGATTTCTTTTCAAGTTGGGCTAAATTGAGAGTCAGCCCACTGCTGGGCAGCACAAAGCTGCAATCAAGCCAGCCGCGTAAATGCGCGCGCTGACCTTGTAGCCTCTGCTGGCTTTCAGATGAGCGCTGCGCCGGTGTTGGAGGGCAGGAGAGCTCAGCTCAGACTGAGTCCAGTTCACGTCTGAGGAGGAGCCCCTGCTGATGATGACTGAGTCACGGAGCCCTTTGCTTCAGCTCCTCCACACTCAGTCATCCTCCTTTCAGCTCCTCGTCTCGTCTGTCTCCTCGTCGGAGGAACTTGCTGTTTTCCAGCCTCGCCTGCTTGTCTACCCTGTTTTTTTTTTTTCCCTCTGTCACATAAGCATTCACGCTTTACTGCTCACAATGGCAGCAACAAGAACGGGGTTGTTTCTTTTTCTGTAAATCCAAAAAAAAAGTCTTTTGTGACCAAATCCATTAGTGAAATAAAAGTCTCCAGTTTTCCCGCTTCTTCTTTATCTAAATTCTAAACAGCTCATTTATGTTTTCACTGGTTTGAATATGAAAGACCCTCAGATTTTCATGAATTAGAGTCCATCTATTCAGATCTTTTTTAGGTTATTTTTTATTAAAGACGCCCATCATTGCAGATAGGGTCTAAAGTTTTAAGATTTATGGATAAAACAAAATGTTTTATTGTTATTTTAAAATATCACCAAAAAAATTGGGCCTTTTGTGTTTCTGAAAGAAACAAACTGCAAGAAAAAGAATTAATTTTTGGACAAATTTTGTTCTCTTGAATGGAGTTTGTTTCCCTCAACAATCCGGAACAAATGTTTAGTCTGAATACACCAAAGCAGACCCAGATCTGGGACAGGAACTGCTCTAAAACCCATCTTTCTAGGAGATCTGGGGTTGCTTCTTATCTTTGGTTCATTCTGAGTTTCTTTAGTCTGAATAGAGTCGAACAACAGAACCAGAACCAGCTGGGAAAATTGGGATGTAAACAGAGTAGGAACCTAAACGTGAAGCAGCGATGAAACAGCAACTCATTGGTCCTATGAATGCAGGCTCATTGTTTATCATACTGTTTTCCCGACGTCTCATAGACACTTCTTAGTGTTCCTTCTTAGCTGACGTCTCCTCAGTAACTGCATGCGTCCTTCAAGATTGTTTAGCAAAATAAAAAGTTTGAATAAGTGAAGTATTCTGACAAGGACTGCAAAGCACAGGACTTCCTTTATTCTTTCTCATTTTGCTCTAATTTCTGATAATTCCTGGCTAGTGCTGCCACAAACAATTATTTTAATAGTCGACTAATCACTGATTATTTTTCCCGATTAGTGGATGTAAAGATGCTGAAGTTGAGAACCAGCTAAAGTATTAGTTAACAGGAAAATTAGCCTAAAAAATAAAAAGAGCCAAAGTTAGCCAAAATAGCTAGCAAATATTAGCTAAACTCCAAATTGGACTCAAAAACAAAAAAAGTCTAAATTATCTAGACTAGCTAGCCTGCTGCTGAAATATTAGCTAAACTCCAAATTGGCCTAAAAAAAACGGAAAAATCCTAAACTAGCCAAACCAGCTAGCATGTAGCTGAAATATAAGCTAAACTTCAAAATAGCCTAGAAACTTAAATAAATGCAAAAATAGTCCAAAAAGCTAGCATAATGCTATTATAACTTTCAACGTTCCTGCACTCTGACTTCATACAGTATGAAGTAACGATTAATCGATTATTAAATTAGTTGTCGACTATTTTAATAGTCAATTAGTCATCGATTAGTCGACTAATCGTGGCATCCCTATTCCTGGCCAATGAGTGAGGAGATCTTTAGTCCGATTGTTTTGTTCACAAGCTTTGGTCCAGAACAGAACTGTTTAAGGGGATTCAGAATACAGACCAAAAGCGAGGTTCAGGACTCGATCCGAACCAAATTAAGCAGACTTGGTCCGGACCAATGGTCAAGTCATGTTTTGGGTTTTTTTTGACAAGTTCGTGTGGCATTTTCTTATGAAAGAGAACAAATATAATACATAGGGCCGGGAATCGATAAAAAAAAAATGAACTAATTAATCGCAAACCCGTAATAAATTAATCGCGATTAATCGCGATTAACTTCTTTTTAGTTACAGTGTTTGCTGACCACTTACCTGTGAATAATCACAACAAGCAATGTACACACAAAACTATTATATTTAGAAAATTTATTTTTAATTAAGGCTGTAAAACGACAAAAATAAAATAATGTTTTATTAGGTACATTTTATGAAAATATGCTGTGTTACTGTGAGAACACGCCAGACCAGGAATCAAATGACCCGCTTTTTGTGAAAAAATGATGTAAACCAAAATAGAAACCGAGATTAAAGTACTAAAAAACAACTAAATATTTATTTTGTAAGTGACCGTGGTATAAGTGGGATGATACCCGAAGAAGCGTTTTAATGCACAGTGGAAGTCCAAAACGGCGGGGCAAAAAGCAAAGAACTGCTTCCCCGTCAGGTGCAATTAAGTTGCATTAATTATTATTACCTCGTTAACTCGGGTTGGTTAATCGCGTGCGTTAATGTGTCAGTGTTCATGGCCCTAATAATAAATTATCATTTCAGTTTAGCATTTTCTGTGTATTTCTCCTTTTTAAATCGCAGTCAAACTGTGGCAAAGACGCCCTGTTTGAATGAATGAGCCGTTGTGATGTCAGAATGGCCCAAGATCGCATGTCCAAGCTCTATGACCTGCCCAAGCTCAGGTAAAGGAGACGAGAAGGTGGCATGTTCTCCCTGAACCCATTCGTACCACGAGCAATCATAAAAAATATATATTTCTCCAGATAATGGGACAGTAAAATGGATAATTACATCCGTGTCACGGTACTTTTTTTTTTTTTCGAGCTGTAAACTGATTATTTAATTTATAATTACCACATTCGACTATATGTCAACTACCAACGGCCACACCCATGTAGAGGAGTTTTTGGAAACAGAAACTTCAGATAAATATGAAAAATGGCTGTAAAAGACATTTAGGTTGTGGGATTTTGGTTAAAAATTTCATAATTAAAACATTTTTGACTTAAAATCCATTTTATGTATGATAGAGATGGCAAAAAGTCCTACAAAGCAGCCAAGAAGATGAATGAAAGAATGACAAAGTGTGACTAGATAAACATGAATTTCAGTACAACTTAAAAAGTTTATTCCCTTTTTATTAATTAGTTGATTTTGTTTTAATATATTTCATTGATTTCCATATAGAGAATAGAAAGAGATCTCCAGCTGGAGTAAAACAGATTAACACCATTTAAAAAAAGTTCATCAAAGTACAAAAGTTGTTGGTTAATAGGAACTTCCTGGACTTTTTCCAAAATTAAAAGCCTTCTGCTTCGAGTTTTTTCTTTTGTAAATGAAGTTTTTTGTGACACTAAATCTATTTTCTGTCCAGGAAACCTTAAAATCCCACTCTAATCATCGTTTGATCCATTTTCAAAGGTCTTTTATATGTGATTAGGCTGTTTTTAGCCTATATCGAAAACCTGTGTCGTTTCCTATGGCCTATTTTCTGCAGTATTTAATCAAAATTCACCTCTGAGTCGTGTTATTCTGTCTTCATTTCCCATCATCCCTTTGTTTACATTCTCTTCTGCTAGCTTACAGCCCCTCACACCCTCAACCTAACATTACGGTACTACAAAAACATTAGAGCTACCAAGCCATATAGTATACCAGCAACAAAAAAAGAAGACGTGCATGGATCTATTCGTCTCCAAGTGGATTCATCAGAATGGAGCGGAGCAGAGAGCTTGTGGCCCGCCGACTGTAACACCTAGATCACTAATAATTCTAATAAATGCAATTTGAATCTTAATTTTCTTTATATATGTTCTCCGTCATGAGATAAAATGCCACAAAACATGTTAAAAACACCAAAAAGACCATTTTCATGAGAGGGTCTTTTAATAAATGACACGATTCAGTATGTGTGAGATGGACTGTTGTGCAAGTTACTTCTAAGCTTTAACAACAGATTACTATTGTTCAAAGGCAATTCCTTAATATTAGTGTCTCAGACTCGTAACATGTTAAATATTTCTTTATTTACCTAATTAAATTTGATATGAAACTTTAAAAGTAAAACAGAATCTAAAGTGACAAATTTACATTCAAGCGTGGTTGTAAAAGGGACTAATAGTATATTTGATTATTCACAGATTAACTTTTATTGGTGTAAAGTGATTTATTTGGTAAATCTGGGAATGCTTGTGATTATTTTTCTTAGATATTCCTAATTTTTCTCACTTTAAAATAGAAACAGCTCTAAAAATAAATTATGCAGAATACACAAATAAAGTTATAGTGTCAATAAAGCTTTTAAAGAAAACCGATTAAAACATTTAAATTAAAATAAAATAAAAAACTCAAATTTGAGGACCTGCAGAACTTGTTTGGGACATTTTCATCCATTAAAACTTCCTTTAAATAATTACTAAACTTGTTATAAGTAAAATTTTAATTTAGGACGGATTCAGTAGTATTTATTATACTTTGTTACAGCAAAAAGTGACTGTAGTATCTTACTATAATTATGTTCACATGGATGTTTTACTTACTGAGCTTAAACTGACTCACGGGTAAAACATTATCAAATCAATTTTAAATCAAAATTGCTCACATTTGGACTTTTTTCCATTCTTCCTTCAGATTCTGTGGATTTTTTTGCAAATATCACTGGTAAAAGATCAATTTTGGGTTAAAAAAAAACACATTTTAAACAATATTAAGTGCCAGCAGAAAGCTACTGGTACTACAAATTTACAATTTTTATTTAAAAAATGATGAACTGTTAAAATAAGCTAATTTCTTGTTGCTACATAATATAAAATGTTTTATATCTTCTTAAGAAAATGTTAATTTCTTACTTCTATTAGCTCATTTGTTATTTATTGTTATCAAAGAGTTTTTTGGAGTTGATGTTGCTTAAAACTGATGCTGAATCAGTTGCAAAGTGTTTTCTAAAAGTTCAAGTTGATAGAGTTGACAAGATAGACAAACCCCTTCCTTCTAGTTAATTTGATTTTTCGTCTTATTCAGGGTCCCTGGCGGCAGGTTGGTACCATAACTGAGTGTCTCAGGCGGTACGATGGGTCACCAGTACACAGTGGCTCACTCGGATAATTAGATTAGACAACCATTTGCCCTCAGCAGGGCAAATTAAAATCAAAAATCTGTCTAAATGGAGTACTTTTGAACTGTGGGAGGAAGCAAATGGAGAAAATCCATTTAGGCAGGAGGGGAAAAAAAATGCAGCTCTCCAAAGAAAAAACCCCAGCTCAGAGTCGGCGTTTCTCTCTGTGAGGCCACATTGATAACCAGAACAGCACTGGGCTGCAACATTTAAACCTCTGCAATAAAAATTAGAGAAATATCACAGAAAACTCTTCCAATAACAGCCTGCAGAGAAAAGCAGCGTAATGGAATTCACACGGATGTTGCTTTGACTCTCGGTTTTTACATTGAAGTTTTTGATTCCTGGAAGTCACGTGTCAAAGTCAAGGCCCGGGGGCCAGATCCGACCCGGCCCTCCAGATCCTTTTAATTTTTTCGTTATTCATGGGCCGACGTTATCTTGCTCTCATTTTTAACTTTTAGAATTTTGACAAATATATTATATGGAGAGTGAAATATTGAAAATTATTTAAGGTTTAAGTCAATTCATTCTGGAATAATATTCCTTCCTTTTTGTTATTCATAACTGTGATAAAAAGTTACATAAATTGTCATTCTTCTAGCTTTTTGGACTATTTTGGTATTTACCAAGATTTTAAGGCTATTTTGGAGTTTAGCTAATATATCAGCTACATGCTAGCTGTTTTGGCTAATTCAGGCTTTTTTCATTTTTTCTTTGGGCTATTTTGGAGTTAGGCTAAATTTTCACGCCATCTGTTTGGGCTAATTTAGGTTTTTTTCAGGCTATTTTGGAGTTTATCTAATATTTCAGCTTCATGCTAGCTGTTTTGGCTAATCCAGGCTTTGTTTCTGTTTTTTTGGCTATTTTGGACTTAGGCTATATTTTCACGCTAGCTGTTTTGGCTACAGTAATTTAGGGTTTTTTGGTTCCTTGGCTATTTTGAAGTTTAGCTACTTTTCAGCATGTTGCTGAAAAATAGCTAAACTTCTGAACTTAGTGTTTCATGCATCGAGACCTACGATCACTGTGACAGCGATGCAGCTCCTGGAATTGTATTACAAGTCCATAAAAAAAAAAAACAAAAAAAAAAAACGTAGCTGTCTAAGTATTTTTTTTTTAGTTTATTAAGCTAATTTGTTATTTAGCTAATATTTTAGCTGGCTATTACCTTCATCGTCGTAAGCTATCATCACTAGCATCTTCAACGGCCAAATTCAGCTTACAGCATTCACACTAGCATTATCGCAGGTAATGCTACATATCTAGTTAATAATTATGTTAAAAGGTTATGGTATTAAAGTTTTAAAAATGTTTAATAACTGTGTATCCTTTTCGGCCTGTGATCTAAGGTGTGTTGTGGATTTTTTAATTGACTTTGACCTCCTGATGTAAGTATTAATAGTCTGACTCAGCAGATCAGTTTTAGAAACAACTTCAAACCACCATAACAAATAATCTTGATCTGATTTGATTTGGTGGTGGTAAAACTGAAGCTCCAAGGCCCGCACTAAGGAGCTGTAATTGCCACAAGCATATTTAAAAGAACCTGATTCTTGTCACTTTAGGACCCCCACCCAACATAAAGGTCTGTTAGGACAGCGCTGTTAAAGGCCGTGTCACAGTGCTGCTACATACATGACAGGGTCAAAGTGAAGAAATTCAATGAAGTGCGGGTTTACGTGTTCTTTGCGTGGTTTATTCATGATACATCTGTCACAAATTTTCTCACTTTTTCTACGTTTATTACCAATTTTAATCGGCCCAATATCCGCAAAATGAAGACAGTAGTAGTGTGACACGGCCTTAATTCATTTGTTGAAACTTTTGAACAAAACCTCTTTAAAGGCTGCATGAATGAAGCTTGAATCATTTGAATATGACAAGGTTTTTTTTTTTTTTCTCTGTTTTTGGTGTTGCGGTTGCCATAGTTACTTCAGATACATTTGATCCACCCCTGAAAATAGACACGGGCAGATATAACATGTCTTTTTCAGACAAGTGGGGGGGTCAACTGCTGGTTTTTGTTCTGGGAAATACCAACTGAAGGTTCAATGATCCTCATCCAAAGTTCAGCACAGCTCAAAAATATCAGATCCGAGTCTGATGTGTGTGAGCAGATCGTGTGGTTTTCTAGAGAACTTCCTTGTGTATTCTTTTCTCTTAATCCTGACACTTTTTCACTATTTTTTTCTCCTTTTACAGAATTAAGGTGAAACTGCCGGCTACAAACTCCTGTAAAGATGCTCACCACTTCCAACCAGTCCCTCACCGTTTCACCAAACCTCAACTTTCCAGACAGTTGTGGTCGCCGTAAAGAGATTCACGTCCAGTCCTCGCTGTCTCTGCCTGAACCCGGGAGCCCGAAAAGGCCCGGCGTTCGTCTGGGTCTGGCACAGGGAGCTCGTTCCTGCTCCCTGCAGGTTCCTCCCGCCGTCCCGGAGTACCTGGGCCTGCCTCCCCGAGCGGCCAGCTTCGACGTGCCTTGTAGTCAGAACGATGGTTCGTCCGATCAAGGCTCGGGGTCTCTGAGCCCTCATGGCAAACGGCGGCGGCGAGGGGGAATTCTGGAGCAGAAGGACATCATCATGGCCCACCAAGCCCACAAAATCCAAAGCACGCCTCAAGCCCGCAGGAAGGAGTGGGAGTGAGTATTTAAAAGATTCAGCAGTTTTCTGCATTAAAGTGAATAAATATATTGTTCCTTAAACCAGGGGTCCCCAACATTTTTCTTGTGAAGTCGGTTTGTAGGCTAAAAGAAAGAAGTGTAACATTCACAGCCACTCATTTTTCCAGAAAGCCACACATTGCCAAATTTTAAATGATTCATTTACTATACTAAAACATTAAAAAAAAAAAACAATTATCTACGATAATGCTAATGTGAATGCTGTAAGCTTAATGTGGCCGAAGTTGATAGCTGAAATAATTGAAGCCAATAGCTGAAAAATGCTGAAGCTAATAGCTAGCTAAAATATTAGCGAAATGCCAAACCAAAAAAAAACCTGAAAAAAATTCTAAATTAGCCAAAAGAGCTAGCATGTAGCTGAAATACTAGTTAAACTCCAAAATAGCCTAAAAAACTGAAAAAAGCCTAAATTACCCGAAACACCTAGCATGTAGCTGAACTACTAGCTAAATGCCAAAATAGCCTTAAAACACTGTTAAAATGTCCAATTTAGCCAAAGCATCTAGCATAAAGTTAAAATATTAGCTAAACTCAAAATTATCCTAAATAAATAAAAAAAGCTAAAATTAGCCAAAACAGCTAGCATGTAACTGATCTATTTGCTAAATGCCAAATTAGCTGAAAGAACATGCAAAAAGCCTACTGTAATTAGCCAAAACAGATAGCATGTAGCGAAACTACTAGCGAAATACCAAATTAGCCTAAAAAACTGGTAAAATATCTAATTTAGTCAAGACAGCTAGCATGTAGCTAAAGTGTTAGCTAAACTCCAAATTAGCCTAAAGAACAGTCAAAAAGCCTAAATTAGCCAAAACAGCTAGCATGTAGCTAAGCTACAAGCTAAATTCCAAATTAGCCTGAAAAAACTGGTAAAATTTCTAATTAAGTCAAGACAGCTAGCATAAAGCTAAAGTGTTAGCTAAACTCCAAATTAGCCTAAAGAAAAGCCTAAATTAGCCAAAACAGCTAGCATGAAGCTGATCTATTGGCTAAATGCCAAATTAGCCTGAAAAAAACTTGCCAAATAATTAATTCGAAGAGCTATGGACATCCTAAAAACAAACAGAATAAAAATAATGAAATAAAGAAACAATGAATCACTATATTGTAAATGCTTTACAGCATTCACACACTTAAACCAACAAATATTCTATCCTCTCCCACCATAGCCGGATTTTGGGGACTCCTGCCTTAAACAGAACATGAATGTTTTAGGCTGCAGTTTGTTTGCTTCAAGGCTACCAA
The DNA here is from genome assembly GCA_003999625.1 of Oryzias javanicus. Lineage (NCBI taxonomy): Eukaryota > Metazoa > Chordata > Actinopteri > Beloniformes > Adrianichthyidae > Oryzias > Oryzias javanicus. Next base: position 30,797,690 of record CM012453.1, on the reverse strand, counting down.
CCCGCTCGAGGTCTGAAAGTTTAAAAACACGTGGGAGTAAACTCTGATTTGAATGTTTCATTAAATATCTCTTTTTTTTTGTGTGTGACAGACACTTGGGAACAGGAAAAACATAATTTAGTACCATTATGACAGATTCTTTCCGTTCAAGGATCCTAACAAGTCGCGCAAGCGAGGCAGCCAAATAATGACAGGGTTGTTGACCTGAGAATACAATGCGGCTGACACTGATGGGAATAATTACACCTGTGCTTCCTGCTGAAATGTGTCCAACTGTCTGTTATCAAGATGTCGCACTTGTGACACACTCAGTGTGGCTTCGGTTTGAAAGGATAAAACTGAAAAACAACACATTTTTGTTTCCACTGTGGCAACAAGGAAAAAAAAAAGATCATTCCACCTTTCTTTTTTTTGCTCTTAAAGTGACTGTACACAGAAATTATTGTTCCTTTTATTTATTTGTCAGCTCTTCATCTAAGTGAGACGTAGAAAAATATAATTTGAAACAGCGAGGCATTCTGGGAGCCAATCAAAATAGAACGTGATCAGATGGACTAAACAAATCAAATCGAGCATCTTTTAAACCCCCTCTCATTGGCTATGCGACTGCTGCATGCCCCTCCCACTTCCTTCTTCTGCCTGTCACCTAGATCAGAGCTGCTGTGACTAAGTCATACAAAAAACTATAGTTTTTTAAAATGTCATGTTTTCCGTTGATTTATCTCCATAGCAACCGTTTAAAATTTTGGTCGTTAAGGGGTGAAGAAAAAGTTTATGTCATTTTTAGACGTATTGGCAAAAGTACAGTTTTGCATTTCCTTGGCAACGGAGGTTCAGCGCACCCACATTCCTAATAAGGTTGAACTTTTTAGATTAGATTAGATTAGATTAGATTAGATTAGATTAGATTAGATTTTATTGTCTTAGATTAGCAATGGTTTATTTAAAGAAATCAAGAGTCATGTTTTCTTCATCTTAAAACAGGGATTTATAAATTACATTTTCACAATGTTATGGAGAAAAAAGTGAAAGCAACAAGGGCCATATTTGCAAGCCCTCCGCGCTAATGCATATCAAAATCTACAAACTTTAAAACCAAAATTTTTCATCCAAGGAGCTTCCCAGAGATTAAATTAAATTAAATTAAATTAAATTAAATTAAATTAAATTAAATTAAATTAAATTAAATTAAATTAAATTAAATTAAATTAAATTAAATTAAATTAAATGTTATTTTATTTTATTTATAAAGCCCAATATTTGTCTTATTGGTATTCCTACTGGTAATTGTACAAAAGCTTTTGTAAAAAAGAAAATAAAAATTCAAGATGGCGGCCTTTTCTTGTGGTCAAAAGTCAACAAATCTTCTGTTGTGGTTGTAGACTTTAGGGCGGAGTATTAGGGCCAGTTTACAAACAAAATTCTTTTTTTAAATACGACTTTGAATTATGTAAATTTACGAGAAAAAAACAGTAGCAAGTACAAGAATAGAGTTGTATATTTAACTGTGAAGGCTAAATTTATGAATTTTTTCATTTAAATATATCCGTTTTAAATTTACAACTTTTTTTCTTCTTTTTTACTGGTAAAAAGTATTTTGTATTAATATTAATATTAATAATAATCTATCATAATACTTAACCATGGCATGTGTGTAAACTTTTGTGAAAAATCTCTCTAACAAAAGTTTTCTTTTCCCATACTGTGAGAAAATGTGAAAATTGGAGAATTTGACACTTTGCTAAAAAAAAAAAAAAAAAAAGGCTGCCAAGCCATTGGTCCTGTGTCCATCCCATAATGACTTTAAAACTTCCTTTGGGAATCCCCAAAACGTGTTTTAGTTTTGCTACTGATGTAACACATATTTTTGGAACCTCTATAAGCGATTTTACTCCCATTCCTTCTTTTGAAAGATTGATTTGATGGGATTGTTTGAGTGAGATTCTGAGTATGTGGCCGGAGGAAAATTTTCCCTTAAATCCGCAGAAAGGAAGAGAGAAGAATTTCAATTAAAAAAAAAGACAAATCCAGCTTTTTATGAGTGATGTATAATCAAACAGATTGATTGACAAATGACAAAGACATTTTAATACAATTTTTTTACGGAAAACTTTTCTTCAATATGGGTATCAATGTGATATAACTTGGATTTATTTTTAATAAAGCTACCATCCTTTCTTTGTTGGGATCAGTTATGATTCTTCTACTTTTGATTTTTCAGCCAGAGATAAACTTTAAAACAACATCAGTGATTAAAAAAATAGATTTTTTTTTTCTTTTGTTGTTTTCTCATATATACATCTCACTCCTGCACAATCCTGCTGAGTCTGACAGGTATTTTCAAAATAAAATAGTAAACAACTAAAATAAGAATTATTATACTGAGACAGAAAAAATTATCCTTATTGTTAAAACATCTTTCACAGGCAATATCTAAATTAGCATAAATTAACTTAATATTTCCACGCTGCAACACAGTGTGTGTTTACATTGGAGCTTCTTTTGGACTTTAGATTGTGATGCAAATTTCTGTGTCAGCATCAGTTAAAGGGATGGATCCATCCACTTCCTTACTTTGTTCATAGTGACTTCCTACCTTCCACTGCATCTCTATAAAACATTGTTTTTTTAAATAAAGAGATTCAAACTCTATTTATTATTATTATTATTATTATTGAATCAGTTAATACAGATCTGCCACAATGTTTCTGTAATACAACAATTCGATTTCAAATCATGATTTGTTGTTTCAGATACGATTCATAGATGATTTTAGTTTATTTTGAACGATCTGATTCTCTGACCTCAAATCGATTTAATCAAAACTTTTGTGACTCAGAGATAAATCTGAACAGTTCAGGTGAGGTTTTCCAGATTCTTTCTATTTCTTGTGAGATAATCAAATCTAGATTAAAAATGTGTACAAACAAGTAAACAAGAATTAATGTCAAATCGATTCATATTTTAGCTTTATAAAGTTGTTTTTCTACATCAAACTAATACAAATTTAACATAAACTACATGATCACATGTCTGCAAAATTCAGTGTTTCCACATATTGGACTGTAATGATGGTCTGATCATATTTTTGTTACTATTACATGTGTGTTGTCCGCTGTGATGGTCATTTTGCATCATAGTAAAACAAACAGTGGTCCTAAAACATTGCTTCATAGGTTAAAATTAGTTACTGGATGTGATTGAGTAAATGGTTGAAAGAGAAAAAGCAGAAAAGAATATCACTTTGAAATGATTTTATAATGATATAGTTTGATTTTAGCAATTTGCAGCTCAGTCTGGTTGGATTGTAGCATTAATGTTGTGAAGTTCAAAATTATAACCAATTCAAATTAGCAGCTTGGCGCCCGTATCCGCTTATTTCCTCTACTTTTATTTCATCTGCCTCCTTTTCTCCCCCCTCCTATACTTTCCCCCTCTTGTAAAAAAATAAAATAAAAGAAAATATTCATTTATAAAACATACAATAAAATAAATAAATATTAATAAACAAAAGGGGTTTATTTTAAAAGTAAAATCTGTCCAACACTAAATCTGTTTATTTAGCTGTTGGACCGATCAGAAATCAATATTTCAATAAACTGATTTAGTAGAATTGTTACATCTATAATTTTTAAAGAAAGTTTTGAAAAGTTTAAACTTTTCTCCTCAGATGTTTACTATTTAGAAGTTAGTTCCCACTTCGTTCCTAAAGATGATTTAATCAGAACACTTTTGTGTCACTACATGTCACTTTTGTGTCACTACATGTGTCAAAGTCAAGGCCCGGGGGCCAGATCCGGCCCTCCAGGTAATTCTATCCGGCCCTCCAAGATCATTTAATTTCATCGTTATTAATGACCCGATGCCCCACCATCTTGCGCTTATTTTTAACTTATATAATTTTGACAGAATATATATTTTTATGGAGAGTAAAATATTGCAAGTTATTTAAGTTGATTTATTCTGGAATAATATTCCTGCCTTTTTATTATTCATAATTATGTCAAAAAGTTACAGTTTTAAAGTTTTAAAGCATGGCATTCTGCTAGCTTTTTGGATATTTTCTAAGACATTTTAGGCTATTTTGGAGTTTAGCTAATATTTCAGTTATGCTAGCTGTTTTGGCTAATTTATGTTTTTTTTTTTTTTCAAACAAGTATTTTAGACTGTTTTGGATAATAATTACACGCTAGATATTTTGGCTAATTTAGGCTTTTTTTGGTTTTTAGGGTATTTTGAAGATTAGCTTTTTTTTTCCTTTAGTTTTTTGAGTTAATTTGGCATTTAGCTAAAATGTTACCTGGCTATCAGCTTCCGTATTTTCAGCTATCAATTTTAGCATCTTCAACTCTCAGCACTTAAGGTTTTAAAGTTTTATCCTGTTCGGCCCGCGACCTAAGTTGTGTTTTGGATTTTGGCCCCTTGTGCGATTGAGTTTGACACCCCTGGTCTATAGTGTGCATGTTTTATGGAATAACTAACGATGGAATTTGCTGGACTTCCCTGGAGTTTTGATGGTCTCCAGAGCTCCCACCATCCCTGCAGTCCTTCTCCATCTTTTGTGTTTTGGTTGAATACTCATCCAAATCTTTTTAGTTTTTCATTCTTTTTTTTTTTTTTTTTTTTTCAAAATATTTTTATTGACATGTTCGTAAATAATACATCTTTGAGATACATTTTACTGTTTTTGTTAAAGTTTAACAAAAATTCAAACACAAAACATGAAATATCTACAAAAAAATAAAGTTGAAACATCAAAATATGGAATCGAAACAGAATATGGAATATTTATGTATGATAGAATTAACAGAAGATGTATTGCGTATTATTGGTTAATTGTGTTATTGGTTCCATTAGTGGTGGAGATAAAAGTAGATAGAATAGAAGAGGCAAGACAGGGAAGAGTTGTAAGAAGCCGTTAGTGTGCCCACTCCTTTCCGCCTGTGTGTAAGGTTGTATGTAAGTATTTAAGTGAATTGATGCTTAATATTTATTTTTTTTATTTTTTTTTTGATTTATTTTTTTGAGGTTTTCCCTTCATCTGAGAAATTCTCAACCATTTCTCTGCAATCATAAAGACAAAATAAATCAATTTCTGCAATAAATGGCGCAATATTTCACCAATCTGCAGAAATATATGTAGCGATTATTGGTCAAATCCAACCGACATAACTCAGCACAGTTGCTAGGTAACAAGAGAGGAAAATAAAATGCTAAAACCACTCCAGTCAATGCTGGATGAAAGCCTGTTTGCAATTATATAAATGCCCTTCAGAGCTTCGGCACCGAGTGCCATTAACGCCTTAACTCTTAGTGCATGTCACCTGCCGCTGTCTTCCCCCTCCTTCTATAGGGTCTGCACCCGGGAGTCACATCAAAGATTCTTCATCACATCTGTGATCTTTTAATAGCTGCAAACTTTCAAAGGGGTTTATTTTTGCCAAATCCTGTAGCAAAAAAAAGGTCTAAACGGGACGGCATCTGGAGCGCCGGGGCCGGTGCTCCCTCGGTGACCCCGATGAGGGAGGGGTGTTTTTATTTTTGTTTTTTTTTCCTCCTGTAGGAAGAGGTTGCTCTATTGTGCAACATGGCTTTTGTTGGCAGAAGTGAAAAGAAAGGAGCAGGAATTCAGTAGAGCTATGTCGCTATGGAAACAACAGCAAAGACAGAGCTGGAGACTCCAGCTCTTCGAGAGATATAGATGCACACTGTTTGCAGAGACGGGCAAATATTTTTGAAAAAAGATTTGTTAAATGTAGCGACTGCTTGTTTTTTAATTAGAATCCCGATCGTGTTTGACAGTTTCCTCCGTTCCGATGAGTGGACGTCCTGCTTTGCATGACGTGATATGCAGAGAGGCACAAATAGTCACCATCTAACTGCACTGAACGCCGGGCCGCCGTTCCTGCACCTGCACCTGCACCTGCACCTGCAGGACGGTCGATTTCACAAGCCTTGACTGAATAATCTACATGTGAGGGGGCTGAAGTGGTCATCTTCAGGAGGCGGTGGGGAGGGGAGGAGAGCGGCAGATGGAGTGAGAGCGCCCAGTTGCCTAATGAGGTCTCACTTGTGGTTCTGAGTATGAAAAGACCCCACTTTCTTCTGCTTTCCCTCAAAAAGGGAGCAGCCCTAAGATCTATTTCATGCTCTATTTTTACTCCTGACTTTTACTCCAATTTTAGCACAATGCCCTACTTTTTAAATGTTTTAATAGTGCCGGCCTGTCTCCATTAATGAAATTTTGACTTGTAGCGAATAAAAAAAAAAAAAAAAAAATCAGAGGAAGTTTACTTCAGGTGTTTTTCCTTCTTCAGATTTCTCATTCTTTCTTCTTTATATAATTATTTTTTTAAAGCACATACCCGCACAACCTGCTGTGTGTGTCTGTGGTCGTGGGGGGTATGTTTTTGTTCATCCTCTACAAACTCTAATTGCTATGGTAACAAAGTATACGTCCCTCCCCTCCAGCATCCTTCATTCAGATGGATTTTGAAAGATGACTGTGGGAGGGGGCTGCTGGCGTTAATGCTCGCCCTCCTGATCGTTTCCGAGCAGTTGAGAAAAGACACGGATCATGGAGCTGCAGCTGAAGCGACACACTGCAAAAAGTTTTTCACTTTAAGAAGATGCGTAAAAGTTTTGGGAAGAATTGGCCCGCGTTTGGATGCCAGAAGAGCGATAGAAGAGGCAGACGCGCGCTCCTTTCTTTCTTCCTCCTGCACTGACGCGTAAAAGTTGTTCAGCTGTTGCACCAGATGGATTTTTCCCCCTACCTGAACCTCCCTGGTCGATTTTTCGGACAAGTGAATGCTTGTGTCTCTCGGGTGGGCATGGAGTGACGGGATTCTGTAACTTTTCGGGGAATCTTGGTGCTCGAGCAGCAGGATAGAAGGTGGATGTTTGTTTTTGCGCGTAACGCTCCGCGCGTCTTTTCCTTTCTGTAGTGTTTGTCAAACGCCGTTCTCTCACTATTTATTTTATTTTTTTTTTAGGATGGCTCGGTTTGGAGACGAGTCCGCTCCCGCCACGGGGGACTCCGGGGATGGCGACTTGGAGCGCAGCGGCGACGGGCAGGACGCGGCGGCGGCGGGACTCACGGCGTCCATGAAACAAGCCAAAGCTCAGCGGGCCCGGACCATGGCCCTGTACAACCCCGTCCCGCACCGCCAGAACTGCCTCACCGTCAACAGGTCGCTCTTCATATTCGCAGAGGACAACATCATCAGGAAATACGCGAAGCGCTTCATCGAATGGCCATATCCTTTTACGCACGCGCGCCGAGCGCGTTCAGCACCACGGTCAGCGACAGTTCCAACTCCACTGAAAAAGTGCAACTTCTCCACAGGTTTTCCCCCTTTATTCTGTGTGCATGCGTTTCTGCACAGCCACAAAGTGGCAACAACAATGTTAGAAACTCCACTTCAAAGCGGAGTCTGTCCCTCTAATGTTGCTAAGTAACTTCAAAGTTCATTTGGCTGCTTTGCTGGCAGTCGAGTTAGCATGTGGTGATCATTAGAAGCTTCTGTGGGGGTGGCATGTAGGCACATCTCTGCTGCTCATTGCAATGTGAACCTGGACTTGAGTAGGTGTCAGTTCAAATCCAGCGGGCAGCATTCCTCTGGCTAACTCTTTCTGGAACACATAACAAAGCTAATTTCTGCATTAATTCTTTCAAATTATTATTATTATTATTATTATTGTACATTTTTAGTCCAGCAATATCACTCAGCTGCTTCATCCTCCTGCATTACACCGCCTCCAATCCAGCGTGCCAGCCTTCCACTGTTACCTAACCACAGGCGCTCTGTGGGTGTGTGTGGGAGTGGGGCTAGTGGTCAACATTAGCTGGCCACTGGCAGCGCAGGAATGCGGCTGTGGGTTTAACAGAGGCAGAGGTGTGTGGGAGAGCGGTGGTGGGCCGTGAACGCAGCACGTGTCAGAGTGTTAACTGGGTGAGGCCCTCAACGTCCAAATGATTAAAAAAAGAATCTTTCTGGTGACTCTTTGGAGAACGGCCAGCGGTGACTTTTGCTCTGTTGTACCGGAGCTTTCAGGAAAGTTATTGTGGTGATAACTGGTGGGAAAAACAAGACTCAATCCAAAACATTTTCACGGTTTATTCATTGAGGAGATCAACCCAGCAGCGCTTTATTCGTAGTTTATTGAGGTTATAGGAGCAGTTGGAAAAGTTTTTACTTCATTTTTAGAAGGAAAATATGAATTAAAAAAACATAATAAATCATTTTAAACTGTAAAGATTATTAAATACTTTTATTATTTGATATTTTTGACAACAAAGAAGACATCGTGTGGAATATTTAGATTATTAACTATTTTTTTTAACAATTTAAGATTTTTATGCAATCCTAAACGCCATTTAAAACGTATATAATTTAAGATTTTTATGCAGTTCGGATATCTTTTTCTAAATTTGTTATTTAAGATTTTTATGCAGTCCTAAACGCCTTTTTTTAATTTTATGATTATAAATCATATGCAGTCCTATAGGCACCATTTTAAAAAACATAATTCAAGATTTTTATGCAGACCTGGATGCCATTTTTAAAAATATTTTGATGCATTCCTGGACTGCAAGGACCAGATTTCCCCTACCGTCCCGTGCTCAAAAGCTCATAAATATTTGCACCTAGTGCGTGGTAAAAGGTCAAATTTTGTGATAGTGAATGACCCCTCCCCCCAAAAATGATGACATCACAGTAGGAAAAACCCTAAAAAAAGAAACAGTGGGGCCAAAATCTCCTATGGGAGCTCAAAAATATTTAAAAATACACCAACAAATAAAAAAATATGTTTCTTGGATATCCAAAGAAAGTTTTAACATTATTATGGGATGGCCACAGGACCAAGTAAATTGTGGCCAAGTATGACATTTGACAGTTTTCTCCATTTTCCCACAAAATTGAAAAAAAAAACATTTTACTTGAGCGGTCATCATGAAATTTCACACACAAGCCACCAAATTAAGTTTTGTTGACCTTTGACCTCTGAAAGAAGCAGTCATCTTGAATCTGTCTTCAAAAATCCCCTTTAACTTGTCCAAGGGGGGTTTCTATGGAGAATTATACTATTTTCTCTCCATAATTTTGGAGCATCTATTCTGAAATATAATTGGGAGGTACTTGAGGAAAAAAATCTTAGAAAAAATACATTTTGTGGATTTTGAACAGCGTTAGTGTGGCGAGCTGCAAAAAATGGCTTACCCCTGTAGCTTTGACATTTATTACTGGTATATTTTGAAATATAACATGAAAAAAAACAATGTCACACACAGTATAACTCATAGGGGTGTGTATTGATAAGAATCTGCCAAAACGATAGGTATCATGATACACGTCTTGATATCATAATGTATCCTGAGACCAAAAAAATCACATTTTTTTGGAGAGTATGACTTAGAAAAAAATTAAGTCATTCTAAATAGATCATGTCTCATAAAAACATAAACTACAACGCTGACTGAACCAATGAAAATGAATGTTTACCACAAGATCTTGTTGTTTTGCTGTGGCGTAGAGAGGCTCAAAGTGTTGCGGTGCCATCTAGTGGTCGGGGGTTTAGGCAGAAAACAAAAGTAAAACGCTGAAGGACGCTCACGAACAATTAATTATACATCGTCTTGTCAGTATTTTAAATAAATATAATGAAATATCGTCATATATAATCGATTTTTCCCTACAACTCATAAGGAATGTGGGCAGGTTTGGCAAAAAACCTCAGTTGTCATGAAAATCCAACAATTTACTTTTGCAGATTGTTCTAAAAATTACGTAGACCTGTTTGTCAGCCACAGGCAACCAACAAATTAAATGGTTGCTATGGAGATAAACCTACAGGACATCTGCTATTTTGTAAAAAGTGTTTATTTTTTCATGACGTACAGCTCTGACCCGGTTGGCTCAGCAAGTGAGGGCACGTCAGGAGGGGGCTGCGAGTGAGGGGGCAGCTATACAACACCATATATTCATATATATGTATTTTCTCCCACAATAGAAGGATAAATCAATCTTTTTTATATTTTTAGCATTTAAAATACCAATAAAAAGAAAGTACATTCAAATAAAATGTTACAAAAAAAATATGTTAAATTGACAAATGGGCTAAAACTTGTGTGATGCTTGTTGGCATGGAAACAGAAAACGTTTTTTTAACAAAGTGGGCGACGTTTATGAAGTATTTCCCACTTTAGCTATTTTCAGCCACTTTCAATGGCAATATTGTGGTCAATGTGAGTGAGTGTGGGCCCCAGAGGGCTCCATCTCAGCCCTCCACTGTGAGTCACTGACCTCATTTCACTCAAGGCAGCTAGATTAATAATGACAAGCCTCTTCCTCATGGGAGCTCTGCTGATCAGAAAGTCACAAGTGTTGGGATTTAGTCAGAGAAAATGTAAAACATGCACGCGGGGAGATCGGTTTTACTTTAACGTTTGTATTGAGGCTCTCGCTCCACAAGTGAATTTGCTTTTGTTTGCATTAAAGCTCAGAAGGTGGGTTTTAGATTTTCAGTTTTCTTACATTGTGGATATGAAAATGTCTCGTATAATTTAAAAAAAAAAACTTCTGTCACTTCATGTGAACAAATATTTCTGACAGTCAAACTCTACAGCAGGGGTGTCAAACTTAATTGCACAAGGGGCCAAAATCCAAAACACACCTTAGATCGCGGGGCGAACAGGATAAACATCTATTAGACACTCTAAAACTACCTTTTTAAGACTTTCAAAAAAGTTATTTTTTTCACATAATTATGAACTAAATATATAGCATTATCACAGTTAATGGGGATGCTGTAAGCTGAATTTGGCCACTGAAGATCACTGCTAGTGATGATATCTGAAGATGCTGAAATTGATAGCTAAAAACGGTGAAGCTGATAGTTGAAAACACTGAAGCTGATAGCTGAAAACACTGAAGCCGATGGCTGAAAGAACTGAAGTTGATAGCTGAAAACACTGAAGATGATGGCTGAAAACGCTGAAAACGCTGAAGCTGATAGCTGAAAACGCTGAAGCTGATAGCTGAAAACGCTGAAGCTGATAGCTGAAAACACTGAAGCCGATGGCTGAAAACACTGAAGCTGATAGCTGAAAACGCTGAAGCTGATAGCTGAAAACACTGAAGCCGATGGCTGAAAGAACTGAAGTTGATAGCTGAAAACGCTAAAGTTGATAGCTGAAAACACTGAAGATGATGGCTGAAAACGCTGAAAACGCTGAAACTGATAGCTGAAAACGCTGAAGCTGATAGCTGAAAACGCTGAAGCTGATAGCTGAAAATGCTGAAGTTGATAGCCAGCTAAAATATTAGTAAAATGCCAAATTAACCTAAAAAACTGAAAAATAAAACAAAAAAAAAAAAAAAATAGCTGAGCTCCAAAATAGCCTAAAAAAGTCTTAGTAAATGACAAAAAAGTCCAAAAAGCTAGCAGGAGGACAATTTTCAAACTTGAAAACCAAAATTATAAACATAATTATGAATAATAAAAAGGAAGGAATATTATTACTTAAACATTAAATAACTTTCAGTATTTTACTCTCCATAAAAATATATTTAGTCAAAATTATATAAGTTAAGAATAAGCGCAAGATAATTTCAGGCCATTGATAAAATAAAATGAAATAAAAGGATTTGGAGGGCCAGATAAAATCAGCTGGAGGGCCGGATACGGCCCCCCGGCCTTGACTTTGACACGTGTTCTCCAGCTTCATTAGGGAAGTTCTTTATAGAAACTCATTCAATTCCATTAATTTTATAAGAACTATTTGTTTTTTTTTTATTTAAATCAAATTTCTATTATTAAGAGCTGCAGAAAAGACATTTGAATTGACAAATAAATGGCTAGACCTGGGGTCTGTAACCTGAGGCTCCAGAGCTACATGTGCCTCTTTTCTCCCTCCATTGTGGCTCTTTGCCTTAGAGAACTTTTATAACAACTGCAGTAAATATTAAATTAATTAAGTTATGCACATATTCTAATCTATACAGCCCATTGGCATCTAGTTGACTAGATGGGCTGTCTGACTTGGTAAAGGTCCTGCAACAGGAAGATCTTACTCTGCATTTTATTTTGAAGGGAACTTGGATGTGCTGTGACAAAAGTAAAGAAGTTAAAGTTGTTATTTAAAGAAAATGATCAATTATTGTACTTATCTGTAAGCTTCATTTTATAAAGAAATGACTTAATGGGCACATAAACTTAAATAAAGTGTATTTTCTAATAGATTAAGTGGGATTTGGCGACTGTCGATGGGTTTTGGTTTATTTGAAATTGGACCAAATGGACGTTTTGGTGTTAAAAGTTGCAGAGCGCTGGTCTGGACGAATCATTTTCTTATTTAAATTCATAGATTATTTATGTAATTTGGGTAATAAGTAGTGAGAAAATACAACATTGTTGTAATGTTTCAGCTTTTTCATCAGGTAAGACTTTCAAAATAAAAGAAACATTTTTAGTGTCTCAGAAGAAAAAAGAAAATCAGACACCTGCATTAAAAAGAAAAAGACTTAAACTTATTTGATTTTTTTGCACTTTTACTTAAAATTTATTTACACATCAGTTTCCATAAAGATCTTAGGTATTTCTAATTAATCAACAAAAACATTTTGTACCAAATAACTTGTATTTTATGGCAATCAAAAGGATAAAAATATATTTTTTTTAAAACTTATGTGATGCTTTAGTACAAGTTAGCACTTTAATAAATACAATTTCTCAAGAAAACATTTTTATAACAATACTTTTGCAGTTTTCTTTAAGTGTTTCCTAAAGATTCTTTTTTAAAAAGAACGCTAAATACTCACATTGTTGAAACTTCTTAATTATCTGTAGGTTTTTGCAGCGTTTCTCCTTAAAACTTCAACATATTGCTTGTAAAATATGACAAATAGATAAAGAAATACACCCTTAATTTTGAGCAAACCAGACGTTTGTCCTACATAAACACTGGAATACGATGCTCCTGGATGCTCCCCGGTTTCTCCGGTGTTTCTCCGGTGTTTCTCCGGTGATTCTCCGGTGTTTCTCCGGTGTTTCTCCGGTGTTTTTCCGGTGTTGCAGTCAAAGAAAGCATGAAAAAATGTTTTGCTGCAGTTTTGTTCTGTTACACCATCAGGCCAAGGTGACTTCACAGAACACTCATTTCCCCCCTCCGACATTCTCCTTTCTCTGTTCATGAAAAGCACTTTTAAAAAACTGGTTGCCATGGATACAGCAATCTCTCCAACAGATTGCTTTCCAACCAGAGAATATAGACCATGCCATGATTTTTCTGCCATGTATTTATCCAGCTTTCTTTCAGTTTTAAGTACCACAAATCATTCAGAATAGTGCATAAATTATTATTATTATTTTCTAAATTAATAATTTCTTGAACTGAACTTCTCCTTGACCTTCTGGTCTTCACGCCCTTTGAGTACATGATCCTGGCCACCATCACTGCCAACTGTGTGGTCCTGGCTTTGGAGCAGCACCTGCCTGGAGAGGACAAGACGCCCATGGCAAAGAAACTGGTGAGGAAGACACAAGCATAAGTTTTGATACTTTTGAACACAAATGTTTGAAAGTTTTTCAGTGACCTGTACAGGTTTATGCTAAATATTAATGCTGAAAAAAGTAAAAAAAAAATAGTTATTTCTCTGTGTAATGAAACATAATTTCTGAGGTTGTTGCTTCAAATAAACTAATTATTTAAGTTGAATCATTTTGACCTGAATATATTTTGTTTTGTTACCAAACAAAAATCTTAATTTTATTTTATTTTATTTATCTTTTATGTATTTTATTGCTGATTGCTTTTTGTAATTTCATGCTGTTTTATTTTGTTCTTAATTTGCCTAAATTTACTTCTTGTTTGTCTTTCTTTTATTGTGAAGGACTTTGGTAGTAGTTGAAAAGTGCTACATTAATAAAGCTTTATTCATTCATTCCTTTTATCGTCCGAAATTTGGCTTTTAAAAAAAGTAACTAAAACTTTTTGATAAAAATATATTCTGAATTTTAGCCAAACTTAAAAACAATTTCTTTACATTTTAAGGAAAGTAAAGAAACAAATTTATCAAGGTTAGTGATAATAATAATAAATAAAAATAATAATAAAAATAACACTTTTTATAAGGAAAATGTCTTGTTTTTGATGGTCCAAAGGTAAATGTGTGTAACCTCCAACAAAAATTCTGTCACTTAAGGTAATTTTTCCAAGAATTTGACATTCCTATTAAAATAATTTTTAATTTGTCTCACTTTCATTCAACCGGAATGTTTTTTTTTTTTATTATTGAAAAGGGTTTAAGTAAAGAAAAAGTGAAATAAATAAGAGAAATTCCAACTAAGTTGTTCCCATGGTGAAACATAAATGAAAAACTTTGACTTTCCTTATTGAAGGTGAAACTTAAAAGTGTTCAGAGGTGTTGGCGGAACAAAAACGTCATTTTTGTCTGAAATTGCAGGAGAAGACAGAGCCATATTTTATTGGGATATTCTGCTTTGAGGCCGGGATCAAGCTGGTGGCGCTCGGCTTTGTTTTCCATAAAGGATCCTACCTAAGAAACGGCTGGAACGTCATGGACTTCATCGTCGTCCTCAGTGGGTGAGTGAAAGCGGATCTTCTCCTTCATAGTATCCATCAAAGGGAAAATTCTTATTAGCTTATAATTGTATTAACTGAAAGCCAAACAAATGCAAGAAACTGACGGATTAGATTCTTCTGTGGGTAGAAAAGTGTTTCTGAACATCAGAGATGTTTTCTGGTGGAAGCTCCCTGTCTTGTTCTGGTTTCTTTGTTGACCTTTTGCTATAATTCCAGTGTGAGAGCACATATTTCTTCAAAGTCTAAAGAGGTTTTTACAATCTTTTTTCTTCAAATTGATCAAGGATTTTAGAAAAACTAAACCTCTGATGTTATTTTGCAATGTTAAGTAACTCACTTTTTTCTTTAAATCTTTTGCCATTTCAGTGTTTTTTATTAACATAATGAGACCAGAATCTTATGGATTAGAGCTAATTCCACTTGAAAGCAAGGAGACGTTTTTTAGTGTAATTTATTGTTCTACTGTGAGTCCCCAAGGAACCAATTTTCTGTTACATAATTTGTGGTTGAGGGAATTTGATGAACACTGTTGGTTGTAAACAAAAAAATAACAAAAGATCCACATTTTTTTTTTTTTTTTTAATATTAAAACATCCCAAACCAAAATCGACATGTGACGTTTCAGCCTTAATTTTTCATTTGAAGCATAAACTTAAATAAATGAAGATATGCAACCAGTGTAATTTAAAAACCTGGTGAAGTTTAGATGTTAAAAACCATTTGAGTTGTTTTGATATTTTACACTTTTGTCGTGCAGCATAGAGATCTGACCCCCTTAGATCACTGTTGTGTCCAAATCTTTAAAATTTGGGCTTTCATACCATCAGATTGCCTGATTTAATGTGTTTCCTTTTGATGCCACATAATATTATCTGAACAATATTTAAAAGATCCACTTCGATAAAATTGGGATTTTTTTTTTTTAAACAAAACAAAACAAAAACAAATAAAATCAATATAAATAAAGTTTAGCATGAAATACAACAGGGGTTTATACTCAATAAACCCCTGTTGTGACAGTAAAATCTGCCCAACAGAACAAGTTAAAAAAAAAAAATTAATTAATAAAATTGGGATTTTTAACATGTTTTTATGGCGTTTTTCTGATAATGGAGGACATTTATTAAGAAAAGTTGACTCAAAATGACATTTCTGAGTATTTTTTTAAATTCAAATCATTGTAAATAAGGAGCAGATTAAAAAAAATGCTGCTTTAAAAAGATTGCATTTGTAACATAGATCCGAACTGGCATCTGAAGTGTGTTTTATTTTTGTTTGTTTTCTCTTTTCTAATCAATGCATTTCATTGTTTCTGCAATGAGTTTGAAATAATTGCGTATTTTATCCTGTATTTTTTCCATTTATGCTTGAAATAAACCAATCAATTAAAAAAAATGACCAGAAAAAGTCCTTTTACTGCCCCTAGTGGAAAGATGATGAACTACAGGGGCAGAAAACATGGACCAGTTTTTGTCGCAGCAGTTTGGGGTTTGAGGGGCTGTAAGAGCCTTAAACAGAGAGAACTGTTAGCAAAGGCGAGAGGAATTGGGGGCGGGGTTGCTCCGGGTCAACAGTCCCACCACACAACTCAGAGGTGAATTTCTAACAATCTGAGAAAACGATCAAAATAGATCAAAAGATTTAAAGAAATGCTTTAAATCGCCGTTAAACATTCAAATTGGAAAAGAAAAACATCAAACGCCGGTGTGGGTTGCATAAATGCGCGGTGTGTGTCACAGAATACACAGTGATTACAAGCCTTAGTGAATTATGATAGTAACCCAGCTTTTAAAATCCTCCTCACTGTCAAATCCTCTGGTTAATTGTGACAGAATTCATTTTCTGTTATCCAGGCTGCGGCTGGTGAACCAACAGATTCGTTTAAGACGCTGATTGTCGTGTTGCGTTCGAGCGCGTTCCTCTGCACGTGTTGGCATTTATCAGTATTTGTGTTTAGCAGCCACCAAAGCCGGGCTGGTGATCTCATTCTTTTGCCGTTAATTCTATAGATATGCATCGTTTGCACACAATAAACACACGGATGCAGGAGGAGCGCGTTTGCGGGCGGGCGGGCGGGCAGGCTCTGCAGTCAGCGATAGGTGGGTGGATTGGCAGTTGTGTCTAAAACCTGCTTCGGTTCGCCCCCAGGACCTCTGTGAATAAAATGTGAACAAGGCGCTGGAGATGTTATTCAAAAGCGTAGAAAGAGCAGATGGACGGAGAAAGAAACAACAGAGGTAGAAAAAAAAATAATAAAAAAAAAGATAAACATGACGAGAATCTTAATTTGTTCCCTGTAGGACTGGCTTCAGTGAATTAGTTGTGCAGTTATCCGTGTTTTCCACTGTTACTCCGCTCGTGGTGCAGGATTCAACGTGCAGCAGAGATTGCTGTTGGCGTGTTGACATCTCATTTCAATCTGACACCCACATCTTTCTTTTTCTCTGTATTTCTTATGTTTCACTCTAACTCCTGTCTCTCTCTTTGGCTCCCACATAAAAGGGACTTCAGCATCGTACTTGCAGGGCAGTAAAAATGGAATGAATCAGTCTTAAATTTCAATTCTGCATCCTTTTATTGCAACTTACTTTAAAACAAGATTAGAATTTTTTTGTATGTTTTGCTCATGAAGATGTAGAGGAATGTAAAGTGGTTCAGGTCAGTTTTATTCAAAGGTACAACTTACATTTAAAGCTGAACATATAAAAAAGTAAAATCAGTCCAAATCCATACTTTTATTAAGTTATTTTTCAAAATAAGACAAGTGTTCATAATTAACTTTAAATCTTTTGATGCCTTAATTTATTATCATTTATTTAAAAAATATTCTTGAATGGTTTTGTTGTTGAATTGTTGACTGTGTATAATTCTGTTTTATCATGTTTTATGACATTTAAATATATTAAGAAAATCAAGCTTAAAAAGACATTTTTTAGTATTTTTTTTTGTTGTGAATCAGGAGTTGACAAAAAAAATCAGTTTGATTTGTTTTTCTCGTCTAGTAAGATAAAGCATTTTTCAAAATAAAGGACAAGTTTTCATAATGAACTTTAAATCTCTTTAAGCCTTAATTTATTTTCAATTATATTTAAAAAATATCTTGATTTTTTTTTTTTTTAAAAGTGGTTAATTCTATTGACTGTATGTAGAGAACTGGACGGAGCAGTTGTGACATCATCCATAGAAAATCCCTTACCTCCAGCTAAATGAAGCCAATGCCTCAATTCATTTTCAATTATATATAAAAAATTCTTGAATGTTTTTGTTGTTGAATTTGTTGACTGTATATATAGACCTGGACAGAGTCGATGTGACGTCACCCATAGAAGTTGTCTTACCTATTTTATTGTCATGCAGCTTGAAGATTTGACCCCCTTAGATCACCGGGGTGTCCAAATCTTTAAAGATTTATGGAGATGAGTCAAATGCCTCACAAATGAGGTAATTTATATCAACTAATTGACAGATTTGTCTCAATTTTCGGATAACAATGTACTCCCTGTTGATGCCACATAATTTTTACTTTGAACAAAACTCACGCTGAAGAAAATTGTGTTTTAGGGGTTTTATCATGTTTTTGTGGTATTTTTCTGACAAATGTTAAGAAAATGTGGTTTGAAATGACATTTTTGAGTATCAGGAGCAGAAAAAAAAATCAGTTTGAGAAAGATCATATCTGGGACGTAGATCCATGTGCGTCTTATTATCCAAGTAAGATGAGCCAAATCCAAACTTTTATTAAGTCATTTTTCAAAATAAAAGAAAAGTTTTCATAATTAACTTTAAATCTCTTTAATCCTTCATTTACTTTCAATTATCTTTAAAAAATTATTCATTTTTTAGTGATTAAGTCCATTGACTGTATATAGAGAACTGGACACAACAGTTCTAGATAATACCTTACTTTCGGCTCCAGCTAATTGAAGCCATTACTTTTTGTAACACAGACATCACCATGTTGTAGCCAGACAACATTGATTGGTTTGAGTCGTTTCTATGACAACCACTGTACAATCATGAGTGAGCTTGTTGGAAAGCCACACCGCTTCCACTGAAAGTCGGCTCAATCAAGCATTCAAGGTGGGACATCTGACACATCTGATTGGTCCATTTATAACTTGAATAAATTGCGATAAAGAAAAATATCTTGTATTAGGATTAGAAAGACGATTTAAAAAGAAAATGAATCAGAGCAAGAATGGTCATTCTGAGAAATAGAATGACTGAGTAATAGCAGGTTTATTTCTCTATAGAAGTCTATGGGTAGCCAGCGGATACTTCCTGTTTGGAATGCGAGGGGGGAGGGGTCACTGAGTCCACTTCTCTATATACAGTTTATAGTGAAGTGAGTCCTGGATCATGTGGTACCATTGACATATATAAAGATGGACAAAACAAGGCAGAAAAACCCAAAGAAAATAGTTTAATTCTAGCTTTAACGAAATGAAGTCAATTCAGTCGCCATTATTCCGCGGAACGGACTTTGCCATTTTGGAACCAGACGGCGTTTTAAGCATCGATTGGTCATTCCAACCAATTCTCAAGAATGGTTATTCTGACAAACAGAATGATTGGAGAATAGCTGATTATTTTTTAATAGAAGTCTATGGGATTTTGGCTTTCTGGGGGAAACGGGAACTTTCTAATAGGAATGGAAGCGGGGAGGGGATAACATGTCCAGTTCTCTCTATACTGTCTGTGTTGCAAGTTAGCGAGATGAAGAATTTCCAAGACTCTTTTGGTTTCTAACTTCTTTGTTTGCTTCTCAATTTTTATTTTTAGTCTTACTACAAAAACTCACCAAAAAAAAAAATTATGTATACATGTGTGTGTTTTTCCATTTTCTCATCTAAAAATAAGAAAACTATTCTGTTGTCCTGCTTTTTATAACATAGTTGCCTTCATAAGGAAGGAATAAGGACGGGTTCTTTTTTGTTCAGTAATTTAAAGAATGGCTTACATTCTAAATAAACAAATCTGTAAAAAGTAGTTTTTAAAGTTTACTCGCAAAGCTTTGAAAAACATAATTTAAAAGGTCTGAAAAGGTCAATTTTAGATGTTTTGCCTTGTGACATTTTTAATCTGTTCATTCCAAAAAAAACGTAATAAATTTTGTCTATAATCTGAGTTAATGTCATAAAGAGTATTTTTTTCTTCTTTCAAATTTCTGCCATTATTTTTATTTTATTTAACATTTAGTAAACAGTTAGATACAACTAACAAAAAATCTCAATCAAAGCACAGAACATAGAAATTATTGAGATGAAAAAAAATCTTAAGTCATGTGATAAAAACAAGTCCAACTATCTTGTAATTGTGCTGAAAGAGTTCTCTTAAATAATAATACAGATTAAAAATTAAAACAAGAATCCAGATCCTGTGTTCACAAAGCTTGACAGACGGGTAAAGTGACAGTTTCTCTTTGGACACTGGAGCAGATTTTCTATAAAAGACAAGAGAAACATTTTGTGTGGGAACAACTGTGTGTTTGTGCAGCTTTTGGAGACTTGTAAACTTCTTGAAACGACCTGAAATGATGTCAGTTACAGTATAAAATGCTGAAAGTTGTGCGTGTTTTCTGTGCAGCTCACGGATTCCTCTCTCTGTTACGGTTCCAGCTGTGGCTGGAATTGGAAACAGACGACCTGATTTTTTGCCACCTATCTGACACATTTACTAGTAGCACATATGCTGTCACTGTCTGTAACGCACACACACACACATGCACTGCAGCGACACAGTACAAGTAAGTCAGACTTAAAAGAAAACACACATGTACCGTCAAGGCCAGCTGGGAGCTGAATCGAGGCCACTGGGCCAGCGCTGGCGGCATTCATTCCATTTCATATTAATGAAATTCTAGAAGCAAACCCGCTGGGACGTGGAGGTCAATTAAAACCCCTAATCTGACTGAGGAGTGTGTAGCAAAAAAGACCCCAGCTTGAACATTTTCCCCACAATTCCATTTAAATCTGTGCAATTCCCAAAATGTCTGATTTTGTCCTTCGGCGAACAGGTGTGAACAGGTGGATTTCATGCTTTAGTTAGCAGTAAAGTGTCTCTTTAATGAACCTGCTGCCCTTTAGTTAGTAAAAGATCAGCTGACTCCGTCATCCAGCTGCTGCGCAGTCGTGAGTGTGTCTGCGCATACGCAACTGAAACGGTTGTTCTCTGGACAGGATGATGAATAAAACTGGGGGGGGTTGGAATGATTAATTTACCATCTGTACAAAGACTCACACTCAGGAGTGAAAGACGTGATGCATGTTTGAATAAATTCTTCTTTTTTTTTTTTTGCCCACACCTCCTCAACTCTGCTCCATATTTTCGTTGAGTCTTTGTTTTTATCATAAACATTCAAACTACGTTAAAACTAAAACAGTTGCTTACATTCCAGGATCAGGTCTGGTTGGGACCGTTGACTGTAAATGAGAAGTGGACCGAGTGAGGGTGACATCACCCACTGAAAAGGGTTTACTTCTGACTCCAACAAAATTAAGTCAATCCAGTCACCATTTTTTTTTTTTTTACCATATTGAAACCAGACATTGTCAGCAACAGTAATTGGTTCAAGTGGGCCTGAGTTTCTATGGCAACCACTTTCACCTATCAGGAGATGGCTTGTTGGAAAAGATACACAAAATCTATTAAATTCGATTCGAACGTTCACCATACCTACTATTTTTGAGGCATCTGATTGGTCCGTTTACGAATAACTAGCACTACAGATAAAATATTTTTTAAAAATTGAATTATTAAGAATATTACTGAGTAATAGCTGTTTCTTTCAAGAATGGCACTTCATTTTAAAGCCCTGTACCTGAATACTTTAGTGGTTAAACTGGTGTGAGGAAATGTAGTAGTTAGATGGAGATCTGAGGAAAACTGGGAAAAAAACGTGTAAAAAACGAAAAAGTAGCCAAAGTAAATGCAGGAGTAAGAATATTCAGTCCAATATTCAGAATAAAACGGAGTCATAAGAACCATTTAGATTCTTTCATGGGAGCCAGAAATAAAATCCTATTCTGAACAAAAATGTTTAGGATGATTCAGGTGGATTTACTAAATATCATACTTTTCTTCACAATAACAACAAGCTTTAAAAAGAGGTGGCCTTCTAATATAATTTGCTTTGTGACCTTTGAAAAGCGGATTTTACACATCAAACGTGAACTAAAATGTGCTCTGGCTCCATTTGTAGAATAGGCTGGTTAAATATTTTGAAATAAAAACAACAAATAAATCCATCATTGACTTGTTTAACTGATTGTTGATCCTGGATTAAACGTCATTTTGAGATATAGTTTTATTTGTGAGGTTGAAAGTTTTAAATCCTTACATTTGCTCTTATTTTGAAATATGGCACATGTAAACAACACCCTAAATGAGGAGCTGATAAACTAACGAAAGGCAGCTCTGGTTTTGACTCAAGGCAGATTTGATCTTAAGAAGGACTAAATCTTAGCAAAACAAACCGGTATAACTCAGATAAATCCTAATAGGACATTTTTAAGTAAAATAAAACAAAAGCCAGGAAACAAGAGAGAAACACAACGTCCTTGAAAAAGAAAGAACTTTAAAAAAACACATGAAAATTGTAAAAATTGATTATTTTCAGAAATTAACTGGTAAATTACTTCAGTATAATACTCTTGTTTCACATTAATAGTTAATTAATTGTGAGGTTAGAGCGGAGCAAAGATGACTTTATGTTAAATGAATGACTTATCCATTTCAGGCTTAATTGTGCAGTTAATGTGAATTTACTGGGTTTGAGCGTTCCCCTCTGGAGTGTGCCGAGGTGCAGAGCATATGTAGCTCGGTGTAGTTTTTGGTTGCGGCTTTTTGTGTAGGTGGAGGTGTGTGGGAGCGGCTGCTTTCTGCGACTGTAATGAATTCTGTGTCTCCAGAGCCCATGTTCTACAATCCTCTACAACACAAGAGCCTCACATGAACATGAGCTCAGTTTGGTTCCCAGGTAAATGTTTCAGAGTGCGGGACGTGTGAGTTTTTTATTTTTTTTTTAATGAAAATACCATTTTGCAGGTGTTTACTGACTGGTTTACCCTAAAACACGTGTCAAGTCACGTGTCAATCATTTTATTATATTGTTATTAGTAGCCCAATGTTATCTTGCACTTATTTTTAACTTTAATTTTGAAAAAATATATTTTTATGGAGCATAACATATTGAAAGTTATTTAAGGTTTTGAATATGGTTTTTATTCTGGAATAATATTTCTGCCTTTTTATTAATCATATTTGCGTTTAAAAGTTACAGTTTTAAAGTTTTAAAAATTCTGCTAGCTTTTTGGACTATTTTAGAACTGACTAACATGTTTAGGATATTTTGGAGTTAAGCTAATATTTAGATGCATGCTAGCTGTTTTGGCTAAATTAGACTTTCTTTTTTCCAGCCCATTTTGGAGTGTAGCTAGTATTCCAACTTCATGCTAGCTGTTTTAGCTAATTGAAGTTTTTTTCAGTTTCTTAAGGCTATTTTGGAGTTCAGCTAATATTTTTTTTCAGCCCATTTTGGAGTGTAGCTAGTATTTTAACAACATTCTAGCTGTTTTAGCTAATTTAGGGGTTTTTTTTCTGTTTTTTAAGGCTATTTTGGAGTTTAGCTAATATTTCAGCAACATGCTAGCTGTTTTGGCTAATTTAGATTTTTTTTTTCCAGCCCCTTTTAGGAGCGTAGCTAGTATTTCAACTACGGTACATGCTAGCTGTTTTGGCTAATTTAGGGTTTTTTCCGTTTTTTTAGTAAGGCTATTTTGGAGTTTAGCTAATATTTCAGCAACATGCTAGCTGTTTTGGCTAATTTAGATTTTTTTTTTCCAGCCCCTTTAGGAGCGTAGCTAGTATTTCAACTACGGTACATGCTAGCTGTTTTGGCTAATTAAGGGGTTTTTTCCGTTTTTTTAGTAAGGCTATTTTGGAGTTTAGCTAATATTTCAGCTATATGCTAGCTATATTGGCTAATTTATGCTTTTTTTGTTTTTTAGTGTTTTGAAATCATGCTAAAATTTAAACGTTAACTGTTTGGGCTAATTTAAGCTTTTTTTTCAGTTTTTAGGCTATTTTGAGGTTAAGCTTTTTTCAGTTAAATGCTAGCTTTTTCGGCTAACTTAAGGTGTTTTTGTTTTTTTGTTTTTTTTTAGGCTGATTTGGCATTTAGTTTATATTTAACCTGGCTATCAGCTTTAGCGATAAACTTCAGCATTATTCAGCCAAATTCATCTTACAGCATTCACACTAGCATTATCGTTAATAATGCTATATATCTAGTTCATAATTATGTTAAAAAGTTATGGTTTTAATTTTTTAAAAATGTAGTTTTAGAGTGTTCAATAAATATTTTTCGACTTAAGGTGTGTTTTGGATTTTGGCCTCTTGTGCGATTGAGTTTAACACCCCTGTCCTAAAATAAAAAGCTCTCCTTCTATTAACACAAAATCTACCATTGATATCTTTGCAGAAAGTCACATTTTGGAGCAACACTATTAACTTTATATACCCGTCTGTATCATATTTGTTAAATGCAATTCTGAGGCTTCTATGTTATTAGAATGATCCAAACTCTCCTTTAAAACAAATTTTTTTATCTAACTTTATTTGTTTTCTACTCTGTAGTTCATCATCATTCCACTAGGGGCAGCAGACGGACTCATTTAAAAAGGTTTTTACAAAGGCTGTCACCGTGAAATCTCAAAAACGCTTTAAGCGGGAAAACTTTTACTAATTTTCTTAACTTGATGATGAGAATAACTCATTTATTTATTCATTCTTTAAAATGACTACTTGGTGTATTGAAAGGATGCTATATGTGTTGAAAATTAACCATTTATAATACAATTTCAAATTTGAGACAGTGGATAAATAAGGTGCTTTTTCCTGAACACTCATCTCAATATTTTTTTTATCTTTGTACATTGTTGTGGGCAAAAACGTAAAAAATTATCCAACATATTATAAGCGATAGATTCATTAATGGATTTTTTTCTTTTTTTTCATGAAATTGTTTAAAACACATTTTATTTCTAGAAAATGTGAATTTTCGGTCTGCTGTTTGATGTAGTGGGCTTTACAGGGTTATAACTGGATTATCAAATTGCTGATCACACCGTGCATCTATAACTTGTAAAAAAAAAGTGTTTATTTAAACAATTTTATTGTAGAGCAGCTGTAAGAACATAGAATGAAGTGAGGATTTCGTATAAAAGGTTTATTGTAAATTCTGAACGCTACTGCCTTACCACGTTTGGGTCTCCCTGTGCCGGTCCCCAGCCCGGATAAAATACAGGGTTGCGTCAGGAAGAGTATCTGATGTCAAACTCTCAGCCTGTGCGAATCAGTAAAAGCGGATTTATCGTGGCAACCTCTGACAGAATATACCGAAAAGTGATCAACAACCATGGTCTTATTGAATACTTGATTCTGATTGGCTGCAGGATGTTCATTCAAAATTCTATTGTCAACTGAAACAACAGAAAGTTAAAATAATAGGTTTTAACAGATTTTTTACAACAGCAAAACGATAGAAAATATATCTGACCTTCAAGTTTCACAATCTAATTTTCCCATTAACAGCAATGTTACCTTTAATTTTTAAATATTTTTTATGCTTATCTTATAGCTTGAATACATATGTATTTATAAATAATGTCATTGATAATTAATAACATGATTTTATTGGTATGATATAACAAAAAAAACATTTTTTTTTGTTTTTCACAAGTTAAAAACTCTAAACTACGAACCCTGTTTACATGATTATACTCATCTGAATGCAGTGGTGTCAAAAACAACCGAAACTAAGCTAAAAACAACTTAATAAATGAATAAATTTGTGGCAAAGGAATACTTTTCTCTGCTGCTTATCTCACAAGTGTCAGTTTTTTGCAAACTTGGCACAATTTTAAGAAAATTAAACAGGAAATGGTAAAAAGAAATGTTCCAACAAAGATCATAATATCTTATTATTTCGTCTGCTTAATTTATTTGTCAACACAACAATATTTTACATTTAAAAATGTGACTCTCCCATGCTTGTTTCTTATTTTCCTCCAAGATTCGAATATACTTTTACTATTAATTTTATTGGACAAAAACGAGTCACAGAGAAAGAAAATAAAAGATACAATAAAAGATGATAGATTTTCCAAAAAAGTGCAAATTAAAAAAAATTTGACTAATAAAAGGTTTTCATCTTTAAAAAAAGCATATAACTTAAAACTAAAAACATTTGAGTATAGAGGGGGATTCATGAGCTAATATAAAAACTCAGGACATTTTTTTTATATATATATTTATTTTTTCTTGAAAGAACTGCAGCTTTTGTTTGGTGTGTTTACTTTGCACTTTCTCCTCTCATATGTTTCCCATCATGCATTTCTTTTTTCTGAAAAAGAGAAAGCATTAAAGGAAATCTGGGTTTTATTTAATTTATAGCTTATTCGACACAAAATTATTGCTGTTTCTGACATTTTCTGTGGAAAAAACAACAAATCTGTGGTTCATTAATGTTAGTTTTGCAAAGTTTGTCAAATAAAAATGTGTTGTTAATTATTTCCACAGTTTAATCATATTAAAAATTACATATCCATGCAAAAATAAAGATTATTATATAAAACATTTTAAAATAGATTTTTACTCTGTGACACTAAATTTGTCAGATTCTTTTTATAATTTAAAAAAATGTTAAACTTCATATTTTCAATAATTTTGGGCTTTGATAAATCCTCAGACTACAGATTTTTGTCCCAACGCCTAAGAAAGAAACAATTCACAAAACAGGAAGAAAATCACAGCTTTTTTCCACACACAAGCACTTGGAACTCTTAAAATCAGTGTTCTGGACATTTTTATATTTGTGAAAATATGGAATCAGTTAAGCAGCTGAATATCAGTCCCTGAACAGCAAATAGGGATGGAGTGTTTTCTGGATTTGTTTTTAGAATTGTGAAGGTTGATAAAGAGTGGTGAGGTTTATCCTTGGTTCTGTTCTAATTCCACTTAACCCATATGTTCAACTTAATTAAACTTTTTATCGTTGATTACTTTTACCTTAAGAAAAACATTTAATACTATGTTGAACTTTGTAAATTCCTCTCCCATTCAGCAATTGCTTTTTGTGTCAAAATATGTTAAAAAATGTTTTACTAATATGACTTTACATGTGGAGCAGTCCAGTGTCTTGATGTCTTGGATTTTGTTGTTTAATCCATTTTTTTTTTTTTTTTTTTAAGTATTATTTTCTTTGCTTTTATTTATTTTTTATTAATCTTTACCAAACTGTTGAGGTTAATAAAAATAAATAAAAGCAAAGAAAATAATTCTTAAAAAAAAACAGTTTAGCACAAATGCTACTGTTTTCTAACTTAAAAAGAAAGAAAATATCGGTTTGAATGAACGATATCATCATTTTTTTATTTAGTCGAATACTAACGTGGCGGTCTGAACGGGCTAGAACAGAGTTTTGGGCGCGCGTTTTGAACGCAGTAAAATTCTGCCGTCTTGGGATAACTTTAGACTCTGATAGTACAGACCGAACAGCCATTTTCTGACAGCATTTATTACAGTTCTATGAGTCAGTGAACGCACCGAGACTGAAGTTACCACCTTCATGGATTTTGATTGGTCCTTCGTGTTAGCCCCGCCCCAACATTCCACAACAGGGCCAAAAGTTTTGAGTCTGAAACTTTCAGATTTGAAAACGAAAAAATAGTTGAAAGTGTAAAAAAAGTTTTGAAATTGAAATTTTTGAAACTTAAAAAACAGGTTATTTGAAGTACGTTTATTTTAAAATAGCAAAAAGTTTGGGATATTTTACTTTTTTTTAGCCAAAAAAAGTCAAATTTTTTCAAAACATTTGAGCTTCTACATTCAAAGCTCTCGCCTCGTAACACAAGTTTCTACAATCGTTTTTTTTAAAAAAAGTTAAACGAACGGAAGTTAAACCAGGTTGAACTTTGACCAATCAGGGACTTGGATTTATTGGTGGTTTTTCTTTCCATTCATCAAAAATTGATCATGGTGGAGAAATTATTCATTTGTGCTCGTCTGTCAGTCGTGTATCGGAATAGAGCTGTGAAGGAAAAAGCTGGAGCAACATTCAGGCCATTGGAAATGCTAATATCGTGTAGTGCGATCCAGGGTGAACACCATATGTTAAACTCATGCTAAAAGCGCGTTCTTAAATGCTGTGAGCCTATGACGTGCCAAGTTAAGTTTATAAATGTATGGCTTCGGCGCACTTTGAAGATAAAGATAAGATAAAATAAACTAAAAGGGTTTTTACATCCCTGCTAACTCCAAAAACAGGTTTGAAATACTAAGCAAGACTTTGGTAAAAAGTCTGATCCTTTAATAGTTTAAATCACATATTATCTAATGCTGTCCAGATCTGCACCTCGATGAGCCGGTCTTTTATTTTGAAAGGTAATTGTACGAGCTTTTATGAAACGTAAATATAATTTCACATTTTGAGAAAATGCTCATTTCTGTTTATATTTCTGTTTTTATTCATGCCACAAAAGAAGCATAATTCGTATTTATTAATTAAAAAAAAATGCATTATAATGAATGCATAGGAGTTTCAAAATACGACTTTGCGGCTTCCACTAAGTTTAGATCAGTAGAAAACAAGCCACAATGGCTCTTTAACTGTTAAAAAAATTATGAAATTGTTTAAAAATGCAAAAAAAATTGAAAATAATTAATCTTGAAATACAACATTTGGAAAACAAAACAAAACGCCTGAACTATGTCTGAATTTCCACCCTAACTCTTAAGAAACTATATAGTTCACTACTTTTTTTTTTTTTAACCGCAAGTGTGACATCATCGATTTAAAAAATGAAACTCTTATCAATACAAGCATCGTGAAATGCATATTAATGACTCAACTGATGATGGAAAATCTTGATGGTTTCTAAAAAAACAAAAAAAACATTATTTTTCAATATTACTCAAACACAATGCATTGTGGTCAATATTCACCAATGTTATGAGGATCAATGGACACTGTTTTTTCGCTAATACTGATGGGAAAAGTCTACTCTAGGGCACTCGATTTGGGAATTGTAGACTTCACCTGCACCGTTCAGTACTTTATCTGAGTCACACTGGTTGAATTTTTGGCTAAAAAAGTCATGGATCGATTTCAGGTCAGTGAATCGGATCGTTCAAAATTAATCAATATCGACTATGAATTGTATCGCAAACATCAATATGAATTGATCATACAAATCCATTTGATGAATAATTAATTCTATTACTCGCTACCACCACCCTATACAACTTACTTCCATTAAACATACAACAGATGTTCAAGGACAGAGATGGAGGTCATGATTTAAGAAAAGGCTGAATTTCAAAAAACAATGTACTCGTACAACAAAAAAGAAAATGTGTCTATCATTTTGTGGTGTGGATTTATGGAATGGGTTGAACGAAGGTTTAAAACAAAGCAAAAGTTTACGTATATTTAAAAAAACATACAAGCTGTTGAATCTTTACAAGGACTGACATGATCATTATAAACATGCACAAATGTCATTGTACACACGTTTTAACCAAAAGAAATTTGAAGTGTTTAAAAAAAAAAAAAAAACTGTAAATAGAAAGGATTTTCTTCTACCCACTCCTTTTCAAGCATGTTGTTTGCTTTACTTGATATTTTGTTTTTTTTATATTTTATTTTTTATTCTTATATTTGTTAGATTCTTATGCTTATTTTGTATTTTTGTACTTTGAAATTGTACTTTTTAAATTCTTATATTTATATTTTTCAAATTCTTATTTTATTTTTATTTTTATTTTTATTTAATTTTATTGTTCTTTGAAACACAGAACAATAAATAAAAAAAAAAAACTTCTAAACTGGACAGGAAAATTAGGAGAAAATCCCTGTTATTATTCTTTGGTCTATTTCCTCCATCTTTGTTTTCCAGATCAAAAATCTGCACATACAGTAAAGGTCCAACATTTACACTCTAGTCTTGGAAAGACTCGAGTCTTTGGTAACTTTTTATTCATGGTGGGCCCCTTTCCCATACCAAGACAAAAAGAAAAGTGTTATTTTTAAGACGGTTGTTTTACTTCAACCAGACGGTAATTGATCCGAGAAATGTGTTTGAAAGTTTGGAGATTGATTGAAGCAGCAGCAGTCGGCGCGCACCGCGTCCACTACCTACAGTGAAGCTTTGAAGAAACATTTTGTGAGCGTTTTCAGATTTATCTGCATTAGTGTGAACACAGCCTCACTCATTCACTCACTCATTTGGCCTCTCTACCTCCCACTGCTTTCAGTAGAGATTCTGCGTGGGTTTATACTTGAGTTTCTGCCATGTGCTTTCTACCCCCTGCTCACGCACACACACATTTACCCTCCTCCACACTTCCTAACAATGTCCAAAGAGAAGTTTTATGCATTTAATAAAACATTGTAAATTGCGCTCAATAAAATGAATTTTCTCCTGCTTATGATACGGTTTCTTCATGAGTGAAAATAGCAGAACAGCATCCAGATTGGGTTGGGCTGTCGGTCGCTCTCGATGCTGTTTTTCCAGTGTTTGCGTGTAGGTGGAGGCACGTCAATGCGTGTGTGGGTGGATGTGAGTAGAGATGCCTGCCAGGTGTATGTGGCTGTGCATTCTTTGTCTCTCGGTCTGCCGCATTAAATAGAAATACAGTACCGCACTTAGAGGCGGTACAGTTGTCTGCTTCACATGGCATGGGGGGAAAAAAAAAGTACAAATTTACATTTTTCTTTCTTGTTTTCTTTCCAACTGGATTGCTGAAAGAAATAAACTGTTAAGCCATTACGTCCATTTGTTGCTTTTAGTCTATTTTTGAATCCTATTCCTCAGACACATCTGACAGAAACCATTAGTGTCAAGAGCGCCAGGTTTGTGCCAGATTTAGCTACTAATGGGTCTATTTAATGTCCCTCTTGCATAATTTGTCTTAACCCAAAATTTATTCCTGTTTTTAGGCTATAACTAAAGTGACTTTACATCTTTTTTTTTTTAAACTTAATGTGTTCATCACGTCCACTATCACATTTATGGATGTTAAAGCAGTGGATGTTGTGTGTTTGTAGGATCCTGGCCACAGCCGGTGCCCACATGAACATCCCCGTGGACCTCCGGACCCTCAGGGCTGTGCGAGTGCTGAGACCTCTCAAACTCGTCTCTGGAATCCCGAGTGAGTCAGTCGCCGACCTCCAGCGGCATTTCTAAAACATTACCATATTTATGCTAATGAACTTCCCATTTAACACAGATTATGTCATCGCTGTGCCTCTTTAGTACAAACTCTCTGGTTTTGTCACATCAGAGTTGGTTGACTGTATTTGAGAACTGGACTGAGTGACTGGGCACCTGGCGTTCCAAACAGGAAGTACTCACTGGTCCCATTAAATAAACAGTCATTTTATTTATCAGAAGAACATTTCTTGCTCTTTTACCTTCTTAACGTATTCTTGCTAATAGTAATTTTTTTCCATCCATCCATCCATCTGGTCCGGATGCCTCCTGGTCACCTCCTTAGACTGCCCCCCCCCAATGACCCAGTCCCAGTTATAAACTGACCGATCAGATGTCTCAAAAGTATATATGTTGGTGTCCATATTGCAAAAAAAAAAAAAAAAATGGCGAGTGCATTGATTTTATTTTGTTGGAACTGAAAGTAAACCTTTTTATTCTCGCTGTCCAGTTCTCAGATACAGTCAATGATCTTACAAAATGTGTTTCTTGCCAAACTATCAACCTTATAAAATAAGTCAGAGAGACTGCTGACTCAGCCATGTTGACAGTCAGCAACGCCTAACCAATCAAAAACCAAAACAAATAAACAAAGCCCACAAATTATGACTAACAACTCCAAACTAAAATAACAAAACCCAGCAGTGTAAGACTGCTGAGGACAAAGAGGGGAATAAATAAAAGAAAAATAAAATAGCAATTTTTTTTAAGTAGGGATTATTTATTTAGCACCTGAAGACATCGTGTTTGCTCAACGCTGCCTCCAGAATCCACAGATTTAAAAGTTTGATTTTTATGAGTTAAAAGCTTTTGTAAAATATAAAGAAAATGTTAAAAAAATAACATTTTGAGAGATGCAAGACAGGTTTTAAGTTTTTGTTTGTGGCAAAAATTAGACATAATACATATTTATTATTTAGAAAAAAAAAAGGTCATGAATGCAAATCCAAATTTCTTAAAGGCTAAAGTAAAACTATGGAGCTCCTTATAGGCTTTGATTAGTAGAAACAAGCCCAAATGGCTCTTTTACTATTAAAGGTTGCCAACCCAACTTTACACTAAAAAAAGGCACATTTTGGTCAACAACACTTTCCTTTTTTCTGTTTATTATTATTTTTTTGTTCATGACAACACTAGGGAGAAAATTTTCCTACTGTGGCTCAAATGTTTACATTTTAGGGGCGCGGTCTAACGATTGGCAGGTGGGTCAAGCCCAACAGAGCTTCAAACTTTGCTTTCCACCACTTAATCACTATTTTTTTTATCGTGTTAAGTTGGGTGAAATAAACTCCAGTCAATATGTATTTTTAACTTTACGGTTAATTTTCTTGATAGATATTGTCTGGTCAAGCCCAGCCCTGGGCTGCATGACACCCTAGGCGAAAAAGGATTTTAGCGTCCCTCGTATTGAGATTGCCAGAGCTGAGGCTCAAAACTATCTCTGCATTTGAAACATAACGCGCCCCCTCTTCCCCCCAACCCAGACAGCAGAAACTGCAGGAAGGGAGGGGCGCTGCACTGCAGAGTTATTGATTACATGACACTTTTGAGCGTTTTTTTAATAACAGTTTTAATTTTTTTCAATTATTTTTTTTTATTTTTTCATGAAATGAGTGGTACGTCAAACCATTAAAAAAAAAAAAAAAAAAAAGGAAAAGTGGAATTTATAGTCACTGGAATTTGACGTCCCGGCCACATAGGCAGCCGCCTAGGTCGCCTATGCCCAGGGCCGGCCCTGTCCGGTTATCAATCGAAGGTGGAGGTGTCAAACTCCAGGCCTTCAAGACATCTTCCTGTTTTTGTAAAAACTTAGTCCCACCCATTTCATATTATTGTTATTTCCACTGCGTGCTAGCCATTTTGGCTAATTTAGGATTTTTTTTCAGTTTTTTAGTCTGTTTTGTAGTTTAGCTAATATTTCAGCTACATGCTAACTATTTTGGCTAATTTAAAAATTTTTCAGTTTTTTAGGCTATTTTGGAGTTTAGCTAATATTTTAGCAGTATGCTAGCTATGTTGACTAATTTACAATTTTTTGGCAATTTTGGAGTTTAACTAATATTTACACTACATGCTAGCTATTTTGGCAAATTTAGGATCTTTTTCAGTTTTTTAGGCTATTTTGTAGTTTAGCTAATATTTTAGGCTACATGCTAGCTATTTTGGCTAATTTAGAAATGTTTCAGTTTTTTAGCTATTTTGGAGTTTAGCAAATATTTTTAGCAAATATTTTAGCAGTATGCTAGCTATTTTGGCTAATTGACAATTTTTCTGTTTTTTGGCAATTTTGGAGTTTAACTAATATTTCACTACATGCTAGCTATGTTGGCTAATTTAGGATTTTTTTTCAGTTTTTAGCCTATTTTGCAGTTTAGCTAATATTTCAGCTACATGCTAGCTATTTTGACTCATTTAGTATTTCTTCATATTTAAAGCTAATCATGGTTAAGATGCGTGCATTACATCCAGTTTTGGCATGACCCGATTAGTTGACTAATCAGAAAAAAATAATCAGTGATTAGTCAACTATTAAAATAATCGTTTGTGGCAGCAATATGTGTGATTACTTTTAGCTGAAAAGTGTGGACTGAAGTACCAGACGGGTTGCCTTTTGAACAGAGTGGTACTTAAAGTAGTCTTGTTTGCCATGCCTCGGTGCATTATGGGTATTTCTGCTGGAAGGTCAAAAAAAGAAATCTAGAAAAATAAGTATAATATTGAGACATATCTAGAATTTGGTTGTAGGGAGTATTTGTTAATGCTTTCTTATCCATTTTAAATGTAAAATATTTTAATCATAGTTTAGAGACTTGAAAGTTATCCAAAGGGATCTGGTAAAGAATTGAACTAAAGAAAGAAAAAAATACAATAATAAAACTGTGTTTTTGTTGTCTCTGTTTTCAGGTTTGCAGATTGTGCTGAAGTCCATCATGAAGGCCATGATCCCTCTGCTCCAGATCGGCCTGCTCTTGTTCTTTGCCATCCTGATGTTCGCCATCATCGGGCTGGAGTTTTACAGCGGGAAACTTCATCACACCTGCATGCCATCGTACGACATTCTCGGTAAAAAGAAAAAAAAAACTCTTTCTTCTACTGCAGGTGGATCCTTTAAGTATGAATAAGCAGAGAAACCCAAATTGTTGTCAATTTGAAAGCTTTTAGCTCAACACTCAGCTCAGAGTGCGCCTCCCAGTCTGTGGGAATCTTGCTGTTCAGAAGTGCATTATTTTTTTATTGCTGCGTTGTCGTGCTGACTGGAGAGCAGGGTTTGTTTTTGGATTATTTATGACTGAGTAATCACCAGCAGGTACACAAAACATGTGGTTTACTCAATTTTCTCAACTAGAGGGTGTGAATATCTTTGTTGGAGGCCTCCGGCAGCAACAGCGAGCTGAGAGGTATGATTAGAGTTGTTGTCGGCTGATTTAGCTACCGCTTAATTAGTCAACAACTGCTCTGTAATCATACCCCCACACCATTGCATTTACTGTCATCGCCTGACATAACTCTGAGCTGAGGCGAGATCCAGGGGCCAAAAAAAACCCAAAGAATTCAAGTCAAGGAAAGTCGGTCCTCAGCTTATTGTTTTTGCAGGAATCCCAACAGTTCGAAGGTAATCATGAAACCAGGGATGTCCTACCATTTTGCAAAGACCGCCAGACTTGGTGAAATGAAGATTCCTGAGAGCATAGAGAAGAAATACATTTTTACCAAAATTACTTGAAATTTTATGTTTAAAAATTTGAAAAAATAAAAAAAGTTCATCTGGAAATAGCAACATTTTAAACATAAATATGTTACATATTATTGTGACCTGTAATTAATTAATCAATTTTAATCGCAAGTATTTTTAAGCTAATAATTGCTGTAAAAAATCTTATTATTAGGTATTTTCTTTAAATTTGTGACATTCCGGTGCAGTAAAAGATCAAATTATGACGAAAAAGGGATTTTATTGCATTTTTTTATTTTAACAGACATCCAACTTTACGTTTGCACCACGAAGGGGGATTTTTTTTTCTATCTCAATCAATTAAAAAAAATAACATCTGATGCAGAGTGCTCTAATTTACCACATCAAAAAACAATAGGATCAATTTTTCCGCAAATATTCCGCAGATTATCACAACAGCAAGACAGTAGAAAAGACCTGAGTGATTTTTGTAGTTTTCTTTTAACCTATTTGGTGAATTTAAACATTTTGAAGACGGGCATGAAGCAAGAGCGAAAAAAAAGAATCTAAGGAGGAGAAAATGACATGACAGCGGAGGAATTGAACTATTTAGACTGTAGACTCACAAACTGTTGCTTCATCATCTGGACAAAAACACGCAGCAACTTTCCCTCTGAAATGATGCTTTGCTTGTTTTCTCGTGACGATTGCGTTTCTCAGAGAACATATAGTGAGTGCACCGTGAAGTTGGTGCGCGCACTAGAGCTGTTACCATGACAACGTGGCACACCGCATTTTTAAACCTTTAGGATGCTAGAAATTTGAATACAGGCCAGACTTTGGACATGCATGGGATAAAGTTTTTCAATTTTAAATAATTTGGAAACAAAAGTAAGTAAATAATTTTTTTTTCCCCTAATCAAATGGCAAAAATCAGTGTAAATTTGTTAAAAAGCAGTAAAGTTTTAAAGGAAACTAAAATACTTTCAGTGTTAAATAATAACACTGCACACTGCAGTCACACAAAATCTCATCAAGTTTTTTTGTTTTGTTTAAATATATTATTACATTTCTTATAAGAGAAAACTAACGTACTAATAACATTTCAGTGTTATGTAAAAATATTTTTAAGATAATAAATCTTGAATTTCTTTGAATCATTGGATCTTTTATTTTAATTAATATCTCAAAAAAGACAAGTTTTTTTTTTTTATTTTACATGAGATTTTTAAGCAGAACTTTTTATTTGTGAACGGTGAGTGATCATGTTTTAAGAAAACTGGAACGTAAAAAGGCATTTAACAATGACAAAGCAAAAGTTTTACTTCAATATATGGTTCAGAAATAGGGACGGTTGGACTTTTGTTGCAATTAAAATAGGATATATTTTGGGGAAGTTGTATACAAATACTTACTTTAAAGATGCACAAATAGGCAGAATGCTGGTTCCACGTGCAGCATACTTCTTACCTCAGACAGGTTGACAGGTGTCAAAACACGACTAAAAGTCTATAAAGCTAAATCAGGGTCAGGCAGACTGTTCAAACACAAGCACAGGAGCATCAGAGATCAGACGTTTGGTAGAGCAGGACTAGGCGTAGATTGAGTCAGACGGCTGGCAAACTGGTTCAGAGTCGAAGCAGGGTCATTTAAACCGAAGATCAGGTCCAGATAAGTACATATTTTGGGTCTTTTCCGCATAGAAATGCTCAGTAATGTGGGCAGAGTGGCACAAACAATACTTCGCACTGAGTGAGGCACATAAACAATTTTAAGACAAAATATTTTCAATTACCGCAATATACTTAAATGTATTTACAGCAAATTTTAAGATTGAATTTTTGTCTTAAAAGGGCAGGACAACACCTTGTTTTAAGAAATCTTACCAAAATAAATTCTACTAATTCAAATAGCAGATTTTTTTTACTCATATCAAGGAAATACAGCTTCTTCTCTGGTTTTTTTCCATTTTTCCAACGCAGATCTGTTTTATTTTTTGCAGATAACGAGACTGTTGACTCATCTGAGCTGGCATTTGCATGCGGTGTGAGGAAATGTCCAGAGAAGTATGAATGCAATGACACCTGGATTGGGCCCAATGATGGCATCACTCAGTTTGACAACATCCTGTTTGCTGTTCTCACCGTCTTCCAGTGCATCACCATGGAGGGATGGACGGCCGTGCTCTACAACGTGAGCTCGAGGGTCCAACCAGACGAGGCAAAGTTTGGTTTCTGTTGGTTTTCTGATGATGTGAATGTTATGGATTTCAGACCAACGATGCCTTGGGTCCCACGTGGAACTGGATGTACTTCATCCCTCTCATCATTATCGGCTCGTTCTTTGTCTTGAATCTGGTGTTGGGAGTTCTGTCCGGGTGAGCTGGACTCTTCACAAATAAGCATTCAGTATCTCAGTAACTCTTTCAACAAGTTTTGGGATGTTCTTCAGAGAATTTGCCAAGGAAAGAGAGAGGGTGGAGAACCGGAGGGCCTTCATGAAACTACGCCGGCAGCAGCAGGTGGAGCGAGAACTCAACGGCTACAGAGCTTGGATTGACAGGGCAGGTACTTGGCAGCAGAACGACCTCACATACGTTACATCACAGCAGACAGACGCACTCATTAGCAAATGAAATGTCCAAAAATGTCTGTTTAGTTCAGGGGTCGGTAACCTTTAACTGTAAAAGAGAAGCTAGAACCTAGAACAGGGGTGGGCAAATGTTTTGACTTGTGGGCCACAAAGGGTTCTAAAATTTGGCATAAGGGCCGGACAAAGAGCAGATGGAAGTAGAGATTTGGTAATCAACCTCATAAACTAAAAAAAAATAATATGGAATTTAGAGAAAAACATGCTTTAATTTGGATTCAAATTCACATATATTAATTTAAAAACAGAAAATTTGAGAGTTTTAATTTCTAAATTTTGATTTTTGTTCTCTTTTGGGTGATCGAATGGGTTAATGTTCTTCAGAGGAAAATGTGAACTCAAAGAAATCAGAAAAATCACTTTCTGATTCAGAAAAAAACACACGAATGCCAGAGAAACATCATTCATGAGAAGAAACCAGAAATACAATGAAAATAAAACAATATTTAGGATTTTTGATTCAATGTATTTTAATTTGGAGGGCCAGATTAAGTAGTTTAGGGGGCCGCATGTGGCCCCCGGGCCGTAGTTTGCCCACCCCTGACCTAGAAGGAGCCGCGTAGTCTTAGCCTTTAAGAAATCTGGATTTGCATTCATGACCTTCTTTTTTTTAAATAATAAATATGAATGGTGTCTATTTTTAGCACGAACGAAAGCAAAAAATATAACTATATATAGTGTATATAAATATTATATCTACATATCTACAAATATAACCTAGCATCTCTCAAAATGTGATTTATTTATCTATTTTTTCATTTGACAGAAGCTCTAAAATAACTTGATTTCAAGATAAAAGATGCTCTGGCAAATAAGATCATCTCAGTGCATCTAGTAACCATTGTTGTGCAGCATAAGATAATATGTGCTTTTAACTCATGAAAGTTCCAACTTTTTACCAAAGTTTTGCTTTGCATATGTGAAATCTGTGCATTCCAGAGGTAGTGTTGAGCAAACAAGACGTCTTCAGGTCAACATGGATGTAAGAACCTACAAACCTACATCTATGTGCACTTTAGCCATCAGTTTATAAATTTAACTCATCTAAATTAAATAAATGCTAATTAAGAAATCTTTACTTTAAAAAAAAATATATATATATATATTTTTTTTACATTTTTTTTGTTGTTTTTCCCTCTTTGTCCACGGCAGTCTTACACTGCTGGGTTTTGTTATTTTAGTTTGGGGTTGGACCTTGGTAGTCTTAGTTTTCAAGCTTTGTTTATTTGTTTTCTTTAGGTAGTTTTGGTTAGGGGGAACTGCTGACTCCGTCGGTCAACATGGCTGGGTCAGCAATCTCCATGACTTATTTTGTGTTTGGACAAGGAGCCACCACGGAGAGATAACAGAGCTACATGTGGATCTGGAGCCGCAGGTTCCAGACCTCTGATTTAGTCGAATGAAATAAGGACTTAAAGTGATTTAATGTAGCTATTCCTCAAAGCTTGTGCGCGACGTCACCACACCTGTATGAACGAGCTCTCTACCATTTTGGGAGTCAAACACTCACTGTATATGAGAACTGGACTGAGTGACCCCTTTCTTACTGGGGTTCCAAACAGGAAGTACCTGCTGGTTCCAAAAAGTCAAATTCCCATAGACATTAATAGAGAAATAAGCAACTATTACTCAGTCATTTTATTAACCAGAATAACAACTTTTGCATTTTAACATTTTATTGCTAATTCTTATTTTTTTCATGATCATTTTTTTTTTATTTCAAGTTATTCAAGTTATAAACTGACCAACTGGATGTCTTGTTAAAAGTAGGCGGTCTTACAGTGAACATTTGAAGCGTTTTAGAGGTTTTGTGTTGACTTCCAAAAAGCTCACGTCTGACCAAAGAGACACTGACTCAGATCAACTTGGACCAATCACTGCTTACAATATGGTGTCTGAAGCCAATTTTTATAGGTGACATCAAACTTGCTAGGTCCAGTTCTCATATACTATTAAAAAAAAAAGCGTCACTGTCGTGGATTTTTGTCATGTTGATCTTTTACCGTTTCCAGTCGACTGTTTTCACACAGGAAGACAGGTTGGAGTCGTGGGACACTTGAATGGTGATGACAGACACTGATGTCTGCACAAATGTTAAAATGCAGAAAATTGTCTCGCCTACTTGATTCAAAACTTGAGTGTGACTAGTCTACATATGTGCCTTCTTCTTATCCGTATGTTTTCTCTGGAGATTCTATGATGGCCTACAAAAGCCCTGATGCATATAAGAGTAGAAAGTCAATGAGGTTTTTGAATAGAATGTAGCCAGAAAGAAGGGAAACGTTGAGGCTCAAAGAAAAAAGTCAATCAAGGGTCTGCAGCCCTCGGGACGTGGTACCGGTCGCAGTCTGGTCTTTGGGAACCCAAACCCAGTACTGGTTCACGTCTGGTTTGCGCCTGGTACAGCATCTGGAAACGTTTGGGTCCGGTAAAGCGTCTGGTACCACATCCGATATCGTTGGGGTTAGGGTTGCAGGTTGAGATACTGGTATGCTCTGGTACTGTGTCCAGTACCACGTCCGGTTTGTATCCAGTACCGCATCTGGTATTCCATCCAGTATCGCGTGGTTATGGTTCCAGTGCGCTCTGCGTCTCGCTACTGGACTGGTTCTTGTTTGCGGGATTTTTCTTTTCTTGGATATTCTTCAAGCACACCTTCTCAGTGAACCACAGGGCAGTTTTGAAGACAAACTTTTCGGAAATACAAAGAAAAAACTAAAAGAGGAAATGATGGAATTTTAGTAAAATTGATCCCGAGGAGAAATCTGGAGAAGTTTTATCTCTCCATTGTGGCTCTTTGGCCAAACATAAAATAAGTCATGGAGACTGCTGACCAGCCATGTCGACCGTCTGAGTCAGCAGCTCCAACTAACCAAAACTACCTAAAGAAAACAAACAAATCAAGACTACCAAGGTCCAACCCCAAACTAAAATAACAAAACCCAGCAGTGTAAGACTGCTGAAGACAATAAATAAATTAAATAAATAAATAAAATAGCAATTCTTTAAAGTAAGGGTTACTTAATTAGCATTTATCTAATTTAGGTTAGTTAAATTTATAAATTGATGAGGTGAACATAGATGATAAACTATGTAGGTTTTTACATCCATGTTGACCTGAAGACGTCTTGTTTGCTCAACACTATTATACCTCAAGAATAAACAGATTTTATATGCAAAGAAAACTTTGGTAAAAAGTTTGATCTTTTATGAGTTTAAATCACATATACTGCACAACATTGGGTACTGGCTACACTAAGATGATCCTGTTTGTCACAGAGCAGCTTTTATTTTGAAAATAAGTTTGAAAAAATCACATTTTGAGATAATAATTAATGTTTATTATTAAAAAAAGATGGTTATGAATACGAATCCTGATTTCTTTAATGCTAAAGTAAGACTCTGCAGCTCCTTCTAGGTTTGATCAGTAGAAAACGAACCAAAATGGCTCTTTTACTGTTAAAAGTTGCCGACCTCTGAACTCAAGAATCCACATTCTCCTGATCTGAACTAAATCACTCGTTGGCTGTACGTCAAAAACCGTAAATAATTCCTTTTATATTATGGATTATTATGACTCTTTGACTCATATGCTAATCAGAAGAGCACGTTCATTACATAATTGCAAAATAAAACAAGTTTGAGCTGAGGATGAAATTGTAATTAGCGTTTAATTGAGATGTGGAACGAAAGGCAGCTTCTCCATTTTTAAACAGCGCTTCAGTTTGAAACCTCGGATAAAGTAGCTGAAGCTCAAACACACAGTGCTGTAATGGTATTCTACATCGCTGGCTTCCTACGCGAGCAGAGGGTGAGAAAAAGGTGATACTGACTCACTGACTTAAATTTGAGCACACGCATGCATGCGCACGCGCTTTTTTTTTTTTTTTTTTTTTCCCTGTCTGTTTACATGCATGCGTGTGCGAGAGAGAGCCGCTGTGCATATTTATGTGTGCACGGATGTGGGAACGTGTGGGAAGAAGGGGTGGGGGGGGGAAGAGATTGTGAGAATGTAAGAGAGAAGAAGAGTTTTGTCTTCAAAGAAGGTCACACCCACCTCGCGAAGCAGCACTTGCTTGTTGAGGGTGTTTGCAGACCCTTCTCGACATAATAACCCCAGAAAATGTATTTTTCAGTGTCTGATGGGAGGAAATACACTGTAAGTGTAACCTACGGTGGCCCTGAAGTTCAAATCACAGTACAAAATCGCTTGACGCAATTTTTTTGAAATATTACAACAAAATTTTAAAAAAGCTCAACATAGAATAAAAAAAAACATGACATTTTAGGAATCAAAACGAAATCCCAGATAAAAAAAAAAAAAAAAAAAAAAAAAACTTTTTAATAAAGAAAATTAAATAAAACATTTTCAAAATCACAACAACAAATAAAAACAAATAATGATTTTAGATTTTAGATTTAGATTTTTTAAAATGACATTTTAGAAACTCAGAATTTAAAAAAAACTTTTCAGAAAAGAAAATGAAACATTTTAAAAAGCAAAATGACAATAATCAAAAAAAAGGTTTTTTTATTGTACGTTTTTTTACAACAAATAAAACAAATAAAAAGCTAAACAAATAATGATTTAAAAAAATACATTTTAGAAACTCAGAATAAAAAAAAAACATTTTAGAAAATAAAATGAATCAAATATTATCTTTAAATGTTTTCATGTTTTTGGTAATTTTTAGTTGTTGTGATCTTTAAAATGTTTCATTTTTTAAAGTTTTTTTTTCATTTGGAGCTTCTAAAATGTCATTTTTTAAATCATTCTCTTTTTTATTTGTTGTTGTGATTTTTAAACTGTTCTATCTCATTTTCTTTTCTGAAAAGTTTTTTTTATTTTCTAGAATTTAATTTTGATTTCTAAAATGTATATTGTTTATTTTCTTTCTTGCGCTTTTTTTGAAATTTTGTTGTGATAATTCAAATGTTTTTCATTCAAGTGATTTTATAATGTAATCTGCCCTTCAGGGCCACCGTAGCTAACCTTTAGTTTTACTGTATTACAGAGGAAGTGATGCTCGCAGAGGAGAATAAAAATTCAGGAAGATCACCGTTAGATGGTAAGTTTACATAATCAGAGAAGTACACCATTTTCTGTATGGACAATTTGAATTTAATGAAAATTACATTATTTTCTCAAAAAAAAAACCCTTTTTTTAACTGTAAACTTAATATCTTTGACTGTTTATTTTGTAAATCCAACTTTTACTTTTATAAACTGTAAACAAACCTTTAGATTATGGATTTTTTTTGCAAACTTCAACAAAAGAATTGATTTTTGTGAAACGTTTTAGTGCTAAAGAGGGCGAGTAAGAAGACCGGTGCGCGGCGAGGAGCGCCAGG
The DNA here is from genome assembly GCA_003999625.1 of Oryzias javanicus. NCBI lineage: Eukaryota > Metazoa > Chordata > Actinopteri > Beloniformes > Adrianichthyidae > Oryzias > Oryzias javanicus. Next base: position 30,755,137 of record CM012453.1, on the reverse strand, counting down.
AGACGACAAGTACGCAGATACATCCACTGCCAGTGAGTGAAAACGTCTTTGTGAGTCTGTTTTCTAGAGGAAACCTGTTTCATAACCGACTGTCGCTTTAAGGAGACGCCCAGATGTTGAATTACTACCTTTATCATTTAAAAGATTTCATTTTAAAATTTTGTTTCTTCTTTAGGCATGTCTCGTTCGAGGATGAACTTCCGCAGCGGCCGTCGCGGTCCGGCTGCTTACCTGCGGCGTAAGGAACGCATGCTGCGCATCTCCATCCGCCGCATGGTGAAGACGGACACCTTCTACTTGATGGTGCTCAGTCTGGTGGCGCTCAACACCATCTGCGTGGCCATCGTGCACCACGACCAGCCGGACTGGCTCACCATCTTCCTCTGTGGGTTTCAGCGCTGAATCCATTTTTTTTTTATTTACTAAATTGCATTCGTTGATGCAACGTTTTGTTTGGCTGCGTCCCACTGATTATTGCATTTTTTTTAAATCTCCAGACTATGCAGAGTTTGTGTTCCTGGGGTTGTTTTTGGCTGAGATGTTTCTGAAAATGTACGGACTCGGTTTCCGGCTTTACTTCCACTCATCTTTCAACTGCTTTGACTGTGGGGTGAGATCGTTCGTCTCTCATTCTAAAACTCACTTCAGAAGTAGAAAAACTTTAGTAATATAGTCTAAAGGGCAGCAAAAATGAATCACTGGGAGCTCATTTTTCAGTTTAGAGTAACTGGTTTGTGTGATGGAGCAAAGAAAAGATGACTTACAACGACTAATTGCAATAATATATCAAATTTATAGATCCAAATGGACAGTTATGACATTAAAAATCAGAATTTATCACGTTAGAAAAGTAATATTTTTGTTGTTCATGTGTGGAATGTTTTTTTAGGTCATTGTTGGGAGCATCTTTGAGGTGGTTTGGGGATTCTTCCGACCCGGTATGTCCTTCGGTATCAGCGTACTGAGGGCATTGAGACTCCTGAGAATTTTTAAAATCACCAAGTAAGTGGAAAAAGCTTCACTAAATAACCCAGTCCACTAAATAAACATGTTTATTTGGTGTTTCTTACATGTTGTTGTGGATTTTTTTTGATGATGGAAGACTTATATTAAGAAAATTAAGCTTAAAATTGATTTTTTTTAGTATATTCTAAGAAATCAGGAGCAGATGAAAAATACAGTTTAAAAAACTGTGTTTTTTTAATGTAGAAAATGCCACAAGCTCCCTTCTCTGAGCTCTCAGCAATATGGAGAGGAAGAGGGGCGGGGTTGCGCCACACTAACAGTCCCACCCACAATTTAGAGGCGAATTTCTACTGAACTCCTGCTTGTTTGCAGAAACTACATCCTAGAAAACACTAGTTTTTTTGATTTTAGATAAAAACTACAGAAAAAAAATAGACTGATCCTGATTTGTGTGTTTGTTGCTCATACAATAGATTTTGTGCATACCTTTATGTATTTGCAATTGTGTATTCACATGTACAAAAAAATATGATGTAAAAAGATACAATACAACATTAACTACACTCACAAATATTTAAAAATTACGCAGAAATTGCTTGTTATGGACACACAAAACAGTATTTACACACAAATCTGGTGTGAGACTCTTTTCACGTCTCCAAGATTTATGTGTAAATGATGCTTTTAAATGCAGCTGGAATGCTGGGTCATCAGAGTTTTCTTATCATAGATTGTAAATAATATCTGATAAAAAAACTTGATATTTTCCTACTTTCTTAAACAAGAGCAATAAACTGAAATGAAGAGAGCTGGGAGTCATGATTAACCGGAGTTAACGGCAGAGAAACTCAGAACATGACCAGAAACACCCCAAACGAAGCAACAGAACCCTCACAAATATGCCTGATAATTAACATAAAAAAGTTTTTTAACCACTCAACACTAAAGTTTCTCTCATCGCCTTCACCGCAGAGCTCTTCTGCGATCAGGCCTCCTCGAGACCCGGAGAGCGGACGGAGTCGATCAGCCCCGCGACCCGCTCCCCTCTCTGGGTGTGGAAAAAGACCTGGCAGTTCAGTGAGGTCAAATCAGCTTAAAGTGAACGAAGAAACAGATCGAAAACTAGAAAAAAAATGTCACATCTCCATTACCTTTTAGGGAATCATGGGATGAATTTTCAGGTAGCCAATGAGCTCGAAGCCCCGCCCTCATGTAAAATGAGGCAAAAACTTGAAAATCTGAATTGAAACTGCAAAACTGAGGACTGAAAGTGAAGATTCAGATAAGTTTTAAACATTTTTAAAAAGTTTAAAACTCAAAACAGCAGCTGTTACTAATGAATACATTATTTTTCAATTGGTAATTTTGACATTTATATTTTTTTTTAAATTAAATTTTTCAGGTTTTTTTTTTCAAATTTTCAAGATTTATTTCACATTTTCATTATATTTTTTCTTTAATTTTCAACAAAACCTTTTTTGAAACTTTCATATTTTTTCAAATTATCAAGTTTTAAGAACATTTTTTTTCAAATTCACTATGTCTCGTTTTCAAAATTCATTTTTCAGTTACAATGTCTATCTTTCAAGTTTTTAATCTGTTTTTTCGTTCACTTTAAGCTAGGGGTGTACCGGATCACAGACACGTGTGTACCGCAGACCGCTCCACCCCCCACACGTGTACACCTCACACTGGCAAAATTTAAACCAATTGTTCGCTCACATCAAATGGAATTCTCATCAAATTCATGTAAATCCTCTTTGTTTTGACGAAGAAGTCTAAAGTAGTCTCAAGTATCTGCTTTGTGTTTCAAGTTTCATGTGGGAGGAGCTTCTGTCAAAAACTTTTCTCAACTTCATAATGAAGGACACAGATCGATAAATATCAGGGTTATTTAATTTTAAGAACTGAATAAAACCATCGCTACACATTTACATTACTGGGTTCAAAGAATCTCCCAGTTAAAAGCAGCAACAGGAGAAAGTTGCTTCTCCGTAACAGACTTACCGCTACCGTCACCGAACGATGGTACGGCAAGCCAAAGATGTCAAAAATCACCAGGAAAAGCTTGCGCGGAAGTGCCCCGTTTTATAGATAATTATTATTTAAAACATTTAAATGTTCCCACAGTTAGTTTCAATAAAACAATTAATACCAAAAAATAATTGTAACTGTTTTATTTTTGATTTAATTTTAAGGGATAATCCAGATAGATTTGGTATTTTCAACACTATTTTTAATGATTCTTTTCTCTCAGTTTTTGTAGATTTGGTCTAAAAACATGTACATTTCATCAGAAACTACATGTTTTAGTAATTTGTTTGTGTTCAAAGTTTAAATACTTTTTGTTTTAATAAATAGGCTTCAAGGACCAAATGACGAAAAATGACCCGAACCGTGACCCTAAAACCGTGACACAATCCGAACCGTGAGTTTTGTGATCTGTTACACCCCTACTTTAAGCTGATCCTGATTTGACCCCATACGCTTCTCAACACCCAGAGTGCAGCTGATCGACTCTGTCCGCTCTCTGGTCGTCGAGGAGGACCTCGCGCCGCCTGCTCGGGGCGAAGGCCCTGCAGGAAACGCGCAGAAACTTTAGTGTTGAGTGGTTTAAAAATGCATATTTCGACTTATTTATTTTCGTTATTGAGCATATCTGTTTAAGAAAGTGGAAAAATGTCGAGTTTTCACCAAATATTATTCACAATCTAAGTTTAAAGCGGTTGATAAGAAAACTGATGACCCAGCATCCTAGTAGCATTTAAAAGAATTTAAGTCTTACATCAGATTTGTGTTTAAATGAGTTTTTGTGTGTTTTTAACAACAATTTGTGTGTAATTTTTAAAGATTTGTGTGTGTAGTCAGTTTTAAGCTGTTCTACTTTTAATTTGTGTGTGTGTAAATTAAATTTTTTGTCATTTGTGTACATGTGAGTATACAATTGTAAGTATAAAAAGTTATGCACAAAATGTATTGTATAAATCAAGAAGTTCTGATGAGAATAATTCTCTCCATAAAAACAACACAATTATAATTGAAAAATCCTTTGAAAATACATTTAAAAAGTGATGGAAGTTGGTATTTAAATAAAAAAAAAGTCAAGTTTATTTGACCTTATTTTCTTCCCTCTCTGTCAGATACTGGGCATCTCTCAGAAACTTGGTTGTGTCTCTGATGAGCTCCATGAAGTCCATCATCAGCCTCCTTTTCCTGCTCTTCCTCTTCACCGTGGTGTTTGCTCTCCTCGGGATGCAGCTTTTTGGAGGGAGGTACGTCCCGAGCCTCTCAAGTTACTACGACCGCTGTTTCTCCTCTGGATTTCCTGAATCTAAATTCTTGCCGCAAATTTTAACTGGCACCTAACCAAACCCGACAAAGATTTCCTCAATGGATTCTCTTTTCAAAACGAGGTTAAAAATAGTTGCGTGTGCATCCTCCTCCTCCTCCTCCTCCTCTTTGTTCTCCATTTCTTCCCGGGTCAAATCTGACCCTGCTCTCTATCTGCCTCTAGGTTCATCTTTGAAGATTACACTCCCACCAACTTTGACACGTTTCCAGCTGCCATCATGACAGTGTTTCAGGTTTGGCTCCCACAGATCCCCTCATCCTGCCTGCTCTCAATGACACATTGCATCTTGGGATATTTCTCACCCCGGGCACGGATTAAACAACTCTGCTCATTCGCTTTCCGCCCCCTGCCTCTGCCATCATCCCACTCATTCGTGCACACATATGCGAGCATGAATACCAGACGAGCGAAATGCGAACGAGTCCCCATCAGAAGTACCTTGAAACCAATTTTTCCCTCTCTTTGAGGCAGCGTTTTGATTGCCACATCTAGTAATTATTACCTTATTATCTTTCTACTTTGTTAGGAGGCTCAATGTCTGCATTTTACTCTTGAATCATGTGTAGGAAATGTAATTATATCTGCTTAATGTTCTATGTCTTTAATTGTGTGCAGATCCTGACCGGGGAGGACTGGAACGAGGTGATGTATAATGGGATTCGCTCTCAGGGAGGCGTTCAGTACGGCATGTGGTCGTCCATCTACTTCATAGTGCTGACGCTGTTCGGAAACTGTATCCTTGTTGACCTCAGAGGTCACCGGAGAGCTCTGACGCCAGCTCACGATCAGGGTTTGAAGTCCTCGTCCGATTAAAATCATGGTTTTTTGAGTTTTTAACATGTTTTTGTGGCATTTTCATTTTGTTTTTGCATTTCCGAGTATTTCTCCTTCTAAATCTCTGTGTTGGACAGACTCTGTTTGAATCAATGATCTTCTTTCCATCACTACAGCTCTGCTGCACATGCACTAAACCAGGGGTCTGCAAATTGCGGCTCCAGATCCACATGTGGCTCTTTTATCTCTCCATGGTGGCTCTCTGGCTGAAGGAAAATAAAATAATCGTAAATAAAATAATAGTAAATAGTAATAATAGTAGTAAATAATTGTAAATAATGATAGTAGTAATAGTCAGTAGTCATAATAGTAAATAATAGTAAATAGTAAATTAAAAAAAAAATTGGAGATTAGCTATTATTTAAGCAAAATAGTAACATTTTTGGCAAATGTGTTACCTACTTGAGTTTTTAGGCTAATTTAGAATTTTAGCTTCTATTTTAGCAACATGCTAACGTTTTTGGCTAAGTTTTCTGAGAAATGTTATGCTAATTAGGAGTTTAGCTAATATTTTAGTAAAATGCTAATGTTTTCAGCTAATTTGTTATCCACTGAATTTTTTTTGGATAATTTAGAATTTAGCTTCTATTTCAGCAACATGCTAACGTTTTCTGAGGAATTTTAGGCTATTTTGGAGTTTGGCTAGTAATTAAGCAACAAGCTAGCTTTTTTTTTTTGGCAGATTTGGCCTCTAATTCGTTTTTTATGCTAATTTGGAGTTTAACAAATATTTTAGCAATATGCTAACATTTTTAGCTAATTTGTTATCTACTGGGGGTTTTAGGCTAATTTTGATTTTATTTCAGCAACATGCTAAAATCTTTTGGCTGATTTAATTTACAGAGAAATGTTATGCTAATTTGAAGTTCAGCTAGTAATTAAGGAACGAGCTAGCTTTTTTGCTATTAAAGTTAAAAACATTTAAAAAAACCTTTTTGAGAGATGCTAGTTTTTTTTTAACATATTTTTTTGCTTTTGTTTGTGTCAAAAATAGATATTCACATTTAGTTAAAAAAAAAAAAAGTTTATGAATGCAAATCTAACTTTCTTAAAGGCTAGCGTAAGTCAATGCGGCTCCTTCTAGGTTTTGCTCAGTAGAAAACGAGTCCAAATCGCTCTTTTACTCTTAAAGGTTGCTGACCTCTGCACAAAACCCTCATCTGGTCCGGCTAGCGTGTCTAGTTCAGGTTCTGAAGAAGAGAAGATGGCATCTTCACATTGACTGCAGTCAAATGAGCCGCCGTTGGTATTTCTGTAGTCAAATCAGCCGCCGCTTCATCCAATACTTACGGTAGCAGGGCTGAGAACTCTGGAAAATCTCCACCAGACTCCACTGAGCTTCTTGATGTGACCACGGAAATGTGAACGGCGGCTCATTTGACAGCAGTTCGAAAGGGTTGTAAATCAATGAAAGAGCATTTGGATGTTAGCTTTCATTATTTTCTGCTCTGAGAAACCAATGGATTGAATGGATTGATCACAGCAATGTCAATAAACATTGGAGAATGAGCTAAAAGAGTCTTTGGTGAACTGGAAGGAGAAAGAATCAGGATTTTGGAGGAAGTTCGGTCCATGAAGATCTGAGCTGACATCCGGATCAGAACCATACGGCTGGACATTTTTATGTAGCAGCGGTGAAGATTTACGCTACGAGACACAGAGCTATAATAATCAGACAAGGGGAGGATCAGAGCTCAGTTCAGTTCCAAAAGCCACGCCCCCTCAGAGGAAATTTAGATAACAGAAGCTTCAGATCAACATGAAAAATGGCTTTTTAAGAGATTTAGATTGTGGGATTTGGTTAAAAACTTCATAATCAGAATTAAAACACTACTGGGAACGTTTTTTTTAAATAAAAAAACATGTCATAGGGGACTTTAAGTGTTCACGGTACTAAAGAATGAGACTCATTGTTTTGAACAATGGCTGAAGAAAGTGTGGAGGAGGCTGCTGCCATGTTAACTGAAAATGTTTTCACATTCTTATCTGATTTTCAAGTGTTTCTCTAAAGCTGAGAGACTGTTCAGTCATTAAAATAATTCTGATGCAAGGATAGAACATGACCTAAAGATGGTCTGGCATTGTGCTGAGGAATGGACATCATTTAAATAGCAGGAAATTGCCTCTGGATGTTAGTTTTTTTCAGTTCTGCCTCTTACATTTGACATTTGAGGGTAAAAATCATCATAGAAACTGAAGTTTGAACTCCACTTAGTCAGAGACTGTTTAGTTCTTGTATATCCACCATAAAAAATGCTGTTTTCTTTAGTCTAAATCGGAAAAATAAAAGCATGAAATTTTTTTATAATTGAAAGATTTAGAAAAGGTTTGAGTGAGATACTACGATAACAGTCGACTAAATACCTACTCATATTATCTAAAATCTGTCCCAGTTATGTCATTTTTAGCCAAATTTAAAAATTCTGTGTCGTTTTCTAGGACATAGTTTCTGCAGAGCAGCAGACCTTTCAGTTTGTGTAGGGTAACCCCACCCCCTTTCCCCTCCCCGTCAGAACTCTCTGTTTACGCGCTCTCCCGCTAACTTAGCCCCTCAACCTAACATTACTCGTGCAACAAAAATGGCAAGGAATATTGGCACAATACAGGTTTTAGTCAGATTTGTCTCAGACGAGGAAAACAAAGACGTTCATGGATCTACTCGTCTACAAGTAGATGCATCAGAATAGAGTGAAGCTACTGGTTCACCCAACACTCGACTTTTTATTCCACCCTTCTGCAGTCTGAACTATGACTAGAGAGGTTAGACTATTTATTGGTTTAATAGTGATTCACTTTTTATTTATTACTATTAGTTTTCTTCTGTAAGTTTTTTTTTTATGTCCATAACTCTTTAGCTCATTCAGCTATTCAAAATATTCAGCTCTTTTTATGCTAGCTTTAGCAGTTATTACGGATTTCTAGGCTATTTTGGATTACAGCTAATATTTTAGCCACAAGCTGTTTTGGCTAATTTAGGTTTTTTTTTTTTCAATTATTTCGGTTAATTTGGAGTTTAGCTAATATTTTAGCTGCATGCTAGCTGTTTTTGCTAATTTGGGATTTTTTTTTTCAGTTTTTTGGGCTAATTTGGAGCTTGGCTAGTATTTTAGGTTTATGCTAGCTGTTTCGGCTAAATTGCAGATTTTACTATTTCTTAGGCTAAGTTGGAGTTCGCCTAGTATTTCTGCTACATGCTAGCTGTGTTGGCTAATTTAGGCTTTTTTCAGTTGTTTAGGCTAATATGGAGTTTACCTAATATTTCAGCCTCATGTTAACTGTTTTGGCCAAATTAAACATTTTACCACTTTTTTTAGGCTAATGTGGCATTTAACTACAATTTAATCTAAATGCTAGCTGTTTTGGCTGAGTTTGATTTCATATTGTAATTATTCACAGATGATTAGTGGTCAGTAAATACTGTAGCTAAAAATAATAATGATAATAATCGTGATTAATCACGATTGATTTATTTTCCAGTTTGCGATGAATTAGTTAAATTTTTAATTGATTCCCAGCCCTACTTTTTTTCAAACTTATTTTTTCAATTCACAAAGAATTTAATAAAGAAAACCTCAGAAATGCAATTTTAAGCTTAATAAATGCAACAATAACATCTTAAAAACACCAAAAAACACAGATTTCGTTGTCGTGGGTATTTAAATATTTTTTTGTCAGTTAGAAACCATTGATGAAAAATACTTTTCTTTCCTAATATGACCTGAAATTAAAGAAAACAAACCAAAAAAGAAAAACGGTTCCAGTGTTTCGGTTTATTTGTCATAACTTCTATCACGACAGACACGCTGCTGAATGTCTTCTTGGCCATCGCTGTGGACAACCTCGCCAACGCGCAGGAGCTGACAAAGGTCTACCATGTTTTTAGTCTGTTTATAAATCCAATGTATACTTTTCTTTTTTTTTATTATTATTTTTGTAGTTGACGGTAAATTTGTGTGTTTGAATTTGTCAGGATGAAGAGGAGGAGGAAGAGTTCTTCAATCAGAGATATGCCAGGGGACGAGATGGGCTGATATCTGAGTAAGTCACTGATTACATGTGACAAAATGAGACTTTATTTTTGCATCCTAACAAAATGAAATCAGGCAGCCCTCTGCTGGGTATTAGTGGTTTACAGCAAAAAAAATCTATAATAAATAATAAGTGCTTTTTAACAAATGTACATGCATGTTGACTGATTGTTTGACACAATTTAGTTGAATTTGTGATCAGCGCAGGTTTATCTGGGTTAGTTCATGTTTTGGGCTCTGAATCCATCATTTCAATAATGAGGACAATAATCTACTTCCAGTAACCTGTCAGCCTGTTTGTGGGTTCAGTGGAGCAGCAGCCTCAGAATTCAATCCAAAGCCAATTCAATAAGACCTCATTGATGAAAATGAATAATAATCAAGTGTGTCACTAGACTAATTGAGTCACTTTTTCTCTGCTTGTTATGAAGCCGGTTGATTCGATTTTGCTGTTGTGACTGGATGAAACTTAAATTCCAGATGTGAAACCTCGACAGAAACGGATGAGTTTGTGTTTGAATCTGGCATAAAGTAAACTCAAAAGGAAATTTAAAAAAATAAATTTATTGTTCAAATTTTATCTGGTTTATTTTTTTGTGAGGGCCAGCCATAAAAAATACATTTTTATCTTAAAAACTGGGAACATTAAAAGCAACAAAAGGTTAAAACAGTTTAAAAAATAAAATTAATACATAGTAAAAATAATAATAACACTAATAAAAGCAAGAACAATAATTAACCAGGAGAGCAGAACCTCATAGCATGTCAAAAACAGCTAAAAAAAATTAGTTTGGAATTTTTTTTTATTATTATTTTTAAATTGACAGTGAAAATTTATTTTTATGAGTCTTATTATGGAGCTAAATCGGGGCCAATATTATTTGAAACCTAGATAAAATATTTTGAAAAAAATATTAATGTTTGGCTGAAAAAATAGGTTTCCAAAACTCAAAATTTCAATTTCAAAACTATTTTTTCAGTTTCAAATCTTTTTTTCTGTTTCAAAACTTTTTTTTCAGTTTCAAAACTTTTTTTTTAGTTTCAAACCTTTTTTTTTTCGTTTACGCACCACAACGGGGCCAAAAGTTTTGTAACTGAAACTTGGAGGTTCGTAAACGAAAAAAAAAGGTTTGAAACTGAAAAAAAAAGGTTTGAAACTGAAAAAAAGATTTGAAACTGAAAAAATAGTTTTGAAACTGAAACTTGGAGGTTCGTAAACGAAAAAAAAGGTTTGAAACTGAAAAAAAAAGTTTTGAAAGTGAAAAAAAAGTTTTGAAACTGAAACTTGGAGGTTCGTAAACGAAAAAAAAGGTTTGAAACTGAAAAAAAAGTTTAGAAACTGAAAAAAAGATTTGAAACTGAAAAAATATTTTTGAAACTGAAACTTGGAGGTTCGTAAATGAAAAAAAAAGTTTTGAAACTGAAACTTGGAGGTTCGTAAACGAAAAAAAAGGTTTGAAACTGAAAAAATAGTTTTGAAACTGAAACTTGGAGGTTCGTTAACGAAAAAAAAGGTTTGAAACTTAAGATTTGAAACTGAAAAAATAGTTTTGAAATTGAAATTTTGAGTTTTGGAAACCTATTTTTTCGGCCAAACATTAATATTTTTTTTCAAAATATTTTATTTCGCTTTCAAATAATATTGGCCCCGATTTAGCTCCATATCTTATGAGTTGTCAAATTATGGAGCAAAAGGATTTTGACTCATTTGAGTCTCCAGTGAGACAAAACTGTGCTGACTTAGAGAAAAGCTTAGAAAATATGTAGAGCAAAGAAAGTGTCTGGTAAAATGTCTTCAAATAGCAAATAGTTTGCACAGTTTATATAAAAATGTATTTTTTTTCCTTTAAGTTTACAAGTTTCTGTTTATCTCAGTTTAAAGAATAGACAATAAACAATGGAGAGAAAGCAGCACGTCCTCTAACACATCCCACTTCCAAAATAACATGAAAAATGATGCTTCCATTCTGCTGCATGTGCTATAAGAAGCTACCAGTCAGATGAACAAACAGAACAGTCAATAAGATTATATTTTTTAATATTTTTAAGAGTCTGAATAGTTGAGCTGTTGTGATTTCAAGTGATGTAACATAAAGAAAAAAAACATTTGTTAGTGTTATTAAAAAAAACAAAAGCCTGGTGCTCCTTTTCTCAGCAGCATTTGCCCTTAATACTCTTGACTCTCTTCCAGTTGTGACGCTGAACGTATCATTTGTCTGTGGCATATATGAATGTAAGTCTTGTAAGTGTTGCAGCTGATTTACTGTTAACAGTTTTCTCTGGCTCCATCGTGTTGTCGTGTTTTATGCTTGTCAGATGGCACTGAACCAAACATTGTTTCCTTAGGAGTTTTTTTTTTAAAAACACACATCTGAATTTATGAAATATTTGCCCAACAATCTGAGTTATTTGATTTATTTTTACTTATGTGTATTATAAGGAAAAGAAAACTAAAGGAATAAATATGTGAGAAAAAAGTTGTAAATTAGAAAAAATGTAAAAGTGAGTCAAAATATTTTACTATGATAAAATAAATAAAAGTTTATGAAAAAAAGTTGTACAATTATAAGAAAAAGTCATAATTTTATTAAGTAAAAGACATGCTTTTTCACAAATAAATTCTCTTTTAAACTCTTTTAAAATGTTTCAACAAGGACAATTGAGCAAGATTCTTGCTGATTACTTTTTTTGTAAATGTGAATTTATTTTCGTATAATTAAAATTTTATTTTCCATAAAGTTTTTATTGTAAAATTGGGACTTTTTAAACAGTAAATGATCTATTTCATTCTTAATATTTAGCCATTTTTTCTGGTAACATTTCATTTTTCTCTTATAATTTGACAACATTTTTCCTATGGCACTTACCTTTTGTTCTGGCCTCCTTGTGGCCTTGTGGTAGAGTGTCCGCCCTGACTGGAAGGTCAAGAGTTCAAATCCAGGCCGAGTCATACCAAAGCCTGGGGGGGGTTAAATCACTAAATAGTTCAGGTCACCACTCCCGTTGAGCGGGGGTTCCTAAACTACGGCCCGCGGGCCGGATCCGGCCCTCCTCCACATTTGGGCCGGCCCTCCAAACACTAAGAGACGCATGATTTTTTTTTTGCTGAAAATCCGGCTGATCAAGGCCCACTTTTTATTCCACCCTAAAGATTTGTAGTTTTCCAGAAAGCCACAAATTCAAATTTTAAATAATCAATTTCTGTAATCTGTACAGAAAAAATAATCCCAAAACATTTTAAAAATAAAACCATCAAATAGTCTTTCCTCTCCGTCATAGTTCAGACTGCAGAAGGGTGGAATAAAAAGTCTTGATCGGTCAGATTTAGAAAAAATAAACAAAATTATGCTATATTGTTTTGTGGGCTGGGCCAAAAGTAGAGGCGGGCCGTAGTTTAGGGACCCCTACCGTAGAGGATGGGTAAAAGGCGAAAAACCAAAAAAATTCACACAATTTTATGATTTTATTCTCATATATTTTCTTTCATGTTGGCCCTAAAGCGACATCGTAGATTTCCCCTGAACATGTTTTGTTCCGTGCCACAACAAAAGTTCAGTGAATGTTGTTCGACACTAATGTCTTGTTTTCAAATGATCATTCATTGATTACATGGACTTCCAAAGAGTCCGACCAACAGTAAGTAGAACTGTATGCATCCTGTCACACAGATTTCCCTCCTGAGTTTCTTTACTCGGTTATTGAGATTATTTTGTAGATGTCGCACCAACGTTTGCACTTTGACCTTGCACTCCTTTTTTGTTCTTGTGGGTTTTGTTCTGTTTTATTTTTGATCCGTTCCCTCCTCTCAGGTATTTCTTGTTATTGTTTTAGTTTTGGATGTCTTTTTGCACATTTTTTTCATGGGAATACAAATTCACAGAAAAGGTGTTTCCTTTTCTTGCAACTTTTATTTATTTTATCTTGTTTGGAAATGAAAACAATTGTCTTCATATATTTAGTTCAAGTCAATCAAGTCGTTGCTACAAACTGATGTACGTTTTCTGATGTGGTGTTTAGTGGCAGAAGAAGACCCTATCTATACAGAAAACGGGCGATCCATCGAGGGCGACCGAACTTCCCGGACGAACCGGACGGCCCGTCGGGGGGCGCGGACGAGCAGCCGCTCAACGGCTCCAGCGCCTTTGCCAATCGCAGGGAAAGAAGGAGGAAAGTTAACATGTCTGTGTGGGAGCAGAGAGCCAACCAGCTGAGGAAACGCCGCCAAATGGCGAGCAGAGAGGAGCTGTTTGGCAGCCCGACGGAAGACACAGTCGAAACCCCCACCATCCCCCACCACCCTCCCGCCATCACCCCAGAGGCCAGCCCCGCCCACCTGTCAGAGTCGCCCATGTCCGTAGGGATGCCCTTACCTGAACCGCCGATGTCCATCACCATCCCGATGCCCGAGCCCCCGGCGGCCGGACCTCTGGTGACCCTGAGCGAAGAGAAAACGGCCGGACCGAACCACCGCACGGCGGGAGGGGGCAGGCACAGGATGGCTCGGAAGTTCAGGTCCAGTCAGGGGCCGGAAGAAGGCGCCAGACACAGACGCCATCGCCACCGCGAGGCCCGCACTGAAGTGAAGAGTCTGGACGTCATTCAGTCTCCGCACGAGGTGCCACAGATCCGACGGTCGCTCAGCCAGGAGAGGAAGATCCTGGACGAGAGGGAGGAGACGGAGGAGAGAGCGGAAGGAGAAGGAGAATCCGCCCAGGATCACGATGGAACATGTATCGTCAACCCGTACGCAGATGTGGGAGAGGACGGCGGAAGGTAGGGCTCCTCTTATTGGTTTCTTCAACTTTTTTCTACTTGTCCTCCTTCAGTGAGGAGGTCATACAAGGCCCGGGGGCCGGATCCGGCCCTCCAGGTAATTCTTTCCAGCCCTCCTGATAATTTTATTTAATGTTATTAATGGCCCGATGTTATCTTGTGCTTCTTTCTAACTTGTACAATTTGACATGGAGAGTAAAATATTGAAAGTTATTTAAGGTTTAAGTTGATTTATTCTGGAATAATATTCCTGCTTTGTTATTATTCATAATTATGTTATAAAGTTGCAGTTTTAAAGTTTTAAAAATTGGCACTCTGCTAGTTTTTTGGACTATTTTTCTGGTATTTACAATATTTTTCAGGCTGTTTTGGAGTTCAGCTAATATTTTAGCTGCATGCTAGCTGTTTTGGCTAATTGGGCTTTTTTACATTTTTAGGCTGTTTTGGAGTTTAGCTAATACATGCCAGCTGTTTTGGCTAATTTAGACTTTTTTTTAAAAAAAAAAAAAAACCTTTTTAGGCTATTTTGAATTTTAGCTATTTTTACAGCTACATGCTAGCTCTTTTGGCTAGCTTAATTTTTTTTTTTTTTTTTTTAGGCTAATTTGGCCTTTAGCTAAAATTTTAGCTAGCTATCAGCTTTAGCGTTTTCAGCCATCAACTTCAGCGGTTTTAACTATCAATTTCAGCATTTTCAGCTATCAGTACTAGCATCTTTAGCGGCCAAATTCATCTTACAGCATTCACACTACAATTATCGCAGGCTGTGCTATATATTTAGTTCATAAATATGTTAAAAAGTTACGGTTTTAAAATTTTAAAAATCAATCTAGTACTGAGAGTTACAGCAGCAGTTAAACCTCGAATATGAACAAGAGTCTGTTGGTAAAAAGGTATAAAATTGATAAAAAACTTTCTCAGTTTGTCTTCCTGTTGTCTCTTTGCCTTGCATGTGATGGAAACAAAGACGTCCAATCACAGTCTAGCTCGCACCAGATTGGGTCAATTCCAGTTGGCTGAAAGTGAACCACAGCGAAGGATGTGTGTTGTTGCACTAAACACATAACCTTTTTTTTTCACAGCACTTGGCTGAATAAGTGATTATGACACATTTTTTGACACAATTCTACAATTCCAAAATCAAGTGCCCTTAAAATTTCCCAGAATTCTCAATGAAAAACCAATGTGCACCTATGCTCACTAGATTGGGGACTATAGACCACAATGCATTGCGTTTTAACAATTTTTTTCCCCCAAAAAAATATTTTTTCACCAAACCATCCACTTAAAACTTAAAGGATTCATAAATAGTCAGTATATAATACCAGTGCAGGAGAAAGTAGAAAATAAAGCAGAGACAGAAGTACAATCCAAAAGTAGAAAAAAAAAACAGTCGTAACATTGTATTTGACTGAATTATTGGCTTCACAATTTGTATTAAAGTGATCTTTGCTGGCTCACAGCTTTTAAGACATGAAATTATGGTATAAAATAAAACTATTCTATTTCTGGTCACTTTAAAGTCCCAATCCAGCTATATTTTTTTCGCCAAAATCAGAAAGCCTGTGTCGTTTTTTAAGACATATTTCTGCAGATGGGCAGTAGTTCATTAGAGTAAATTTGATTTTTCATTAGACACTTAAATAATTTTAAAGAAACCACCGATTTAACCGATTGTACAAGTGAATTATAGTTCAAGCGATTTCCTGTGCAGGTACGATAATGATTTATCTTTCCTCTGTTCTTCCTAAAAGTGAGATTCCCGATCCTCCTCAATGTGAGAAGGGCGATGGCGACCACTCGGATTCGCACAACGCCCTGGTTGAAAAACCCGCCATGGAGGCTGCTGTGGAGTCCACGGAGTCAACGGGAGGCGCTGTTGAGTCTGAGAAACGCCAGCTCTCCATCAAACGTGACAAGTTCAAGCAGGAGGGCAGCGTGGCAATTGAAATGTCTGCACAGCCTCTTCTGGAGCTCACACCCGTGACAGGTGACACCGTGATCCCCCCCCCCGTCTCTGCAGTGACACGGCTTTAAACTCTGGGATTGAAGGGCCTCTGTGTCAGCTGTCTTTTCTTGCTGAATTCCTCCTGTCTTTTTACATCCAATAAATCTGTTCCCTCTCACCCCTCTGCTTGGATTTTAGTGAACAGTAAAGATTTGGAAGCGTACCACTCCGAGCAGAATGATGGAGACGAGGAGACGGAGGAGGAGGAGCCTCCGTTGCCTCCCAAGCCTGTTGTTCCAGACAGCATGTTCATTTTTAAGGCTTCCAACCCGTAAGATGCAACGCTAATACTACAAAATCCCCGACTCTTTCACTGTCCTGCGTTGTTTGCAGCCACAGCTGGTTTGATGCTCTTTGTTTCTCCACAGAATCAGAAGGATTTGCCACTATGTGGTCAATCTGCGGTACTTCGAGATGACCATCCTCCTCGTGATCGTGGCCAGCAGCATCGCGCTGGCAGCTGAGGATCCCGTCTGCACCAGTTCAGACAGAAACAAGGTGGTTTCCAAGTGCCTGAAAGTCATTAAATGTTCAATTGAAAGCAGGATAGGGTTATGGCTGTGGGGAGAACTGACCTTCAAAATACAATATTCTGCACAAGGGGTGCTTGCTAAGGAGTTCCTCAGGGTTCTGCTGTTATTTAGGACATCATCCTGTTGTCTGTCTTTCTGGCACCTCCTCCATTTAATCTATTGGGACACACAAGACAGAATTGTCCCTCAACTTGAGTCTTTTTTCTATTTTGGTTATGCCTTCCTCAAGCTTTTAAGAGCTTAGAGGGCCACTAAGGTCACCTCAGAGTTATGAAAAGTCCTCAAAAGATCTAAGTTTCCTTAGTAGATGGGCATCCTTAAGTATTATTTTTTGGAATATAAATTAAATCAATTTAAACTTTAATTATAAAGTACTTTTCACACAACAGTAAGTGCGTTACAGACTTAAAACAATTCAAAATCAAATGATAAAACACACAGAATGCCCTCAAACTACCATCAACATGATGAAACATAAAATGACGTATGGATAAAATAAAATAAAAAAATAAACTTCGTTGATGCTGATGTAAAGAAATTATATTTCGCGGATTTGTCAAATCATTCCGGTCATGATCACAGAGATCGGATGTCCCAGAGACCAAAACAAACCCACTGTAATGACCCGTTCCATGGTCACTCTGTGGAGATTAAAATAAAAATTTTAAAATAGTTGAATATGTAAAAGTAAAACTAGAGCTTAATGATCAAATACACAAATAAGCAAACCAAAAAACATTAAAAAAAAGTCCAAATTATTAATGAAAAATGTAAATTTCCCAAATTGAAGAATGGAAACAAAATGCATGTGAAGGAGCAGATAAAAAAAAATCTTTCCTTTTAGGTTTAACTGCTCAACAGTACCACTTTATATGTAAAAATATGTTTTTCAAAATGTTTTTAACAGAATGTTGTCGCCAGAAACTGAAACTTTTTTTTTCCCTTCAAAACATTTATTTTTGTGTCTAATCTACCTGTACTTTAAACTAAATTAGACTCAGGAATTTTGATCAATTTAAAAGAGTTTCAAGAGTTCTTTTAATTAAGATTATTACATTTTTAGCCAAAATTCCGCCGCATTCTTTGATATAGATTCTGTAGAGTGGCAGTCGTTCATTACAAATTTGCCTCTGAATTGCGGATGGAGTAACCCCGCCCCCTTTCCCCTCCCCCCTTCTGAGAGTGTGGAGCAGGGAGCTTGTGGCCCGCCCAGCATATTTTCTACATCACAAATACACTCTTTTTCAAATGTTTTTTTTTTTTGTCTGGTCCTGATTCACAATATATAGAATAAAAAATACTTATCTTTATATATGTCCTCCATCATCAGAAAAACCCCACAAGAACTTGCCAAAAAAACAATTTTTATTGGTGTGGGTTTTTAAAACACAAAAAAAGAACATTTATCTAAAATTAAAGTGTGGCAAGAGTCTTCACCGAGATTCTACAAGGTTTAGTCTCTGGTTGACGCAACAAATGTGTAGTAGCACATTTGGTTCCATGCACATGCAAGGTGAGAATAAATGGCTCTGACTGGGAAATAGTTGTGCAGTTTGTTTTTCACAACTTTTTCCCTTTTCGCAGTGTCATGGAGCGTGTCACTGCTATGCAGAGAGGAAGGCGTTAGTGCATCGGGAACATTTCAAGCATATGAAGGACAAGTGATCTAAAGCACAAAAGAGAGAAAAAAAAACACGAAATGTGGAGATCTGAAACATAAAAATTTCTCCTGAACACAAAAACGACACAGGAATGTCTTCATATCAAAGAATTTTACTTTTTTTACCCAATAAGACAATTTCTTTGTTTTTATCCCATGCAGGTGTTGCGATATTTTGACTACGTCTTCACTGGAGTGTTCACCTTTGAAATGATCATAAAGGTAGGTGTTGGAAGCATTTTTCTTTGGGCAGGTAGTAAATTAGTCTCCCCCCCCCAAAAAAAAAGTAAGACTAAAAATGTTGCATTACCTGCGATGATGCTAGTGTGAATGCTTTTAGTCGCTGAAGATGTGGAGGCTTCTTGCTGAAAATGGTGATGCAACATACTTCTGCTGAAGGGGTGTGCTGAAAATGCTATTTGCAAAATGTTACATTTGCTAAATGACTTGAAATTTCATTATGAAAGAGCGGTGAAGTTGACCTAAATTTCTGAAAAATTGGTTGCAAAGTTGATTAAAAATCCTCAATACATGTCAACTTTGCAAACAATATTTACTGTGTTGCTTAAAAATGAGGTAAACTCCAAATAGCTCAAAAAACCTCAATAGATTCCAAATTAGCCAAAAAAGCTAGCGTATTATCTGAACTCCAAAATAGCCTAAAACTCCTCAGTTAACTAAATTAGTAAAAAAAAATGTTAGCCTGTTGCTAAAATAGAAGCTGAATTAACATAAAAAACCTCAGTAGATGCCAAATTAGCCTAAAAAGCTAACACATTGCTTTAATACTAGCTAAACTCCAAAATAGCCAAGATTTCCTTTGTGTACTAAATTAGTCAAAAACCTTAGCCTGATGCTAAATTATTAGCTACACTCCAAATTAGTATATAAAAAAAACTCAGTAGATGCCAAAGTAGCCAAAAATAACTAACACATTGCTTAAATATGAGCTAAACTCCAAAATAGCCTAGAATTCCTTTGTATACTAAATTATTCAAAAATGTTAGCTTGTTGCTAAAACATTAGAAAAACTCTAAATTAACATAAAAAACCTCAGTACATGCCAAAGTAGCCTGAAAAAGTAACACATTGCTATAATACTAGCTAAAAGCCGAAATAGCTTAGAATTCCTTTGTATACTAAATTAGTCAAAAACGTTAGCCTGTTGCTAAATTACTAGCTACACTCCAAATTTGTATAAAAAAACCTCAGTAGATGCCAAAGTAGCCAAAAAAGCTAACACATTGCTTTCATACTAGCTAAATGCCAAAATAGCTTAGAATTCCTTTGTATACTAAATTAGTCAAAAATGTTAGCCTGTTGCTAAAATACTAGCTACACTCCAAATTAGCATATAAACCTCAGCAGATGCCAAAGTAGCCAAAAAAAACTAACACATTTCTTAAAGATTAGCTAAACTCCAAAATAGCCTAGAACTCCTTTGTATATTAAATTAGTCAAAAATGTTAACCTGTTGCTAAAACATTAGCAAAACTCCAAATGAGCATATAAACCTCAGTACATGCCAAAGTAGCCTAAAAAGGTAACACATTGCTTTAATACTAGCTAAACGCCAAAACAGCTTAGAATTCCTTTGTATACTAAATTAGTCAAAAATGTTAGCCTGTTGCTAAAATACTAGCTACACTCTAAATTAACATAAATATCTCAGTAGATGCCAAAGTAGACAAAAAAGCTAACACATTTCTTAAAGATTAGCTAAACTGCAAAATAGCCTAGAACTCCTTTGTATATTAAATTAGTCAAAAATGTTAGCTTGTTGCTAAAACATTAGAAAAACTCCAAATTAACATAAAAAACCTCAGTACATGCCAAAGTAGCCTAAAAAAGTAACACATTGCTTTAATACTAGCTAAACGCCAAAATAGCTTAGAATTCCTTTGTATACTAAATTAGTCAAAAATGTTAGCTTGTTGCTAAAATACTAGCTACACTCCAAATTAGCATATAAACCTCAGCAGATGCCAAAGTAGACAAAAAAGCTAACAAATTGCTTAAAGATTAGCTAAACTCCAAAATAGCCTAGAACTCCTTTGTATATTAAATTAGTCAAAAATGTTAACCTGTTGCTAAAACATTAGCAAAACTCCAAATGAGCATATAAACCTCAGTAGATGCCAAAGTAGACAAAAAAGCTAACACATTTCTTAAAGATTAGCTAAACTGCAAAATAGCCTAGAACTCCTTTGTATATTAAATAAGTCAAAAATGTTAGCTTGTTGCTAAAACATTAGAAAAACTCCAAATTAACATAAAAAACCTCAGTACATGCCAAAGTAGCCTAAAAAAGTAACACATTGCTTTAATACTAGCTAAACGCCAAAATAGCTTAGAATTCCTTTGCATACTAAATTAGTCAAAAATGTTAGCCTGTTGCTAAAATACTAGCTACACTCCAAATTAGCATATAAACCTCAGCAGATGCCAAAGTAGACAAAAAAGCTAACAAATTGCTTAAAGATTAGCTAAACTCCAAAATAGCCTAGAACTCCTTTGTATATTAAATTAGTCAAAAATGTTAACCTGTTGCTAAAACATTAGCAAAACTCCAAATGAGCATATAAACCTCAGTAGATGCCAAAGTAGACAAAAAAGCTATCACTTGGGCAGTTGGAGGCTGACTCAATTCTCAGCCCAGATTTGAAAAATGTTAAAAAAAGAGAAAAAAAAAAGAAAAAAGAGGCTAGTCGGGCAAGACTAAGCGGTGGAGGTGTGGCTTGGATCTATGATTGACAGTTAGGTTAGCCTAATGTAATGTATGCTGGGGAAATTGAGGGATTTTCTGCCTCCCCCTTCGGGTAAGGTTGTTACTAATCTACTTTGAATTTAGAAATTTGAAGACTATCTCATTCATTTCCGATGGGGCATGTTTTTCTCAATATTTCAAAAAATATACAGTTTATAAAACCAAAATTACAAGCAGTAATTTGATACTAAGAATGTAACGTATGAAAAAGAGCAGGAGAATGAGCATTCACACAATAACATCAAAAATACATTGTAAACAGAGTTTGAGGTATATACCAGCATTTTTAATGGGTAAAAACACAATAAAAGATAGTACTATTACTTTTAAACAGCTCTAAACTGTTAAATTGTTTGCAGATGATAGACCAGGGTCTCATTCTGCACGATGGCTCCTATTTCCGAGACATGTGGAACATCCTGGACTTCATCGTAGTGGTGGGAGCTCTGATCGCCTTTGCTCTAACGTGAGTCAGTAAACAGTGCGGCATGCTCATGACTAACGGTTGACTCACTGCAGCTAAAAAGCGCCGTTACATCAACCCCTCCTCAAAACACTACAAGAGGAACAGATGGAAGATGAGGTTCCATAACTGATGCAAAAAGCTAATAACGTCTGCAAAGTTGACTAACCCTCTTGTGCACTGTGTTGTATGTAGATTTCTCTGTTGTAAGTATAGATGTGATCTTTTTTCTGTGTTGCGCAGAGTGTAACACTTTTTATGTCTCAATATTTTCTCTGTTGTTCCTGTGGATTTTCTCTCTGTTGGGGCTTCCAGGAATGTGATGGGGTTAAAAAAAAAAAAAAAAAAACCTACATGTAAACGCTCATATTTATCCATGCTTTGTTTTCTTGTCTTTCATTGGTTCTGTCTCGTACTCGACGGGTTTTTCATTTGCATGGACAGATCCCAGAAAGGAGTTTGGCTGGTGTCAGGGGAAGTCTGAAAGAAAGTTTGAGCCAAAACAAGTTATTTCAAGACTTTTTATTTGTTTTTATGCACCTGCGTTGCATAAAAAACATAAGTGACAAATTTACTTCATTATTCCTCAAAGCTCTTTGAGGTTTTTTGTCTTGAAAATATATTTATTTTTGTCTCCTGTAGATTTTCTGTTAATTAAACATCTTTAACCTGTGTTTACATTTTAGCCTAAAGACTAAACCCAATCATATTTAGGTCTATTTTCAAAATGTTCCCAGTGAACTTTTAATTATGATGATGTAGTTTTAAGTCTAAATTTAAAAAATAAATAAATGAATGAATAAATAAACGTTGTTTTCTAGGCAGTAGTTCATTAGAAGTTCACCTCTGACTTCTGGGCAGGGTCCTACTCCCCTTCCCATCACCCATTACTGAGAGCTCTCTGTTTACACAGCCACTCACACCCCCAACTTAATATTACAGGTGCAACAAAATCAGATTATTTTGCCAGATTTCAGCTCAAAAGGGGGAAAATGAAGAAGTACATGAATGTAGTCGTCTACAAGTGGATGAATCAGAATCTCCACAGTGATTTGAACAAAGAAATACTAATTTTTAATCTTAATTTTCTTTATTTATGTCCTTAATTGTTGGAAAAATTACACAAAAACTTGTTAAATTTACCAAATTTTCATCAGAGTGGGTCTTCAAAAGAAGAATTTAATAGAGGAGCTTTGTTCAATCACTTAATTTTTTTAATACCCTTTTTTTCTTCCAGACAAAACAAAATTCTTGTGACTGTTTCACAACTTTATAATTATATGACATAAAAACCCAAGAGATAAATTGGACACTGATGAAGCTTGAGGTTTTAAAACGTGTTAATGAGTTAGACATTTAGGTGTGAAGTGGCACCGTTTCAGGAAGATCAGTGCGCAGAAATCTAATTATAGGTTTTAAAAGAAGTAAACTGTGGATCATAAATAAATCATTTGTCTCCTAACATCTGCCAGGCTCCATGTGAACACTCTCAAGGTTAAGATTTGCACCTCATCATGTGATTCCATTAACACTTTGTTGACATTTTTATTTCACTTTGTTGCTCAACATTTTGAATTATAATTTCTAATTTCCTTTCCTGAGTTCCTTTTTTTATGGTCAACAGAAACAATAAAGGCAGAGACATCAAGACGATAAAGTCCCTCCGAGTTCTGAGAGTCCTACGACCTCTCAAAACCATCAAAGGACTTCCAAAACTCAAGGTGAAAAAGCAAAACGGTTTTTGGTCTGTTTTTATGCTGATGACTAACAGACTTACGTATATGTTTCTTTCTTAAAGGCGGTTTTCGACTGTGTGGTCACGTCTCTGAAGAACGTGTTCAACATCCTCATCGTGTATCAGCTCTTTATGTTCATCTTCGCTGTCATCGCAGTGCAGCTCTTCAAGGGGAAGTTCTTCTTTTGCACTGACAGCTCCGTGAACACAGAGAAGGAATGTCGGTACGCGTATTCACACGTCTGCTTGTATAAATGAGCGCTGTATATAGACGAAACATTTTCCACACACAAAAAAAATAATGTGCTTTAGTTATGTAATGAGTGAGTTAAATCTTTAACATTATGTCCTGGTCGCCCTCCAAAAACATTTTTGGTACATCTTGTAAAAGTTAAATGAAGTATGAGCAACTCATCATATATGAACGTATGGTGCGCATCACTTTTTGATGCTTTGGATGTCCCCAACTCTTCATTTTATGACGTGCTGGCTGCTCCCATTAAATCAGGGGTCCCAAACCTCCGGGCTACGAACCTGTACTAGTCCAAGGGCCACTTGGTACTGGGACAAAGACGCTTATCGGGGCTCCCCAACCCTCGAGATGCAAACCGGTACCCTAACCTGGAACCGGTATCCTAACCCTGAACCGGTTACAGCCAACACGTCAAAAAACGACGAGCTGGAGACACCCAAAATGTCAAAAAGTGACACAGAGGGCGCCAAAACCATACATCCATATTTGACAAGTGTGCAGCAAATACATACACAGGATGTGTCACTAGATCACTCATTTCTCAGCTATTTTAGGTATAAAAACTGGACACATTTGATTCGCTTACAGCACGTGTCAAGGCCCAATAATTGTATTTTGTGCTTTTTTTCTAACTTGTAGAATTTTGACAAAATATATTTTTATGGAGAGTAAAATATTGAAAGTTATTTAAGGTTTAAATTGATTGATCCTGGAATAATATCCCTGCCTTTTTACTATTCATAATTAAGTTAAAAAAAAATTAAAGTTTTTAAGTTTTCGATTCTGCTATCTTTTTGGACTATCTTGTTATTTACTAAGCTCTTTTAGGTTATTTTGGTTTTTAGCTAATATTTCAGCTACATGCTAGCTGCTTTAGCTAATTTAGACCTTTTTAAAATGTTTTTTTAGGCTGTTTTGGAGTTAGGCTCATATTTACATGATAGCTGCTTGGGCTAATTTTGGCTTTTTTTTTTGTTTTTGTTTTTTAGGCTATTTTGACGTTTAGTTATTTTTTTCAGCTACAAGTTTTTTTTTTTTTTTTAGTTTCTAGGCTAATTTGGCATTTAGCTAACATTTTATTTGGCTATCAGCTTCTGTGTTTTTAACAATTACCTTCAGTGTTTTCAGCTATCAGCTTCAGCATTTTTAGCTATCAATTTCAGCATCTTCAGCTATCAGCACTAGCATTATCACAGGTAATGCTATATATTTAGTTCATAACTATGTTTAAAAGTTATGGTTTTAAAGTTTTAAAAATGTAGTTTTAGAGTGTTCAGTAAATGTTTATCCTGTTCGGCCCACGACCTGAGGTGTGTTCTGGATTTTGGCCCTTTGTGCGATTGAGTTTGACACCCCTGACTTAAAGTGTCCCAGAGTCCATTTCCCGATAATCCGGAACAAATTTTCAGTCTGAATGCACCGGAGCAGACTCTGGCCCGGGACCAGAAACCGCTCTCTGACCCGTCTTTCAAGGTGGTCTCAGTTTGTTTTTCCGTCGGACTGAGATCCGGTTTTCTCTGAGTTTCTCCTCAGTCTGAATAGGCTCCATGCTTGGAGAGGAACAACTGGACTAAAACGGCCTCCACAGTTGGTCATTATGAGGTTTTCTGTATGCAGGCTCATTAAAACAACCTTTAATCAGATTCACATTGCTTCTCACTGTTTTCCTGTCTATATGTCACAGACACTCATCAGCGTACTGTCTAAAGGTGCATTCACACCCAACCCGTTTCACGCGGCAGAAGTGGCTAGCATCAATATTAAATCAATGGTACAGGCGCGCTCTGAGGCGAATTGAAGCCCCGCAGTGCAATTTGAGTACGATTTTTATTAAAAATTGGCATTTGACGTGTCGCTGCGTCAGCTCTGGGCAAGTGACGTTTTCAGCGACTTGATCAGCGGGTAGAATACTAATCCAAAGCGAGTGTTTTTGTCCAGATCTTTCATCTTTTCCATTTACCCGTTTGAGCTGCAAGTTCTCAGAGCATAAATGTCTGGTTGACAACAGTCAAACAAATGGTTTAAGACTCATCTGAACCAAATTAAGCAGACTCAATCCGGATCAGCTGTCTTTTTCAGTCCAAATACACCCTTACGTTTTCAGCTCTGACTGGGAGTTTTCTAAGCATCAGCTCTTTGGATCATCTCCCACTTCCACATCTGCTCACTGCCAGATTCAAACCACACTACTGCGTCCTGTCCCTATTTTCCCAGATCTAATTTATTTATATTTCAAATTTGTATATATTTTCTGTGATTAAGTGGTACTTCTGTACAGCCAGCGCTCCAGTGCTGATCCTTTGAGTTCTTTACAGCTGCAGCTTTGATCTGTGAACTAAAGGAAACGCTGACCTCCAGCCGGCTTTATTCTCCACAGAGGTTTCTACATTGACTACAGCAGAGACAAGAAGGAGGTCAAGAGGAGAGAGTGGAGGAGACACGAGTTTCACTACGACAACGTCTGCTGGGCCTTACTCACACTCTTTACTGTGTCCACCGGAGAAGGATGGCCTCAGTGAGTTCACTTTAATGTTTTTGTTTCTAAAACATATTTTTAATGCTGTTTTGAGACCCCAGAAAGACCAGACCGATGCATAAACCTCTAAAAAGTTTTTATTGTTTTATTACATTTTTTCTTTATTTACTTTTGAGTGAAGATTTCTCAAAAACTCTCCAAAATTTGCAAGCATCAAGTACCTGGTTACAAATAATTTTAGGCCAATGAACAACCCCTCCCCAAAAAATGATGACATCACAGTGAAGCTGTCAAAAAGTGACTGAAACCAAAATTTTTTATAGGGTTAAAAAAAAAAAAAAAATTAAATAACAAACCCAAAACACACGCATTGGGGATACTCAAAGGAAGTTTTGACTTTATTATGGGATGGCTACAGGATCTACAGCTTGCTAGCTATTGTGTAAAAGTGTAAAAATGTTGTGATTTTCCCATTTTCTTTCAAATCGGAAAAATGAAATGATTATGCCAATTTTTCTATTTTCCTGTTGTATTATTTCTTTCGGTTAGGGAGTGGGTGGTGGGAAAGGGATGGGGGTATTGTGGGCTGGTTTGGAGCAGGGGGCTTTATTTTAATTTTAATTTTTACCTGTTTTTATATTATGTATATTGTTTGCTTTTGATGTAAAGCACTTTGTGTTAATTTTTATATGAAAAGTGCTATATAAATAAAGATTGATTTGATTTGATGTGAGAAAACAGTCCCAAAATACCACCAGACGGTGACCTAAATACAAGTTCTTCAGCTGAATCGGCAGATTGCTTCGCTTGCAATTAGTAATTACAAATTAGTAATTACAAATAATTACCTGTAAATACTTGAAATTAGGAGACTGCAGTCATATTTTTTAAAAAGCTGCATGGTGGATGCACATATTTTGAGAAAACATTTTAGGGTGTCGGCCAATGGCGGCACAGGCACTTTTGGATGTCGCGCTGCGGCAGTCCAGGGACAAGCAGGTGGCATGAAAGCAACAGCGTGATAATTGACTAATAGGAGGGTTTCCAAGGTCCGCAAACTCTTCTGATGATTGACCGATTTCAGAATACCACTCCCTATTAGGGATTTTCATTTATTGATTAATTCCTTGAGTGTCATTATGATCTATTTGGGAAAATAGATCAAATGTTTGTAGATTTTCAGCAGTGTTGACATAGCAGCCTTCAAAAGTGGCATTTTCTTTTTGTTCGCATATTTTCCACCAGAATGTTGTAAAAATCTAATATATGAACCGTTTGGCCCAACTGAATGCACCGATATGATATAAATATACCAGGAATGTGGTTGTTGTTAATAAAAACCTAAAAAAAAATACTTTTTCCAAATTTTGTCTGCCCCAGCCGACCACAAAATAAAATGGTTGTTAGGGAGATAAAACCAACAGTAATGCTGACATTTTGGAAAAAAAAAATAAAAAATATATGATTTATAACTTTAAGCTTTGACCAGGGTGGCGGGGGTAAAGTGAGGGGTGTGTAGCGGCCGCTCAGCCAATGAGGTCGGGTCAAGAGGACCAATAACTCCCACGCCGATTTAACAGTCTTTGTATGTTTTGATTTATGAGATGAAATGGGCAGTGGAAGAAAAAAGCATCAAAATCTCTAGCCTAACTGCAGAAATACACAAAAAGACACATCGTCAGCTCTGTAGGCACTACAAAGAGAACGAGTGAGAGGAAAATTATGCAAAAATAAGCCCAAAATGATTAGTAAGTCATCTAAAAACCTGTTTAGAAGGATCGTGTGAGAATTTTGTTTCTGTTCCAGGGTCCTTCAGCACTCTACGGATGTCACAGAGGAGAACTTGGGGCCGAGTCGCGGGAACCGAATGGAGATGTCCATTTTCTACGTGGTTTACTTTGTGGTCTTCCCTTTCTTCTTCGTCAACATCTTCGTGGCTCTCATCATCATCACCTTCCAGGAGCAGGGGGACAAAATGATCCAGGAGTGTAGCCTGGAGAAAAACGAGGTGCGGAAAACGAGCAGAAACTCTCGCTGAGGTTTGGGATCGCCTGAGGCTCGGTCGGTTCACGTGTTTGAATTCTTGTCCCGTCAGAGGGCCTGCATCGACTTCGCCATCAGCGCCAAACCAATGACCCGATACATGCCGCAGAACAGACAAACCTTCCAGTATAGGTTGTGGCATTTCGTGGCGTCGCCTTCTTTTGAGTACACGGTCCTCGTCATGATCGCCCTCAACACCGTTGTCCTCATGATGAAGGTAAAGCTTGGAGTACAAATGGGATTTTTGCTGTGAAATGTTTTATTTATTTACCGTATTTTCCAGACTATAAGTCGCAGGAGCAGAAAAATGCATAATAAAGAAGAAAAAACATATATGTCACTCTGGAGGATAAGTCGCACTTTTAAGAGAAAAGTCCAACATGTATGAACTAATTCATCAAGTCCGACTCCGTATGCGATTCATGCGTCAAATTCTGATGCCTCTTTTGACGGGCGTCAAATTTAATTGTCAAAGCTTGTCGAAAAATGTGTTCATAAACTGGATGCTCCCATTGCGTGTGGAGAAGCATCTTTTAGCCTCAACGCTACATTATGGAGACTTTGACTGTATATTAAGGCGGCCACGATTAGTCGACAAATCGACGACTAATCGATTATTGAAATAGTCGACGACTAATTTAATATTCGATTAATCGCTACTTTATATTATATGGAGTCAGATTGTAGCAAAATTGAAAGTTATGATGGCATTATGATAGCTTTTTGGACTATTTTGCCATTTATCAAGGTTTTTTGGCCATTTTGAAGTTTAGCTAATTGCTAATATTTCAGCTACATGCTAACTATTTTGTCTAATTTAAGATTTTTTTTCAGTTTTTTAGGCTAAATTTTAGTTTAGCTAATATTTCAGCTACATGCTAGTTATTTTGGCTAATTTAAGATTTTTTCAGTTTTTTAGGCTAAATTTGAGTTTATCTAATAATTCAGCTACATGCTAGCTATTTATGCTAATTTAGTATTTTTTTTAGTTTCTTAGGCTAATTTGAAGTTTAGCTAATATGTTGGCTACATGCTAGTTAGTTTGGCTAATTTATGATTTTTTCAGTTTTTTTGGCTAAATTTGAGTTTAGCTAATATTTCAGCTACATGCTAGCTAATTAGGCTAATTTAGGATTTTTTCAGTGTTAAAGCTTATCATGGTTAAGATGTGTGCTTTACATCCAGTTTGCGCATGACCTGATTGGTCGACTAATCGGAGAAAATAATTGCTGATTAGTCGACTATTAAAATAATCGTTTGTGGCAGCACTATTGTATATCTAGTGTAAAATGCACAGAAGATACGGATGATGTTGGATTATTTTTGAGGGGCTCTACAAAAGCATTTATAATCACGTCTTCATGTCTGAGTTTTTCAGTTGAATGACGTGTTTCTTGTCTGTTTGTTTGATGGTTTGCTGTCCCGCATTAGTCCAAGGAGAGAAAAATAAAAACAATAAAAGTAATAATGGATGCAAATAAGAAAAACCTCACAAAGTTCATGAGGAGAACGATCAGATTCTCAGCCATGTTTGTTTTGGAAGGCACTTCTTCTGCGTTTCTGTCAGCAGCAAATACAGATACAAAAACCTACAGTGCCGTCTTGTGATTTTTAGTGGGAAACAACCGCTAAAAGGTTGTGGTAGGTGGAGTAGGTGTTCCAGACATGTCCCACTGGTCCCACTGGGACATGTCTGGATGCTAGACACGGTGGAGAGACGTGGGTACATGTACACAGGTGATTCTTTTATCTCTTTGGCCAAACATCAACAAAGTCAAATAACCAAAACTACCAAAAGAAAACAAATAAGCAAAGCTTGCAAACTAAGTCTACCAAGGTCCAACCCCAAACTAAAATAACAAAACCCAGCAGTGCAAGACTGCTGAGGACAAACGGGAAAAAAACAAAAAATAAATAAAATAAAAATGAAAAAGCAATTTTTAAAGTAAGGATAGCATTTATTTAATTTAGAGTAAGTTAAGTGTATAAATAGATGACTGAGGTTCACATAGATGATAAACTATGGAGGTTTTTACATCCCTGTTGATCTGAAGACGTCTTGTTTGCTCAACATTACCTCCAGAATGAACAGATTTTATATGCAAAGCAAAACTTCGGTAAAAAGTTTGATCTTTTATGAGTTAAAAGTTCATATTATCTTGCGCTGCACAGATGATCCTGTTTAGCACAGAGCGTCTTTTATTTTGACAAAAGTTGTTTGAGCTTCTGTTAAACATAAAAAAAAATAAAAAATTTGGGAGATTTTAGGTTCTTTTTATATTTTTGTTTTTGTTCATACCAAAAAATAGACATTCATATTTATTATATTTTTTTAATAAGGTCATTAATGCAAATTTCTTAAAGGCTAAAGTAAAAGTAAGCGGCTCCTTCTAGGTTTTGATCAGTCAAAAACGAGCCCAAATGGCTCTTTTACTGTTAAAGGTTGCCGACCCCTGGCTCAGAGGAGCGTGGTCGGGGAAGTCTGGCGACTGCTGCCCCCCCGCGACCTGGATGAGCAGCAGAAAATGGATGATTGTCTGAAGAAATCCCTTAAAAGCATTACTGAACCTGGTCTGGCTGACCTTTTGCTTTGTGTTTTCTCCAGTATCACTCAGCACCAACAGCTTACGACACTGTACTGAAACACCTAAACACGGCCTTCACCGTGCTCTTCTCCATGGAGTGCATCCTCAAGATCATGGCGTTCGGTTTTGTGGTAAGCGTCACAAAGAAGCACCTGAGTCTCATTTTTTTTAGGCTTTAGGTTTAGTTTGTCATTTGTAAGATTTACAAAAAATAATGTATAAAATACACAAACAACCAATAAAAGAGAATTCTTCAATACTCTTTTACTCTATTGGCTGAAGAGTACCTGATGTTTTGTTGTATCATTCTTGAGCAACAATGACAATAAAAGGATTCTGATTCTGGAAACGCCCCATTCTCTTAAAGTTTCAATTCTTTTCATCTTTTAAAATATTTTAAAAACATCCCCAAAAACATAGAAAGTAGTTGCATCAAACTTGTGGCTTTCCCAGTATGTTTTTTATGCATTTTTTATTCATTTGCTACTGTTTAACATTGATTTGAATATAAAAATATTTTTTAAAAAGCTTAATTTTCTTCACACAAACCCATAGAAAAATGCCACAACAAAAACACACAAAAAAAAACACATTTTCAAACCAGATTTACTTTGCTGATCATTTTTACAGACCAAATTAATGCAATCAAGTTAAAAAAAAGAAACAATCTTTTACAAATTAGTACAAGTAAATCAAATCATTTTACAAAAGTGTTTTGTAATCATTCATACATTTACGTTTTTTAAACAAAAAAAATATACATATAACTCGATTTTAATTCATAACTCAATTCATTCCATAATTTTACTCCAAAAACTGAAACACATCTCACTTTGGCATTGGTTCAAAATTTAACCTGTTCCAACTAAAAAAGACCTAACCCTTAAGGCAGTGGTTCCCAAACTGGGGGGCGCGCCCCCTAGGGGGGGCGCAGAGGTATTGCAGGGGGGGCGCGGCAAGGCTACGGCTTCCCAGGTTAATTACAATGCTAGCATAACAGCATGGACACGTTTGTGACAGCGCTCCCAACTTCTGCATCTCAGCTTGTTACGAAGCTGGGGGGGGGGGCGTGTGCATGTGAGGAGCAGCGCGCTCTGAGAGGAGCGAGAGAGAGAGAGAGAGAGAGCGAGAGAGCGTGCCGCAGAGAGAGCGCGTGCTGCGGAGACAGAGAAAAAGGAGAGAGAAAGGAAAGGGGCTGGGCGCGCGCGCACGTTAGCGTGCGGAGAGTTGTTCTCGAGTTTGTCTGCAAGTTAAAGTAATAAAAGTTCAGTTCCTCTACAATAGCTAAGTATTCGGCTTCGCATGCTCCAAAGAATCTGATGATCCAGAAAGCTCGGCTCGGCTCCGCCCACCACCACAGCGGGTCGTCATCATCTGCTGCGCTTTGCAGCCGTGTGATTGACATTTATCTTCCGCCTTATTTTATTGAAATAAAATATTGCTTTTGCCCAAAAACAACTGCAAATAAATGCCACATTCCTGATTTAATTTAATAAAATGTCAGGCTAAAATTTCAAGGACGTTTAAGTTTATCTAAGACGGAGTTTTATATTATGCTTTATATTACGTGGGCACAGCTGCACGGCAGGAGGGAGTCTGCGCTTGTTTGAAGCCGTTCTGCTTTGGATTTAGGAAGATAAAGGCATTATTTTTGATTACTGAAGTACCGCAATAAGCACCGAAAGGGAACCGAAACCGAAACCAAAGAACCGCGGTAGCACCGGAACCGCATCAGATCCCATCGGTGCCCAGCCCTATGTGAGATAGGTTTTTCTGCTGTGGCCTCGATCAAGACTAAATACAGATCAAAGCTGGACATTGAAAATGAACTAAGAGTAGTAGTCTCACAGCTGCAGCCCCGATTTGAGAAGATCTGCAGCATGAAGCAAGCCCACACCAGTCACTGAAAAGATGTGGACATTCAAGATGCGGTTTTTGCAGAGTTAAATGTTCAGGATTTGTTATTTTTTCTTCAGAGAGGTGGTAAACTTAAAGGCCACTTTCATGCAGGAATGAAGTACAAGAAGATGTGTTGAAAGCCATGAACACCATTACATTGTAAAATGTGATGATACATGATGCAGTGTCACTTTTAATAATTGTAAAGGTGATTTGTCTTTTTTTTAGTTTTGTTCAGGAAGACATTGCCGTTTTGTATGACTTACAATGTTAATTAAAGTCCAGTGGAATTTAGAAACAAAGGATTTGTATGTTTGTGTCTGTGTGTGTGGTGTGGGGGGGTGAGGGGGCTCGAAAATATTTTAATCTTCAAAAAGGGGGGCCCTGCAGAAAAAAGTTTGGGAACCACTGCCTTAAGGTAAAAATAAAGTACCCTATAACCAGTTTCTAATACTTTAACATAAAAAATGTTCTTAAATTTTCAACTTTTAGTCAAACAAAATAAAGAATTATTATTCTAATAGTTTTTTCTGTAATTTTACCAAAGATTCCATAATAGTTTTCCCTGCATTTCCCCAAATCTCTGCACAATATGAAAGATACGGAACAACTAATCAACATTAAACAAGATACAGACTCTTTTTGTTTCATTTTTAACAGAATAGAAACTTTATGTTTTACATAATCTAAATGAGATTTCCAAGACAATTTATTATCTTTACTTCTTTAATATATTGTATTTTTGTACCATTAAAATAGCATTTCCAACTTTGAAATGTCGTTTTTTTTTTCCTGCAGAATTACTTTCGAGACACGTGGAACATTTTTGATTTCATTACGGTTCTTGGAAGCATCACAGAAATAGTGGTGGATTTGCAGGTAAGACATGAGCTGGACGTCACTCACCGTGAAGGGGACAACAGGCAGGTTCTTTTTGTTTTTTCCTACAGTCCCACTCTGCAGACACAGCTTAAGTCATGTTGTGTTAAATTTTGCCATCTGTGGTCTACATCCTGGCTGCCACTCTCTCCTCTATCTGTGTCACCCTCTCTGTAACCACGCAGTCGGTGAACACCATCAATATGAGTTTCCTGAAGCTTTTCCGAACAGCTCGGTTGATCAAGCTGCTGAGGCAGGGCTACACCATCCGCATTCTGCTGTGGACCTTCGTGCAATCATTCAAGGTGTGACATTTCTACAACCGCTTTATTCTTTCCCAGCAGTTTGAAAGATGAGGACGTTACTCAAAGAGCAGCTTTGCTGTCTTTTCTCTGACAGGCTCTTCCTTATGTCTGCCTTCTAATCGCCATGCTTTTCTTCATATACGCCATCATTGGAATGCAGGTACAGATTTGAGATTACAACACAAACAAAAACTTTTACTTCATCAAAATAGGGAAGTTATTATGTCATAAATGTGACACTATGTAAAGTGTTTTTTTCTTTTTAATTTAGCTTAAAAACAGCTAATATTCTTTAAGATTACATTAAAAACAACCCCGTTTAGCTCACATTAGCTCAGTCAATATCATAGTAGTTTGTGTTAATTGTTAGCAAAGGTAATTTATTTTAGCATAATCTTTATTTTGCACTTTTAAAAAAATAGCATCTGCAAACTGGATCTACACAGCTAATAAATCTATAGAAAACTGCAAAAGCAGCCGTCCAAAAAATATATTTCATTAAATAAATTAAAAAAAACAGACTTTATTTACTTTTTCCCCCCCTAAATACAGCATAGAGTAGAGGATTAGGGTCATGGATAAAGAAAAATATCTGACTTTAATTCATCTTCTGTACATACATAATACACAGTGCTCTACAAAAATTATTTATCTAAATAGAAATAATTTTTAAAGAAGTTTCTGTGCAATTTCCAGCATATAAAGAAGATATTTCTATTCTCAGACATGCTAGAGAAAACAGAACAGGTAAGAAAAGAAGGCTTGGGCATGTTACTTAACCGTGTTAGATAAACTCAGTCGTCGTCCCAGTTTTAATTAAATTATCTGCTTTATGAAAAGATTTCTTCATCCAGATCAGACGTCTGCAACCTTTGATTCTGATTCATTTGGTCCAGTTTTTTTACCGAGTCTCGAAGTTTTGAAAAATACCCTTTATCTATGTTTTGGTAGCCATTTTTATTCATAGGAAGTATGTTTTAAATAATTATAACAACTGAATTGTTGTAATTTTGTTTGAATAACAATTTTAGCTTCTTCTACTTTTGACAGCAGCTCAAAAGCTACCTTCAAAATAAAATAAACCGTGTTAAATTAGAAAGAAATCAAACATGATAGTTCTAATTTTTAGAACATAAACATGATAACACTGGAGTAGAATCTAATTTTTTAATAAATCTATGTGTACCTTATTCTTATAGAATAATAAACTACTCTTACTATTATTTTTCTCTGTTATCTGACATGTTAAAATTCAAATATAAATGACAAAACTTGATTAAGTAAAGAAAATTGTTAGCTTTTTTTTTTGCATTTTCCTTTTTTTTTTTTTTATTTAATCTTCTGGATCATCAGTTTTTTATGGGAGAAGTTTTCATCCTCAGTGAATCCGGCCGTTTCTCTGCAGGTGTTTGGAAACATCAAGCTGAACGATGAGAGCCACATCAATCAGCACAACAATTTCAAAACCTTTTTCAGCGCACTGATGCTTCTCTTCAGGTAAGTCTCATTGGACCATAGCTTTTTTTTTTTTTTTTTGGAACGTGTGTTTGCGTGAAGCTACGATTAGTCGACTAATCGACGACTAATCAACTATCAAAATAGTCTACGACTAATTTAATAGTCGATTAGTCGTTACGTTACATTATGTCGAGTCAAAGTAAAGTTAAAATTTACAATAGCATTATGCTAGTTTTATGGATTATTTTGGCATTTATCAAGGTTTTTTAGGCTATTTTATTGTTTAGCTAATATTTCAGCTACATGCTAGCTACTTTGGCTAAGCTAGGCTTTTTTTTTTTTTTTTTCTTTCTTTTTTTTTTTTTTTTTAGTTTTTTAGGCCATTTTGGAATTAAGCTAATATTTCAGCTGCACGCTAGCTACTTTGGCCAATTTGGGTTTTTTCCTTTTTTTTTTTTTTTTTTTTTTTTTTGGCTAATTTTGAGTTTAGCTGACATTTCAGCTACATGCTAGCTGCTTGGCCAATTTGGTTTTTTTTCCTGCATTTTTTAGGGTAATTTGGAATGTAGCTAACATTTCAGCTACATGCTAGCTGTTTCGCTAATTTAGGCTTTTTTCAATTAGGCTAATTTGGCATTAAACTAATATTTTAGCTGGCTATCAGCTTAGCGTTTTCAGCTATTAGCTTTAGTGATTTAAGACATCAACTTTAGCGTTTTTAGCTATCAATTTCAGCATCTTTAGCCATCAGCACTAGCATCTTCAGTGGCAAAATTCAGCTTACAGCATTCCCTCTAGCATTATTGCAGGTAATGCTATATATCTAATTGTCAGTTAGTTAAAAGCAAACTGAAAAAATGTTTAAAATGATGTGTGTTTTACATCCAGTTTGTGCTTAAACCGATTAATCGACTAATTGGAAAAAATGATCAACTGAACACTATTTTAATAATCATTTGTGGCAGCACTAGTGTGAAGTTGGATGTGAGCTGGTGTGTTTCTTCTGTCCTTCATCTCCAGGAGTGCAACAGGGGAGTCCTGGCAGGAGATCATGCTCTCCTGTCTCTCCGGACAGGAATGTGAACCAGATCCCTCCATCGCTCCGCTCACCATGTCTCCGGACCACGAGGGCGGCTGTGGGACGGACTTCGCTTACTGCTACTTTGTCTCCTTTATCTTCTTCAGCTCTTTCCTGGTAAACAAAACCAGAATAAACTAGTTAAGCTACAGGTTTCGTATTGATCATATTGTGTGTTTTGTTTTTCAAGATGCTGAATCTTTTTGTGGCTGTGATTATGGATAACTTTGAGTACCTGACTCGGGACTCGTCTATCCTGGGCCCCCATCACCTGGATGAGTTTGTCCGAATCTGGGGGGAGTACGATCGGCTGGCCTGGTGAGCTTCAGACTTTTTCACATTTCAATTTTTTTTTTTTTCTGAGAGGATTAGTACTGACTTTGTCCAGCAGAGGGCAGCAAAGGAGCAAGAAAAAGTTGTTTTGTCTGTTTCTATCCATGTATTTCATGGTCTGTTCTCTTTACAGTGGGCGTATTCACTACACAGCCATGTACGAGATGCTGACTCATATGTCCCCTCCTCTGGGTTTGGGTAAAAAGTGTCCAGCTAAGATAGCCTACAAGGTAATAAAATCCTGTTTTCTGAAAACAAGAGGGTCTGATTTAAACCAGTCACTTCTCAATCCCATTGGCTGTTTACAATGATGTAGAAATTACACTAAAGTCTCATTAGTGCAGATTCCATGATAAAACATGCAGTTTTTAAAGTTTTTAGCTTCAAACAAGAGTTATGACATATAATTGTGATACTGCTTGGAAGAAATCCCTGAAAGTAGTTTAGTGGAGGTTTGCTTGGTTTTTAGACAGTTCTCGTATAGTTCTCACTTCTTCTTTGCTATGTTTTTTTTTAATGTACATATTTTTATTTTGTCCTTACACATTTTACCTTTCTTTGAAAAATAAAAACTATTTGATCTAATTTTTTTTTTTTTTTGCTGTAAAAATAATACAATTTTACTTCTTAGAATTTTGTTTTTTGGATAGTTTCAGGGGTTTTATTGAATTATTATGTAATATAATATATAAAACAATTCAGTTTTATACTTATTTTGATGTGCAATGTCTGGCTTTGTTTTTAACATTCGATTAGGATTTTATGTTCAGCACTTTGAGTAACACAAGTTGGAAAACTACTTCAATTTAATTTAATTTAATTTAATTTAATTTAATTTAATTTAATTTAATTTAATTTAATTTAATTCTATTCTATTCTATTCTATTCTTTTCTATTATAGTCTATTTTATTCTATTCTGTTCTTCTTTTAATTTAATTCTATTCTAGTCTATTCTATTCTACTCTTCTATTCTATTATATTATATTCTACTTTGTTTTATTTTATCTCAACAAATACTGTATTTGATTAAAAAAAGCTGCAGTACTAAAATTATAAATATTAAGCATTGCCACAAAAAGCAGTTTTAAAGATAAATTACCAGAGCAAATCATAAGAATACGGAACAAAAGGTTAATAAAATAATAAAATAATACAGTAGCCCATCCTGTAAAAAGTTAACATTACAGTAACTAAATTACTTTACTTTAATTTTGTTACAAAATATAATTAATAAACCTAAAAACTGAATATTTAGCATTGATTATGTTTAAAACTTAAAACAAAAAAGGATATTTTTGCTAATTCAATGTGTTGTATCTGTTAAAACCTGAGTTACAGCTTTTGTTTCAGGCACTTTTGGTGTAGATTTAGAAAAATCCAGAGAGCAGTTTTTCAATTCAATTGTATTTGAGGCAAAATTCTTTGTGATTTTGGGCTATATAAATAAAATTGAATTGAATTGAATATTTATTACAAAACACAGTTGTCTCAATGGGTTTCACACCAGTAGTTGTTCAAAAACATAAAATAAGTCATAAGATATAAACAATAGCTGGTTGCTAAGCTAAACAGACATCTCGACCAGAAGTAGATGCTTGTAGTGTTTACCCTCCCTGCCTCCAGTGACTGCCCCAGGGCAGCTGTGGCTCCATCTTTAGCTTACCATCACCAAGTATGAATGAATAATGGATACACAGTGAAAGCGCTTTGAGCACCTGGAACAGAGCAGGAAAATCCAATCCATTATTTAATCATTTTAAAATCCCTATTAACTTGTTGTTTAATACATTAATAGAATGTTTTACTAATTAAATGTTCCATTTAAATGTAGTTTTAATCCTAAACACATAAAAAAGAACAATAATCTGTTTATTATTGGAGAGCAGTGAGGATTGAGGAGTTTGTTTTTTAAGATTTTCTCAAATGATCTGTTGTGGTGAGAACAATCAAAATAAAATTTTTATTTCAAATTATTTATAAATTGTTACTAAATTATTAGAAGGTTGCAGATCAGACAATTAATCATGAACGTATCAGACTTTTAGCACAAGCTCTGTCTTTATTGGCTCCAATAAGGAACCGTTCCTCCAGTGGTTGATCGTTTAAAAGTTTGTCATCATTTCCTTCCTGCTGCTCGTCTCTTTCAGCGGCTGGTGTTGATGAACATGCCCGTGGACGAGGACATGAGCGTTCACTTCACCTCCACTCTGATGTCGCTCATCCGCACGGCTCTGGACATTAAAATAGCTAGAGGTCATGCGCGTATATTTTCTTTTTTTCTTTTATGACACTGCATGGATTTCCAATTAATTCACATATTTTTACAGTCAACTGGGGCATTTGAAGGGGATAGGGGTGTCCAAAGTTGTTTCTCTTTTCTTACTTTTGACTGTATATCCCTGACAGCAATCCTCGTCGCGCTGTGCCATGCTAAAGTGTAGGGCTGCCACAATTAGTCGACTAATCAACGACTAATCGACTATAAAAAATGGTCGACGACCAATTTAATTGTCGATTAGTTGTTATTTTATATTATATGGAGTCGGAGTGTAGTAAAGTTGAAAGTTATAATGGCATTATGCTAGCTTGTTGAGTTTAGCTAATATTTCAGCTACATGCTAGCTGTTTTGGCTAATTTAAGATTTTTCAGTTTTTCAGGCTAATTTGACATTTAACTAATATTTTAAATACATGCTAGCTGTTTTGGCTAATTTAGGATTTTTTTTTTCCAGTTTTTTAGGCTTATTTGACATTTAACTAATATTTTAGCTACATGCTAGATTTTTTGGCTAATTTTGGATTTTTTCAGTTTTTTCAGCTATTTTCACATTTAACCAATATTTTAGCTACACGCTAGCTATTCTGGCTAATTTAGGATTTTTTTTTTCAATGTTTGAGTCTATTTTGAAGTTTAGCTCATTTTTAAACTACATGCTAGCTCCTATGGCTAGTTTAGGATTTTTTCAGTTTTTTATGCTAATTTGACATTAACTAATATTTTAGCAACACGCTAGCTATTTTGGCTAATTTTAGATTTTTTAAAAATGTTTTAGACTATTTTGGAGTTTAGCTAATATTTAAACTACATTCTAGCTGTTATGGCTAATTTAGGATTTTTTTTTTCAGTTTTTTAGGCTAATTTGACATTTAACTAATATTTTAAATACATGCTAGCTGTTTTGGCTAATTTAGGATTTTTTTTTCAGTTTTTTAGGCTAATTTGACATTTAACTAATATTTTAGCTACATGCTAGATTTTTTGGCTAATTTAGGATTTTTTCAGTTTTTTCAGCTATTTTCACATTTAACCAATATTTTAGCTACACGCTAGCTATTCTGGCTAATTTAGGATTTTTTTTTCAATGTTTTAGTCTATTTTGAAGTTTAGCTAATATTTAAACTACATGCTAGCTCCTATGGCTAATTTAGGATTTTTTCAGTTTTTTTTTGGCTAATTTGACATTAACTAATATTTTAGCAACACTCTAGCTATTTTGGCTAATTTTAGATTTTTTTTTAAATGTTTTAGACTATTTTGGAGTTTAGCTAATATTTAAACTACATGCTAGCTGTTATGGCTAATTTAGGATTTTTTCAGCTTTTTAGGCTATTTTGACATTTAACTGATATTTTGGCTAGTTTAGGATTTTTTAAAGTTTTTTAGGCTAATTTGACATTTAACTAATATTTTGGCTGTCTATCAGCACTAGCATCTTCAGCAGCCAAACTAAGCTCACAGAATTCACACAAGCATTATTGCAGGTAAAACTATATATCTAGTTTTTCGTTAGTTTAAAGCTAACGATGGGCAACATTGGAAATGTAGTTATTTCAGAGTTGAAATTGAGTTTGATTTGGTCTTAAAGACACATTGAGTTCTCACTCTGTGATGCTGGTTTCAGGAGGTGAGGACCGCATTGCCTTGGATGCGGAGCTGCAGAAGGAGATCAGCATCATTTGGCCGTATCTGCCCCAGAAGACCTTGGATCTTTTGGTACCTATCAACAAAGGTCTGGCTCAAACTGATGAAAATTGTGCTGCTCAAAAGCAAAAAAACAAGAAGCAGAGGCTTAATGTAGCGTGTCTCACAGATACTGACATGACGGTGGGGAAGATCTATGCTTCAATGATGATAATGGATTACTTCAAACAGAACAAAGCCAAGAAACTCAGGCAGCAGCTGGAAGCTCAGGTCAGCTCAGCGTGTAGAGGCTTTTTTTTAAAGGAATTTAATCCTTTTTTTGCAAAAAAAATCAATCTTGTGTGTTGATGAAACCTGTTTCAGAAGAGTAATTTGATGTTTAAGCGTCTGGACGCCTCCACGCTCCCAGAGGACGTTCTGTCCAACACCCAGCCGCTGCCACTGATGGCCCACAGTGCTGGCTCGGCCCTGTGAGTCTGCAGATGTCTGCACATTTGTTTCTGTGCACTCAGCCCTCGCTCGGGTTTGCTCAGTGCTTTTTTTCATCCTCCCCTCACAGGACGAGAGGCGGTTTCGTGGCTCTGAGCCCCATTTCACCTCAGGAGCTGTTCCTGCAGCCCATCAGCTCCGAAACGGACGCCAACCAGCAGGTGAGACGAGACGTCAAACACGATTCAAATCATTCATGTCAACATTTTTACTTTTTACATACAGTGGAGGAAAAAAGTATTTGATCCTTTGAGGATTTTGTAGATTTGCCCACCTTAAAAGAAACAGTTGAGAGATCTTGAGAGATAATAAAATGAAGAAGTTGTCTTTTAAAACATGAAATAAATTAATTTGCATTTCGTTTAATTGAAATAAGTATTTGATCCCCTAGTAACATTAACAGAAATTCCCTCCCTAACCGCTAACTACTAAAAAACTATATAGTCCTCTGGATTTTAAAGGTAATTTGGACACAATCCGATTAATCTTTAATTTTTCTAAACACCAGAGTTGTCGTCACCGATTTCACAAAGTGAAAATCAAATAAATCAAACATTTCACACCGTTTATTTATAACTCCTCTCTTTTCTGATGGTGAAAATGTGAATGGTTTATTCAAAAATTACATTTAAACACGTTTTTTTTGTTCAAAATTGTTCGACCGCAATGCATTGTGGTCTATATTCGCTGATCTAGTGAGCATCGATGGTCGCTAGCTTTTCACAAAGACTTCTGGGAAATTTCTGGTGTACACTTTGATTTAATTTATTTTGGTTAAGTTTATGACTGAGGTGAACATAGAGGATAATCTGTAATGTTTTTTAAATCCTTGCTGACATTATTAGACCTCGTTTGCTCTGCACTTCCTCCAGAATACTCAGATTACAAATATTAGGCAAAACTTTGGTAAAAACTCTGATTGGTGAGTTTATTTTATGACTTTTAAGTACATTTCATTTTACGCTACATAACAATGATTACTAGCTATTCAAACGGGAGTGGCTAAAATATATATGTATTTTTTCTACTTTATCATTAACCAATCATGTTTATGCTCCAGTTCGCAGCAGTAGTAAGTAGGACAAAAGGATGACGGCTCACTAAAGTAAACCTAAAGTAAAATAGAGAAAATGTCATTTTTGTGTCAAGTTGTTTAGGAATACGTGTTCCTGTTTGGGACAGGAAGTCTTTTATTTTGAAAGAAAGCTTCTGTTAAAAGTACACTTTGAAAAAAATCCAGTTCATCTTAATATTTATGTATTTATTCGTGTACAAAAATAAACATAATTAATATTTATTATAAGAAACAGTAATGTAAAGATATAAAGTAATGTCAGATTTTCCTAATAGGGTAAAAAAAAAAAAAAAAAAAGATGCTTTTAAACAGGCCCAAATGGATCTTTTACTGGCAAAGCCCTGAAATGAACCTACCATTAGGATGGGAAACTCTTAATTCAAATACTTTTTTCTTCCTTTGTACAACTTTTAAAAAAAAAGCTAAATAAGGCATGATGATTGAGGTCAAATATAAATGTGTTGGGAATGTTTCAGCCTTTAACCCCACAGGCATGTCGTAAATATGTTTTGACTGGTTCTGTTCCTGCAGTCCCGTGCAGAGAACTGCATCTCTGCCGTCTGTGCTCGCGTCTTTTAGTCCCGCGGAGACTGAAAATCAAATCTGTGCTGCTGCTGCTGCTGCTGCTGTTTTGTTGCTGTCTGGTTTTTACTGCCTGCCAAAAAAACTGAACCGCATTGATTAAACCTGAAGTTCTTCAGTGTTAGTGTGATGCCAAACGCATCAGGCCCCTTTGGACAGATCCGGAATCTTGTTCGTGCATGACTCCAGAATGAGAGAAAATCTGCATCTTTTCCTGTAGGTTGTTGTGGATGATGTCTACTTTAAGTCAGTTCTGTTGGTTATTCAATGATCTGTTCATTGCTGGAATGGCTTCTGATTGAAATGGCTGTACTGGACGGCCCCCGGTCATGTTTTCCCTCCTCTCGCCTGAACCGGACCTGCGGACGGGGAGCCTGATGAGTTCTGTCTTTCCTTGCCCTTGCTCTTTTGTTTCTGTACTCACTTAGGTGGGAGATTGCAAGTGGGGGATAGAGCTTCCTCTTGGGAGGGGTCTGTGTGTGCGGGCCTCTTCCATGCCCCGCCTGGCTGTAGAGTTGCAGGTACAGATATCCTCCGTGACCCGGCTGCTGAGACGGATCGTGGGGACGCCGGTCGCTGCATGGGCTCTGAAGCAGAAGCGACCTATTATCCGGAATGCACTCTTAGAGGTTCTGTTGTTGGGAATGCTATATCGGAAGCGGTTCAGGGAATACGACTAACATGGTTTGATCCTTGAGTTCTGGAGAATTTGCTTGTCATGTTTATTTTTTTTGATTCCCTGCACTTAAGCATCAATAAAAGCATGAAAATTTTCATATTTTTCTTTAACCCCTTAATGCCTGTCGTCGCAAATATGCAACAAACCATTTTGACACCAAAATTACCTAAATATAGCCAAATCAAAAACACACAAGTGATTTTTTTTCTTCATAGCTGGAAATAAAAGCAGGTGTTAATGGGTTAAAATTTTACACGTAAATAACGTATTATCTTATGTATCCTGTGCTTTTATGTTTGTGTTTTCAAACGTGAAGCAGGCCGAGGCTGCAAGCGGCTCCATGAAGCGTTCGGTGTCCACTGTCGCAGATGAACGCCTAAATGGACTCTGGGAGGAGGAAAAGAGT
Source organism: Oryzias javanicus (assembly GCA_003999625.1). Taxonomy (NCBI): domain Eukaryota; kingdom Metazoa; phylum Chordata; class Actinopteri; order Beloniformes; family Adrianichthyidae; genus Oryzias; species Oryzias javanicus. The sequence goes on along the minus strand of CM012453.1, from coordinate 30,711,555 downwards.
CCGGAAAGAGTGTACCGGCCTCGCCATAAAAGCTACAAGGCAGCTGGTTGGTGCTGTTGTTTACTCCCACAGAAAATAACATTTATCTCTATTAAAACATGACTAACGGTTCCCTAAAATGTGTTAATTACAAGTTTGGATGAGACATAATTCACACCAGTGGTATTTTAATTATGATTATGTTGTCTTTAGCCAAACATAGTTTCTGCAGGAGTTCATTAGTAATCTCTGATTTTTTTTTAAAGATAAAAGCTGAAGAAAAAAAAAAAAGAAACTGGCTCTGAGTTGTGGGCGGGACCCTTGGATCTAGGCCCGCCCATGCTTCCCAACATTTTTTTTGTTTACCCGCTCTCCTGCTAGCTTTCAACCTCTCACACCCCACGGAAATGGAAAACAATACAGAAGCGACACATGGGCTGAAAATAAGGCCATAAAGATTCACAACCTCTACTAAATAGATTCACACATAAATCAAGTTTAATTGTACCGCAAAATAAATCAACCCAAAAAATTTTTAGGTTTCCACATGTGTAAAAAGGCATCTTCATCAAAAATAAAAAAAAGATTTTGATTTGTGAAATAATTTTGATGTTTTCTTTCAAGCATTTTTTTTTTTTTTTTTGCAGATAAGAAGTAAAAAGAAAAAAACTGTACGAACTCCTGAAGTTGCGTTTTAAAATGATGTCCCTGTCTTTATATGTGTTTTGTGATTAGAGCGGCACAAATCAAACTGTTCAATCGAAGAGCAGGAGGCTTCCTTCTGTTCCAACTCAAACTTTAAGGTGGATTTCAGTGTTAATGTGACTGAAAAGAATATAGACGGTATTAGCTGTGAAGAATAGTTGCATAGGAAGACCCTTAAACACATTTAAAAAATGATTTTTGATTCTTGAAAACAATTTTTTTTCTTTAAATGTTCCCAATGGGTTTTTAATTAGGAGTGTAAAGTTTTTAACAAAAAATCAACATCTTAAATGTCTTAAAAAGCTTTTTTTCCTGTTGATCTGAAGCCTTAGTTTACAAAAATCTCTTTAAAAAAAAGTGTAAATCCTGAAAAAATACATTTTCTTTTTTTTTCTTTTTCAAAAAAGTATTTTAAAAAATCTGCAATTTTGTTTTTTGCAAATTTGTTTTTGGCATCTGCAAAAACCATGCTGGAAAAAAACAAAATTTTCAATTTATTCTTTAAGGATTTCCGTGTACAAAATACTGTCAACATTCCTCTCGGTCGTGTAAACGCTGAAATCCACCTTAAATTTTGAGGCAGGAAGTCACCCGCTCTTTGTTTGGACAGTTAAATTTGTGACTATCCAATCATAAAGACGGACACAATTCTCAACCAAGGAGCTCACATGCATTTTTCTCCTTCACATCTGCAAAAAAGAAAAGCTAAAAAAAAAAACTTAGAAACGATCTTCTTGGCCTTATTTTGAGTCCATAGATGTCCAGCTGTATAGTTTTCAGCCGGACGAGGAAAAACAGAGACTCACATGATCTAGTGTAAAGGGTGGGGCCCGGGGGCCAAATGTGGCTCATAAAACTAATCAATCTGGCCCCCAAATTGAAATAAATCTCATTGATAATCCTTAATGTTTTATTTTCCCTGTGATTTCGGTGTCTCCCCATATTCACACTACTAATTCTATGCACTGACTTTTGTTTAGATCCAGAAAGTTGTTTTAGATTAATATGATTCTGGAAGATTTTGTTGTTTTCCTGACATTCATGTGTGTTTTCCCAGTCGGACAATCATTTTTCTGACCGTCCCAACATCACATGAATGCAGCATTTTTCTACGTTTTTCATTTTCCCTGAAAGACATCAACCCAACAAGAACAAAAATCACAATTTTGAAATAAAAATTCCAGAATATTTCGTTTAAATATTAATTTTCAATCCAAACTAAAGCATGTTTGTGTCCAGATTCTGTATTATTTCCTTCTTTTATGAGGCAGATTACCAACACACATCTGCTCATGCTCCGCCCCTTTTTGCCCCATTAGTCACAAAGTTTGCATCGGAATGGAGCTACAGGCTTTATTTTCATCTGAAATATTCTGAAATGCAATTTTAATCTACATTTTCTACTTATATGTCCTCCACTGTAAGCAAAAGACCACAGGAACATGTTAAAAACGTAATTTTCATTGGACTGGATCTTTAAATTGTTAGAAACTTGTCAACACGCACTAGAAACTTCTGTTTGTTAGTCTGGAATTTCCACATATTCTTCATTATTTTGAGGAATAACGATGCGGATTAACTTTTTTTATTTGATGCTGTCCTCTAGTTTCTCGATCTGAACGCGGACGCTCCAAGGAGCGCTGCCACCTCCTGTCTCCAGACCCGTCTCGCTGCAACTCCGAGGAGAGAAGCTTGCAGCCGTCCCGATCCTCCAGCCCAGAGAGGACCAACTTCCAGGATAAACAGGTTGGTGGGATTTAACTCACAAATCTGGAAGCGAAGAGTTTAATGATCAGAGATGGTGGGTTGGAGCTTTGATTTGATGGGGGAATGTCTTCTTTCTTTCAGGGGAACAGCTCGGACAGCCCGGTCCCTTCCACGTCAGAGTCCAGCACACCCAGCGGCCGGCGACCAATGTCCCAGACCCCAACCGGCTCGCGCCCTCACATCTCCTACTCCCCGCTCGTGTGCCGCACAAACACCTCAGTGGGGGAAGACGAGGACGAACGGGGCAGCCCGGAGAGCACGAGGCGGGGTAAGCCCCCGGCAGAGAGGCGGAGAGAGCCCGGCCAGCACGGGTCCCCGCCACGGCGCTACCCCTCGGAGCCTTTCCTGACCTCACAGGAGGACGACCACAGCCCGGACCCCACAGGTCCCATGGAGACACTGACCTTTGAGGCGGCGGTGGCCTGCAGTTTGGGACGCTCAAACACCATCAGCACGGCCCGGCCGCGCTGGCGGTCCGGCTGGCAGGTCCCCAACGGACACTTTAGGAAGCGTCTGGTGCAGACGGCCTCGGCCGCGGGCTGCGACCCTCTCAGCGACACAGAGGAGGACGACAGGTGCTAGGGACGGGAGACCTTCCAGACAAGAGCCAATCTGCAACCGTGTCCAGATTAAAGCCGAATTTGACTTTTTTTTTTTGTGCATTTTTAATAAAACACAAAGCAATGACGACCAACAGTTCCTGAAACTGTAGATGCCGATTCACACAGAACTCTGACAATCAATATAATCAATTTCCTGATTCAAACTTGATTTTAAACTGTGATAATAATTGTCTACTAGTTGCCGGATGCAGATCAAATGAAAAATCTACATTATGCCATTTGTGTTTTGGAGGATGTTTTCAAATGAGTCATACCGCTTTAAGAACTATCAATCTGTGAGGTGTGTTAATATGTAACTACATTTTCTTAAAAAATAGTTGCTTTTTGTAAATAGACTGGAATCGTCTCGGCAACGCCGTTCATTCAAACTCGATCAACGCAACAAGCCATCAGGACAAGGAAATCTGAACTTTTAGCCAGACAATGTCAACACTTTATGATGCTGGATTTTTCTACCGCGTGAATGAACGGTTGGGGAACAGATTGATCTTTTTTGACACAAAAGGTTGTGAGATCTGGATTTAGCTATAGAATAATAAAGTAAAGATGCTAACTTGTATTACATTTTTCACCAAATCTCAGACCTATACAAAAATTAAACCAGATTAATAGACTCATTCCAGTTCAAAAACATCATTTAATTTTCTGAATTGCAATATTTTTTTTCAGTTTATCCAAAATTGATTTTTTTCCCATTAATCATAAATATTGTATGAACTGTTGTGACTGTAGAAACACTGCAGGCCTGCTATGACATATTTTGCTTCAAAAATCCTCTTTACTGTATGATTTGCTAATAATGTACAGAGAAAATATGCTGTTTGTAACTTTTTTTTCTTTTTTTTTTTTTTTGGCTTTGAAAAAAAAAAAAAACCTAAATTAGCTGATGAGCTTGAGGGGCAAAGAGACTCTTATAAAAATAGAAATAAGTTTTGTTTGTTTTACTTGCCTAACGTATTAGGCCAAATCTGTGAACTTCACTTAACCAAAAACACGAACATTTGTATCATAAATTTCAGGAATGCAACTACTTTGTGGATCTCCATGTGTACATTAACTGTACATACAAATAAAGGTGTCCTCAAATTGTCATTTTTGCGAATCCTGTTGTTATTCTGTAAACAACAACAAAACATATAAATAGGCTGGTTGACTGAAGCAAACTTTATTTTTGGAATTAAATTTTAAAAACGGATGGATGGATGGATGGATGGATGGATGGATGGATGGATGGATGGATGGATGGATGGATGGATGGATGGACTGCCTTTAACTACCCAAAAAAAGCTAGTTTACTTTGCTTCTTATTGTCTTGGTATGGAACCCCTAAAGTGACATCAAGTTAAAAAAAAAAAAACAAAATGAAGTATTTTTTTTTTCTAAAAGTAGTTAGAAAATACTTTATTTTTCTATAAATTAAATTAAAGATTTTTTTGTTGTTAGTAACTGATGCACACCAGTTACTTTCTGGTCTGCAACAGTTTTTTTTTTTACTAAAAAAGTTGTCCCATAGCGTTTAAAAGGGGGCAGAAAATGTGGGCCCCGAATGGTTTTGTCCACTGTTTCTGTAGTGGCCCCTCCTGTGTTTACCCCATTGGCTTAAGTGGGCACTCAATTGGTAGCATTGCTACGTTGGCCAGCTGCTCTGTGGACAGCGGGTCTGCTCGCCACAGCGGAGCTCGCTAGCTTGATGCAAATTAGCTTGTTAGCATGCCACAGTAGAGCTTACAAGCTTGAAACAGATGAGATTGCTAGCATGGTACAGTGGAGCTTGCTAACTGTCTACTTGGCCCTCGCCAGCTCAATAAAACGGAGCTCGCTACAGTGGACGCTCACTATTTTGCTACATCGAAGTTTGCTAGCTATACTGCTGGCTAACGTAGCAAGCCTACCCACTGAGTGCCCACTTAAGCCAATGTGGGAGCACAAGTGGGGTCACAACAGAAACTGCAATCAAACCCAACCTGGACTTACATTTTCTGCTCACTTTTAAAGCATTTGGAGCCCACTTTGCCTTGCTGGCTGGGACCTTGTGTCAAATAAGATCTTCCCGCTGCAGCAAAATTACATTAATATATAATGTAAGAACCATAAACAATAGTAATTTAAAATTTAGTTAAGTCCAATAAATAAATTAATATTTAGGAAATATAGTGTATATTTAGTAATAAAATTAAGAGTTTCAAGAAGTCAACAATGGATTTTTTCATTTGGTGCACCTTTATTCTTTGTCTCCTTTTACTATTGATTATTAACACTAATTTACAATCCAAATTTAAAAAATCAGTGTGCTTTAGGCTTATTCTAGAATAATTCCCTCTGAAAATAGATTTTACCATCATTTTTCAAATTTACTCTTATGTTATATATTTAAAATAATAAAAGGCAAGGATTTATTAGCAAAAAAAAAATTTAAACTATAAGAAAAATAGTTTGCCTTTTTCTCAGGTATATTCGACTCCAAGTCTAGACAGACATGCCCCTTCAAAGCGTTTACCAGGACTGTTCCACTTCCTGCCAGGTGGTGGTGCTATTATGCCGCCAAGCAGGTAAACAAACCCCAGTTACGAACACGAGAAGAAGAAGAAAGAGATGCTAGCTAGGAAGCAAATTGTTTGTCACTCACGAAGTTCAAATTCTATGGTGTTCTTTAGATTTTTCGGTTCAGTTTAACTTTCTGACTGATACTTTACGCTTACAGCGTGTATAAAATTTAAAGTTTTTCAAATGAACGGGCTTTGTATATCGAAGAAGTCGCCCGACTGCTTATTAAAACAAAGTAGTTAGCCGGGGTGCTAACAGATGTTAGCAAGAGGAGTTCTTTGTTTTATTTTTCAGGTGGAGAGCTGCGTGACCATGACGCGAAACTAGTGCAGACACTCTCGTGAACATTTTTACTGCGTTTCATATTTTAATAAAACTGTGTCAGTGGCGTATTTTGCCGATAAAGTTGGGCTAAACTAACATTAGCAAACGAGAGCAACTTCTTTAGCTGCAGTTTTGGGTCTGCTTTGCTACATCTGTCGAGGAAAGGACAGTGTAGGTGTGTAGATATGGGCAACTGTCTGAAGTCTCCCACGTCGGATGATATTTCTCTGCTGCACGATTCCCAGTCCGACCGGGCGAGCTTCGGTGACGGCATGGATCCGGACCTGGAGCCCCCTCCACCTTACCAGGTGAAAGACTGCTGACGCATTTCAAAAGAAAAGTTTGCAAAGTGTTTGTGCGCAAAGACTGTACCTGCACTTCTCATGCACTTATTTATTGTTTGTGCCAGTTTACAAATAAAATGAAAAATAATGCACTGTATCATTCACTCTTCTTTTAAGCTTTAAACAAATAGGAACAGGAGACCCATTTTAGTCTTTATCTATCTGTATTAATCTTGATTAAACTCCCAAATAAATATTTGTTTAATATTCTGTTTTAAATTTTTTTTATTTTATGTAATTGTGTTAGTGATTTGTTTGAATGTTATGTCTGTCTTGATGTTGTGCAAGGATCTTGATCTTTAAACTTCTATTTTTCTCTAATGAAAACTATCAACTGAATAAAATTAGGCCGAATTTTTTTTTTTATGTAAACAAAAAGATTTTCAAATTAATCAAATTCCCCAATTATAGTAATTGTGCCTTTGCAACTATATTATTAGAATTCTTATGTCTTGAGGGTGTTGTCCCCCAAACTTCACAACAATAACTAGAATATAGTAGAATAAAACATACCTAAAGAGCGACAGTTAAATAAATTACTGATTTTATTATCTCGGTTAATTTATGTGAGCTTTCCATTTTAATGTTTACCTTTTATTTCAATCACTTCACGTTATCAATTAGTGGTGCCACTAACGGTTATTTAAATAGTCGACTATTGACGGATTATTTTTTCCGATTAGTCGACTAATCGGGTCATGCACAAAGTGGATGTAAAACATCCAACATTAACTTTTAATTAACTAAAAACTAGATGTATAACATTATCTGTAATGATGCTAGTGTGAATGCTGTGAGCTGAATTTAGCCACTAAAGATGCTAGTGACGATGGCTAAAGAGAGTGAAATTGATAAGTTGATAGCTGAAATCGCTAAAGCTAATAGCTGAAAATGCTGAAGCTGATAGCCAGCTAAAATTTTAGTTTAATGCCAAATTAGCCTAAAAAAATGGGGAAAACAAGCCTAAATTAGCCAAAACAGCTAGCATGTAGCTGAAATATTAGCTGAACTCCATATTAGCTTTAAAAAACTGGTTAAAAAAAGCCTAAGTTAGCCTAAATCATCTGAATGTAGCTGAAATATTAGCTAAATTCCAAAACAGCCTAAAAAACAAAAAGGAGAAAAAAACCTAAATTAGCCAAAACAGCTAGCATGTAGCTGAAATATTAGCTAAACTCCAAAGTAGCCTAAAAACCCTTAATAAATGCCAAAATAGCCACAAAGCTGGCATAACTCCATATTTCAATAGTCTATTAATATTAATTGTGGCAGCTCTATTATCAATGTTTAATATTAAAATTCATTGTGCTTAAATGTATGTTTTCTGTGTCAAATACTCTAAAATGTTGACGTTTAACAGCAGCTGATGCTTTTTCCTTAGTGGTCGTTTCATTCAGACCGCCTCCTGTTGACGGCGTTAGTCAGACGTGTTTTGTTTCCTTGTAGGAGCAGGCACACATGCCGACATACCACCCGACGCCCAGTCAAGCTCGTCTGGCCACCCAGCTCACCGAGGAGGAGCAGATCCGCATAGCTCAGCGCATTGGCCTGATCCAGCACCTCCCTAAGGGGGTTTATGATGGAGGAAAAGATGGCTCTGAGAAGAAAATAAGAGAGTAAGCAAACCCATTTCGTTGGCTCCAGATATTAGTTATCAGCCTTTTTGGCTAATAATAGTTAATATCCGCCCTAAAAAAACAGATTTGTTCACTGGATTGAAGTCGATCTGGAAGATTATTGAATAAAAACACACCTTAGTGTTTATTTTCCCAGGTTAAAAGGTGATTTCTTCTAAAACACTTGAATCTCAAAAAGGAGAAGTTTTCATATGTTTTTTCTCCATTTCACACAAAGATTAAGCTGTAACTTTTTGTTTCCCAAATAAACTCAGAACTGAATCAATTCAGTTCATCAATTTGCAGTTCGATTCACTGTGTAATATTTTTTCCTAGTTTCAAATTAGACTAATTTTTAACTGTAATGAAAAACATCTTTCAAATATTTGGTATTATACATACCTGAGCAAAACTAGAGTCTTGTTAAGTTTATTGGGGAAGAAAAAAAAATACAAGAATCACTTTGAAGAAAATTTGATTTAATAGATTTTTTGAATGGATGGTTGGTTTGTTTTCCTTTATATTTTTATATAATATTTTTCTGGTTTTAACTATTTTTTTTATGATACATAATCAATGGTCTTTTGTGGTTTTTTATGACTCTACAAGATTTAAATAATGATTTCTTGTTTTTAGTCATCAATCGATGCACTTTTCATGTATTATTTATCTATTCATACATGTTATTGTGCTAATTTATTGTTTAAACGTACTGACCAAAGATTTTTTTTTTAATGTCATTGTATTATTAACAATGACAAATAAATAACTTGTATATCTTTTAAACTCAAATTCATCTGACAGAAATTTTTTTCTAGTTTTGTAATTTGTGTTGATTAAAAAACTTTAACACATAGTCAGTGTTTAAATCACTAAAAGTTATTTTGTGTTCTAAGTAGGGATGACCCTATCATGTGATCGGAAATCTGACTTTTTCTCCCGATCAGTATCGGATATTTCATTTTTTCTCATGCTGATCAGAGCTTTATATTTCAATCCTATTATTCTTGATAAATACTCCACCAGAAATCTGCATGTCATGAACAGATCACAAAATGTCATTGCTGTAAAACACAGCCTGTGTTTGCCAAACAGGTAGCATTTAGCTAAAAAAAAAAAAGCAAAACTTCATTAAAAGCTAAAATCAGCCAAAACAGCAAGCTTCTAGCTGAAAAAAATAGCTAAACTTCAGAATAGCCAAAAAAAACTTTAAAAAAGCCTAAATTAGCCAAAATAGCTAGCATGTTGCTAATAAAAAGCAAAACTTCAATAAAAGCTAAAATCAGCCAAAACAGCTAGCTTCTAGCTGAAAAAAATAGCTGCACGTCGAAATGGCCACAAAAAACTTAAAAAAAAATCCTTAATCAGCCAAAAAAGCTAACATTGTACGGTAACCTAAAAAGCTTAAATTAGCCAAAATACCTGGCATGTAGCTGAAATATTAGCTAATCTCCAAAAGAGCCTAAAAAATCCTTAATCAGCCAAAACAGTTAGCATGTATCTGGAAAAAAATAGCTAAACTTCAAAATAGCAAAAAACTAAAAAAAAAAAAGCTAAATTAGCCAAAATAGCTAGCATGTAGCTGAAAAAAATAGCTAAACTTCAGAATAGCAAAAAAAAATTAAAAAATAAGCCTAAATTAGCCAAAATAGCTAGCATGTTGCTAAAAAAAAAAAGCAAAACTTCAATAAAAGCTAAAATCAGCCAAAACAGCTAGCTTCTAGCTGAAAAAAATAGAATACACGTCAAATAGCCACAAAAATCAAAAAGAAATCCTTAATCAGCCAAAAAGCTAACATGTAGCTGAAAAAAAGCAAACTTCAATATACCGGTAACCTAAAAAGCTTAAATTAGCCAAAATAGCTGGCATTTAGCTGAAATATTAACTAAACTCCAAAAGAGCCTAAAAAATCCTTAATCAGCCAAAACAGCTAGCATGTATCTGAAAAAAATAGCTAAACTTCAGAATAGCCAAAAAAGCCTAAATTAGCCTAAATAGCTAGCATGTAGCTAAAAAAAAAAGCAAAACTTCAATAAAAGCTAAAATCAGCCAAAACAGCAAGCTTCTAGCTGAAAAAAATAGCTACACGTCAAAATAGCCACAAAAAACTTAAAAAGAAATCCTTAATCAGCCAAAAAAAGCTAAAATGTAGCTGGGAAAAAAAAGCAAAACTTCAATGTACCGGTAACCTAAAAAGCTTAAATTAGCCAAAATAGCTGGCATTTAGCTGAAATATTAGCTAATCTCTAAAAGTGCCTAAAAAATCCTTAATCAGCCAAAACAGTTAGCATGTATCTGAAAAAAATAGCTAAACTTCAGAATAGCCAAAAAAGCCTAAATTAGCCTAAATAGCTAGCATGTTGCTAAAAAAAAAGCAAAACTTCAATAAAAGCTAAAATCAGCCAAAACAGCTAGTTTCTAGCTGAAAAAAATAGCTACACGTCAAAATAGCCACAAAAAAACTTAAAAAGAAATCCTTAATCAGCCAAAAAAGCTAACATGTAGCTGACAAAAGCAAAACTTCAATTATAGCCGGTAACCTAAAAAGCTTAAATTTAATAGCCAAAATAGCTGGCATTTAGCTGAAATATTAACTAAACTCCAAAATAGCCTAAAAAGTCATTAATCAGCCAAAACAGTTAGCATGTACCTGAAAAAAATAGCTAAACTTCAGAATAGCCAAAAAGACTTTTAAAAAAAAAAAGCCTAAATTAGCCAAAATAGCTAGCATGTTGCTAAAATATTAACTAAACTCCAAAATAGCCTAAAGAATCCCTAATCAGCCAAAACAATTAGCATGTACCTGAAAAAATAGCTAAACTTCGGAATAGCCAAAAAAACTACAAAAAAAAGCCTAAATTAGCCTAAATAGCTAGCATTTAGCTAAAAAAAGCAAAACTTCAAAAAAACTAAAAATCAGCCAAAACAATAGCTTCTAGCTGAAAAAAATAGCTACATGTCAAAATAGCCACAAAAAACTTAAAAAGAAATCCTTAATCAGCCAAAAAAGCTAACATGTAGCTGAAAAAAGCAAAACTTCAATATACCGGTAACCTAATAAGCTTAAATTAGCCAAAATAGCTGGCATTTAGCTGAAATATGAACTAAACTCCAAAATAGCCTAAAAAATCCTTAATCAGCCAAAACATGTACCTGAAAAAAATAGCTAAACTTCAGAATAGCCAAAAAAACTTTAAAAAAAAAAGCCTAAATTAGCCAAAATAGCTAGCATGTAGCTAAAAAAAAAAAAGCAAAACTTCAATAAAAGCTAAAATCAGCCAAAACAGCTAGCTTCTAGCTGAAAAAAATAGCTACACGTCAAAATAGCCACAAAAAACTCAAAAAGAAATCCTTAATCAGCCAAAAAAGCTAACATGTAGCTGAAAAAAAAGCAAAACTTCAATATACCGGTAACCTAAAAAGCTTAAATTAGCCAAAATAGCTGGCATTTAGCTGAAATATTAACTAAACTCCAAAAGAGCCTAAAAAATCCTTAATCAGCCAAAACAGCTAGCATGTATCTGAAAAAAATAGCTAAACTTCAGAATAGCCAAAAAAAACTAAAAAAAAAAAAACCTAAATTAGCCAAAATAGCTAGCATGTAGCTGAAAAAAATAGCTAAACTTCAGAATAGCAAAAAAAAATTTAAAAACAAGCCTAAATTAGCCAAAATAGCTAGCATGTTGCTAAAAAAAAAAGCAAAACTTCAATAAAAGCTAAAATCAGCCAAAAACAGCTAGCTTCTATCTGAAAAAAATAGCTACACGTCAAAATAGCCACAAAAAACTTAAAAAGAAATCCTTAATCAGCCAAAAAAGCTAACATGTAGCTGAAAAAAGCAAAACTTCAATATACCGGTAACCTAAAAAGCTTAAATTAGCCAAAATACCTGGCATTTAGCTGAAATATTAGCTAATCTCCAAAATAGCCTAAAAAATCCTTAATCAGCCAAAACAGTTAGCATGTATCTGAAAAAAATAGCTAAACTTCAGAATAGCCAAAAAAACTTAAAAACAAAAAGCCTAAATTAGCCAAAATAGCTACATGTTGCTAAAAAAAAAGCAAAACTTCACTAAAAGCTAAAATCAGCCAAAAACAGCTAGCATGTAGCTGAAAAAAATAGCTACACTTCAAAATAGCCACAAAAAACTTAAAAAGAAATCCTTAATCAGCCGAAAAAACTAACATGTAGCTGAAAAAAAGCAAAACTTCAATATACCGGTAACCTAAAAAAGCTTAAATTAGCCAAAATACCTGGCATTTAGCTGAAATATTAACTAAACTCCAAAATAGCCTAAAAAATCCTTAATCAGCCAAACAGTTAGCATGTATCTGAAAAAAATAGCTAACCTTCAGAATAGCCAAAAAAAACAAAAAAAAAAAAAGCCTAAATTAGCCAAAATAGCTAGCATGTAGCTAAAATATTAACTAAAGCTCCAAAAATAAATTTTTTTAAAACTGTAATTTTTTAACATAATTATGAAAAATAAAAACAGGAAGGAGCATTATTCCAAAATAAATCAACTTAAATCTTAAATAACTTTCAATATTTATTTAAATATATTTTGTCACAAGTATACAGGTTAGAATAAGTGCCAGACAACATCGGGCCGTTAATAACAATAAAATAATTGACTTTGACACACGTGCTATAGAACTATAATGTTTAATCTTTCTTCCAGATGTGTGATCTGTATGCTGGACTTTGTTTACGGGGACCCCATTCGATTCCTGCCGTGTATGCACATCTACCACATGGACTGCATAGACGACTGGCTGATGAGGTCCTTCACCTGCCCCTCCTGCATGGAGCCCGTGGATGCTGCCCTTCTATCCACCTATGAGACCAACTGATTGAACCCCGCCGTACTCGGATCAAACAAGCGCCCTCCTGAAATGGGAGGGGTGCAGAAAAACGTTTGAATATTTCAAAGCTCACCCCCTTTTGGTTTTTCCCGATCCCAGGTCAAACTGTTCTCCAAACACGGACAGACTGGTCACGCGGCGTCGGCGTGACCAGAACCTGTGAGCATGTTGGATTTGTGTGAACGAGTTGCTTTTCCCACTTGAGCTGGCCTCAGTGGGATTTCTCCAAAGCTTAATTCCACCTGATGGATTTAAGTAGTTTAACACGTCAACATGGCCATACCTGGAGGGGTGTTGCCGTTGGATTATGATTGAATTTTACTATGTACGCAGTTAGCAAAGCTTTTGAAACACTGATCTGCTAATAATCACGCTCCGACTTCAAAATGGCCCCATTCATTAGCAGGAATGCAAGGCTCCGGTTTGGAATCCTTTGAGCTTTTCTATTCCTCAGGATTTCGCTAATATTACAGTAATTATCCCATAGCGTATAATTACGTAGCGTCATGGCTGTCACAACAACAATGTATTTAGCCATTTTTTTAAATTTAATTTTTGAGCTGAAGGGAAAAAAAGTTACATGAATGTTTCATGTAGATGATCTGATAAAGGGCTCATTTGTGCATGGGCAGGTCGGTCCGTCAGACATTAAACATGCTTGCACAACTCTTCTACAGATACAATTGCACTTTACTTAGAGGACATTATGTAAAACAGTATATTAATATATACCTTATAACCTTGCACTATAAAGACTTCATTCCTTTTTTTTTCCTCCTGAGATGCAAACGTTACTTTCTTGTTGGAGTGTTTTTCCAAACTCACTGATCACATTGCAGTTGATGATGCGTTTTCTGTTGTGATCCTGTGTGTGTGAATTTTTGATTTTTAGATACTTCCAGGTGAGGGGGACAGAGGCTTGCTCAGCGTGACGCAAAAAAGGTGTAACTTAAATAAAAATAATAATAATGTAGCAACAAACAAACAGGTGTTAATCACTAATGCCTGGAAAAAAGGTTGTAGTTTTTTTTCTTTTTAATTATGTTTATTTAGTTTTTGCAAGTTTTTTTTTCTTTTTAGTTAATAGACATGCGACCATTCCCTTTGTGTTTTTGTTGTGATCTTTTGTGTTACGTTTGTGTTCTCGTCCCGTTTGGTTTGTTACCTGGATTTCTAAATCGCTGGTTTTGGGTTGTGCAAACCTCTGTCCCCGTTGTGAAAGATTTCTTTGATGGTGTAACAGTAAAAAAAAATACTTTTTTTTTGTGCTTTCCAAGTTTGAGTTTCTCTTAAACATTAATATTTCTTGTATGTGTGTTTATTTCGGAAGGCTAAACCATCATATAAACAATGATAATAAAAAAAAAAAAGAAGTTGTAGTTTCATTCCATTCAGGTTTTTTCCATCACCTAAGCACAAAAGCAACAGAATCGTCCTAATTAATTAAAAAGTAAATTTATACTCAGAACTTAAGCATTTTCATGTTAAACGTCACCAAACCAGGAAGTTGGAGGCTGACTCCACCCACAGCTGAAATTTAAAATACACAATTTTGGACCTACATTTGTTTTCAATAATTTCCGGATTCTTTAAGGGTAACCAAAACCTAAATTAAATTTTTTTGGCTGTTGACATCTATAAATGGAGCTTTAAAAGTGCTGACAGTTGGTCATTGTCAAATTGTTGACAAATTGAAATAAAAATGGTTAATTCTTCAAAATATAGTGAAAATCTGGCAGTGTGTTGCCCCTTACAGGTTGGGATGAGGTATTACAGTTGATTTTTTTGATTGGTCAAACCATGTAAGTTTCAGAAGTCTGACATCATGATCTGCAGCTCCAGTGATAACAGTCCTGCCCCCAAGCCCCGCCCCTCTGACTGGATTAAGATGCTAACTAGTGAGCTTTTCTAGTTTGTTTGCCTTTGGAAGAATAAAACTTTTTCTGTTTAATTGGTTTAAAAAAAAAAGTGTGCTGAAAGTTTATCAATTAGTTGATTAAAATCGATTAATTGTTCTTCTGTAACGGATAAATAATCCATCCATATCTAACAAATAAGGCTAAAGTTCGCTAGCTTGATGCTAGCGTATAATGGGATTTCCCATAGGACGGCTAATGCTAACGCTCGGCCGACCTAAATGAACATATTTAAATACTCCAGCATGATTTTTTAAAACTCTTTTAAGGAAATATTTTTAAAGTAATAATTTATAGTCTAAAACACAGTTTTATGCTGACATTTTCTTCTACTTCTGGAATAAGGTGTAATTCTATAGCGCGATCGCCACCTAGTGGCCAAACCGAAACTAAGCTTCAGGAGAGGCAGAACAATGTTTGGAGCTTCTCTGTTTGAGAATCCATGTAAAAATGTACGGTATTAACAATGTCGCTATAAATTCACTTATACATTTTACAGTATCTGTCAAAACATATATAGATTATTCATGTATTTCTAAACAAACATGTAAACTCCAAATTGAATTGAAGTAAGAGAATCGGAAAAAAAAATTAGTCGAAAGGTGAAGAACATAACTTTAGTTTTTTAAATCCCCGTCTTTTTTCCCCATATGTGTGTAAAGGTCATGACCCCTCTTGAATCCTAGCTCGTTTGTCTCTGTGCTGTAAACCTCAAAACGTGGAAAGAAAGGAAATTGTTTTAGAGTGTCTGGACACAATCCTTCAAAGAGCCGACAAGGTTTTCCAAGATTGCAGCTGAAAATTACTTCATAGTTACTGAATTCTAAGTCTTTAAAGGCTTAAGGTGAATATTAGCAGCCTGACTACATCTACGTTCATCATAATCAACCTCATGTTTCTATTCAGCTGGACCTCCTGCAGTTTGGATTAGACTGGCTCAAATGGGTCAACTTCTTTTTTTTATATATATATTATTCTTTAAAAGCTGAAAACTTTGTCTTAAAATTGAAAATCTCTTATTTTTTTGTTTGAAAACAATGAATACAAACCAGAGGACATTTGAATAAAGTAAAAAAAAAAGCAGTCCATCCTTTTCTCTCTAGAATATGTTTATTTTCCAGGACTGGGATATTTTATCATCTTTACTTTTTTTGCTCCAACCCCTCATTTGCATTGTTTCGGACTTGAACAGATCATCAGGGTTTGTACATCCCATGGAAGGTGACAGGAATGGAATAATCCACCTCAGCTCTGGCTACCTCCGACAGATCCTTGGCGTTAAGGATGAGGAGGTAAGCGGGTTTCTGGGCTCCGGGAGCTGCCACTATAGTGAGCAGAATTCCTGCAAAAACAACAAATAATCCCTCAGATTTAGCAGAGAAGATCACAGTTTAAATCAGGGGTGCTGATCTCATTTTTGGTTCAGGGGGTCACATTGTCTGATCTCAAGTGGGCCGGACCAGAAACATAACAGATCCTTTTCACGGTGACGTCAGACAAAATGGCGACAGGGCCGACAAAGTGAAAAGTTACTTCTTTTGGAATGGCAAAGCTGACACAATTTTAAGTAAATAATAGAAAGTAACCTTACCAATTTCAGCAGAAAAATGTACAATATTTATTTTATGAATGTCCTGCCGAACTATATTTTCCTTTCCTGTCTTGGATCGTTCACAAATCTAAATGCAAATTTAAATTATCCTTCAATATTGGAGGTTTTATTGAAAATATCGACCCTTCATTTGTGCAGATATTATTCTAACGGGTTCTATTTTGGTTGATGTTATTTGCAAGTAGTTTAAGTGCGATCGAGCACAAAAGCCAATAGAAATTAATGTAGGTCACATTTAATACCTTCGACAAAGACGCACATCTCTGCATTGCCCGTACACATTTTAATCACTTCCCAGACTAAATTTACTCGTTTTATGGGATAGTTGTAAAAACAGAAATGGTTTGTTTCAGTGAAAATGTTAAGAGCAGCTATTGAATCACGTAGTTACAGCTTTCAAAATAAGAGCGGCCAAAAAAAAAAATCATCTCTGCGTGAACTCATTTTATAACATTACATGGAAATAGTCACTTTCATATTTTTAGCAACAGTTTAAATTAATCTGATCTCCTGCAGACACAGTTATGAACAAAAACAGAGGAGCGATGTTAGAACCACAACTGAGTGAACAGCGTCTCACTGACCGCAGTAGAAAACATTACAACAGTAATAAGTTTGACTTTAATATCAGATACGCTGAAAATATCTGACTTTTGTTCTATTTAAAATGATTATATGAGCACAGAAATTTAGGCAACGCTTAATTGGTGAAAAAAGATCTTCTGCAGCGTCTCATAGCCAAAGCTAATGCTAGCTTTAGCATTAGCACAGATTTAAAGAATAAATGTAGTACTTGTAACCTTTTTCTAACTTTAATCGGGTTGTCAGAGAGAATTAATCTACAACTCGTTTAATATCATCCATAGGAGTTTGGGGAAGCTGCTGCT